>OY725342.1:32672694-32854914 GCA_963243735.1 Neocrepidodera transversa | reverse complement strand
TTTTCATTTCTTTTCATTTCTTTTCATTTCTTTTCATTTCTTTTCATTCTTTTCATTTCTTTTCATTTCTTTTCATTTCTTTTCATTTCTTTTCATTTCTTTTCATTTCTTTTCATTTCTTTTCATTTCTTTTCATTTCTTTTCATTTCTTTTCATTCTTTCATTTCTTTTCATTTCTTTTCATTTCTTTTCATTTCTTTTCTCATTTCTTTTCATTTCTTTTCATTTCTTTTCATTTCTTTTCATTTCTTTTCATTTCTTTTCATTTCTTTTCATTTCTTTTCATTTCTTTTCATTTCTTTTCATTTCTTTTCATTTCTTTTCATTTCTTTCATTTCTTTTCATTTCTTTTCATTTCTTTTCATTTCTTTTCATTTCTTTTCATTTCTTTTCATTTCTTTTCATTTCTTTTCATTTCTTTTCATTTCTTTTCATTTCTTTTCATTTCTTTTCATTTCTTTTCATTTCTTTTCATTTCTTTTCATTTCTTTTCATTTCTTTTCATTTCTTTTCATTTCTTTTCATTTCTTTTCATTTCTTTTCATTTCTTTTCATTTCTTTTCATTTCTTTTCATTTCTTTTCATTTCTTTTCATTTCTTTTCATTTCTTTTCATTTCTTTTCATTTCTTTTCATTTCTTTTCATTTCTTTTCATTTCTTTTCATTTCTTTTCATTTCTTTTCATTTCTTTTCATTTCTTTTCATTTCTTTTCATTTCTTTTCATTTCTTTTCATTTCTTTTCATTTCTTTTCATTTCTTTTCATTTCTTTTCATTTATTTTCATTTATTTTCATTTATTTTCATTTATTTCATTTATTTTCATTTATTTTCATTTATTTTCATTATTTTCATTTATTTTCATTTATTTTCATTTATTTTCATTTATTTTCATTTATTTTCATTTATTTTCATTTATTTTCATTTATTTTCATTTATTTTCATTTATTTTCATTTATTTTCATTTATTTTCATTTATTTTCATTTATTTTCATTTATTTTCATTTATTTTCATTTATTTTCATTTATTTTCATTTATTTTCATTTATTTTCATTTATTTTCATTTATTTTCATTTATTTTCATTTATTTTCATTTATTTTCATTTATTTTTATTTATTTTCATTTATTTTCATTTATTTTCATTTACTTTCATTTACTTTCATTTATTTTCATTTATTTTCATTTATTTTCATTTATTTTCATTCATTTTCATTCATTTTCATTTATTTTCATTTCTTTTCATTTCTTTTCATTTATTTTCATTTATTTTCATTTATTTTCATTTATTTTCATTTATTTTCATTTATTTTCATTTATTTTCATTTATTTTCATTTATTTTCATTTATTTTCAATTATTTTCATTTATTTTCATTTATTTTCATTTATTTTCATTTATTTTCATTTATTTTCATTTATTTTCATTTATTTTCATTTATTTTCATTTATTTTCATTTATTTTCATTTATTTTCATTTATTTTCATTTATTTTCATTTATTTTCATTTATTTTCATTTATTTTCATTTATTTTCATTTATTTTCATTTATTTTCATTTATTTTCATTTATTTTCATTTATTTTCATTTATTTTCATTTATTTTCATTTATTTTCATTTATTTTCATTTATTTTCATTTATTTTCATTTATTTTCATTTATTTTCATTTATTTTCATTTATTTTCATTTATTTTCATTTATTTTCATTTATTTTCATTTATTTTCATTTATTTTCATTTATTTTCATTTATTTTCATTTATTTTCATTTATTTTCATTTATTTTCATTTATTTTCATTTATTTTCATTTATTTTCATTTATTTTCATTTATTTTCATTTATTTTCATTTATTTTCATTTATTTTCATTTATTTTCATTTATTTTCATTTATTTTCATTTATTTTCATTTATTTTCATTTATTTTCATTTATTTTCATTTATTTTCATTTATTTTCATTTATTTTCATTTATTTTCATTTATTTTCATTTATTTTCATTTATTTTCATTTATTTTCATTCATTTTCATTTATTTTCATTTCTTTTCATTTCTTTTCATTTATTTTCATTTATTTTCATTTATTTTCATTTATTTTCATTTATTTTCATTTATTTTCATTTATTTTCATTTATTTTCATTTATTTTCATTTATTTTCATTTATTTTCATTTATTTTCATTTATTTTCATTTATTTTCATTTATTTTCATTTATTTTCATTTATTTTCATTTATTTTCATTTATTTTCATTTATTTTCATTTATTTTCATTTATTTTCATTTATTTTCATTTATTTTCATTTATTTTCATTTATTTTCATTTATTTTCATTTATTTTCATTTATTTTCATTTATTTTCATTTATTTTCATTTATTTTCATTTATTTTCATTTATTTTCATTTATTTTCATTTATTTTCATTTATTTTCATTTATTTTCATTTATTTTCATTTATTTTCATTTATTTTCATTTATTTTCATTTATTTTCATTTATTTTCATTTATTTTCATTTATTTTCATTTATTTTCATTTATTTTCATTTATTTTCATTTATTTTCATTTATTTTCATTTATTTTCATTTATTTTCATTTATTTTCATTTATTTTCATTTATTTTCATTTATTTTCATTTATTTTCATTTATTTTCATTTATTTTCATTTATTTTCATTTATTTTCATTTATTTTCATTTATTTTCATTTATTTTCATTTATTTTCATTTATTTTCATTTATTTTCATTTATTTTCATTTATTTTCATTTATTTTCATTTATTTTCATTTATTTTCATTTATTTTCATTTATTTTCATTTATTTTCATTTATTTTCATTTATTTTCATTTATTTTCATTTATTTTCATTTATTTATTTTCATTTATTTCCATTTATTTTCATTTATTTTCATTGATTTTCTTTTATTTTCATTTATTTTCATTTATTTTCATTTATTTTCATTTATTTTCATTTATTTTCATTTATTTTCATTTATTTTTATTTATTTTCATTTATTTTCATTTATTTTCATTTATTTTCATTTATTTTCATTTATTTTCATTTATTTTCATTTATTTTCATTTATTTTCATTTATTTTCATTTATTTTCATTTATTTTCATTTATTTTCATTTATTTTCATTTATTTTCATTTATTTTCATTTATTTTCATTTATTTTCATTTATTTTAATTTATTTTCATTTATTTTCATTTATTTTCATTTATTTTCATTTATTTTTATTTATTTTCATTTATTTTCATTTATTTTCATTTATTTTCATTCATTTTCATTTATTTTCATTTATTTTCATTTATTTTCGTTTATTTTCATTTATTTTCATTTATTTTCATTTATTTTCATTTATTTTCATTTATTTTCATTTATTTTCATATATTTTCATTTATTTTCATTTATTTTCATTTATTTTCATTTATTTTCATTTATTTTCATTTATTTTCATTTATTTTCATTTATTTTCATTTATTTTCATTTATTTTCATTTATTTTCATTTATTTTCATTTATTTTCATTTATTTTCATTTATTTTCATTCATTTTCATTTATTTTCATTCATTTTCATTTATTTTCATTTATTTTCATTTATTTTCATTCATTTTCATTTATTTTCATTTCTTTTCATTTATTTTCATTTATTTTCATTTATTTTCATTTATTTTCATTTATTTTCATTTTTTTCATTTATTTTCATTTATTTTCATTTTTTTCATTTATTTTCTTTTGTTTTCATTTATTTTCATTTATTTTCATTTATTTTCATTTACTTTCATTTATTTTCATTTATTTTCATTTATTTTCATTTATTTTCATTTATTTTCATTTATTTTCATTTATTTTCATTTATTTTCATTTATTTTCATTTATTTTCATTTATTTTCATTTATTTTCATTTATTTTCATTTATTTTCATTTATTTTCATTTATTTTCATTTATTTTCATTTATTTTCATTTATTTTCATTTATTTTCATTTATTTTCATTTATTTTCATTTATTTTCATTTATTTTCATTTATTTTCATTTATTTTCATTTATTTTCATTTATTTCATTTATTTTTATTTATTTTCATTTATTTTTATTTATTTTCATTTATTTCATTTATTTTCATTTATTTTCATTTATTTTCATTTATTTTCATTTATTTTCATTTATTTTCATTTATTTTCATTTATTTTCATTTATTTTCATTTATTTTCATTTATTTTCATTTATTTTCATTTATTTTCATTTATTTTCATTTCTTTTCATTTCTATTCATTTCTTTTCATTTATTTTCATTTATTTTCATTTATTTTCATTTATTTTCATTTATTTTTATTAATTTTCATTTATTTTCATTTATTTTCATTTATTTTCATTTATTTTCATTTATTTTCATTTATTTTTTTTTATTTTCATTTCTTATCATTTATTTTCATTTATTTTCGTTAATTTTCGTTAATTTTCGTTTATTTTCATTTATTTTCATTTATTTCCATTTATTTTCATTTATTTTCATTGATTTTCATTTATTTTCATTTATTTTCATTTATTTTCATTTATTTTCATTTATTTTCATTTATTTTCATTTATTTTCATTTATTTTCATTTATTTTCATTTATTTTCATTTATTTTCATTTATTTTCATTTATTTTCATTTATTTTCATTTATTTTCATTTATTTTCATTTATTTTCATTTATTTTCATTTATTTTCATTTATTTTCATTTATTTTCATTTATTTTCATTTATTTTCATTTATTGTCATTTATTTTCATTTTATTTTCATTAATTTTCATTTATTTTCATTTATTTTCATTTATTTCATTTATTTTCATTAATTTTCATTTATTTTCATTTATTTTCATTTATTTTCATTTATTTTCGTTTATTTTCGTTAATTTTCATTTATTTTCATTTATTTTCATTTATTTTCATTTATTTCCATTTATTTTCATTTATTTCATTTATTTTCATTTATTTTCATTTATTTTCATTTATTTTCATTTATTTTCATTTATTTTCATTTATTTTCATTTATTTTCATTTATTTTCATTTATTTTCATTAATTTTCATTTATTTTCATTTATTTTCATTTATTTTCATTTATTTTCATTTATTTTCATTTATTTTCATTTATTTTCATTTATTTTCATTTATTTTCATTTATTTTCATTTATTTTCATTTATTTTCATTTATTTTCATTTATTTTCATTTATTTTCATTTATTTTCATTTATTTTCATTTATTTTCATTTATTTTCATTTATTTTCATTTATTTTCATTTATTTTCATTTATTTACATGTATTTTCATTTATTTTTATTTATTTACATCTATTTTCATTTATTTTCATGTATTTTCATTTACTTTCATGTATTTACATGTATTTTCATTTGTTTTCATTTATTTTTAAATATTATCATTTACTTTCATGTGTGTACATGTATTTTCATTTGTTTTCATTTATTTTCAAATATTATCATTTACTTTCATGTATTTACATGTATTCTCATTTGTTTTCATTTGTTTTCATTTATTTTCATTTATTTTCATTTATTTTCATTTATTTTCATTTATTTTCATTTATTTTCATTTATTTTCATTTATTTTCATTTATTTTCATTTATTTTCATTTATTTTCATTTACTTTCATTTATTTTCATTTATTTCATTTATTTCATTTATTTTCATTTATTTCATTTATTTTCATTTATTTTCATTTATTTTCATTTATTTCATTTATTTTCATTTATTTTCATTTATTTTCATTTATTTTCATTTATTTTCATTTATTTTCATTTATTTTCATTTATTTTCATTTATTTTCATTTATTTTCATTTATTTTCATTTATTTTCATTTATTTTCATTTATTTTCATTTATTTTCATTTATTTTCATTTATTTTCATTTATTTTCATTTATTTTCATTTATTTTCATTTATTTTCATTTATTTTCATTTATTTTCATTTATTTTCGTTTATTTTCATTTATTTTCATTTATTTTCAATTATTTTCATTTATTTTCATTTATTTTTATTTATTTTCATTTATTTTTATTTATTTTCATTTATTTTCATTTATTTTCATTTATTTTCATTTATTTTCATTTATTTTCATTTATTTTCATTTATTTTCATTTATTTTCATTTATTTTCATTTATTTTCATTAATTTTCATTTATTTTCATTTATTTTCATTTATTTTCATTTATTTTCATTTATTTTCATTTATTTTCATTTATTTTCATTTATTTTCATTTATTTTAATTTATTTTCATTTATTTTCATTTATTTTCATTTATTTTCATTTATTTTCATTTATTTTCATTTATTCTCAATTATTTTTATTTATTTTCATTTATTTTCATTTATTTTCATTTTTTTTCATTTATTTTCATTTATTTTCATTTATTTTCATTTATTTTCATTTATTTTCATTTATTTTCATTTATTTTCATTTATTTTCATTTATTTTCATTTATTTTCATTATTTTCTTTATTTTCGTTAATTGTCATTTATTTTCATTTATTTCCATTATTTTCAGTTACTTTCATTTATTTTCATTTATTTTCATTTATTTTCATTTATTTTCATTTATTTTCATTTATTTTCATTTATTTTCATTTATTTTCATTTATTTTCATTTATTTTCATTTATTTTCATTTATTTTCATTTATTTTCATTTATTTTCATTTATTTTCATTTATTTTCATTTATTTTCATTTATTTTCATTTATTTTCATTTATTTTCATTTATTTTCATTTATTTTCATTTATTTTCATTTATTTTCATTTATTTTCATTTATTTTCATTTATTTTCATTTATTTTCATTTATTTTCATTTATTTTCATTTATTTTCATTTATTTTCATTTATTTTCATTTATTTTCATTTATTTTCATTCATTTTCATTTATTTTCATTTCTTTTCATTTATTTTCATTTATTTTCATTTATTTTCATTTATTTTCATTTATTTTCATTTATTTTCATTTATTTTCATTTATTTTCATTTATTTTCATTTTTTTCATTTATTTTCTTTTGTTTTCATTTATTTTCATTTATTTTCATTTATTTTCATTTACTTTCATTTATTTTCATTTATTTTCATTTATTTTCATTTATTTTCATTTATTTTCATTTATTTTCATTTATTTTCATTTATTTTCATTTATTTTCATTTATTTTCATTTATTTTCATTTATTTTCATTTATTTTCATTTATTTTCATTTATTTTCATTTATTTTCATTTATTTTCATTTATTTTCATTTATTTTCATTTATTTTCATTTATTTTCATTTATTTTCATTTATTTTCATTTATTTTCATTTATTTTCATTTATTTTCATTTATTTTCATTTATTTTTATTTATTTTCATTTATTTTTATTTATTTTCATTTATTTTCATTTATTTTCATTTATTTTCATTTATTTTCATTTATTTTCATTTATTTTCATTTATTTTCATTTATTTTCATTTATTTTCATTTATTTTCATTTATTTTCATTTATTTTCATTTATTTTCATTTATTTTCATTTATTTTCATTTCTTTTCATTTCTATTCATTTCTTTTCATTTATTTTCATTTATTTTCATTTATTTTCATTTATTTTCATTTATTTTTATTAATTTTCATTTATTTTCATTTATTTTCATTTATTTTCATTTATTTTCATTTATTTTTTTTTATTTTCATTTCTTATCATTTATTTTCATTTATTTTCGTTAATTTTCGTTAATTTTCGTTTATTTTCATTTATTTTCATTTATTTCCATTTATTTTCATTTATTTTCATTGATTTTCATTTATTTTCATTTATTTTCATTTATTTTCATTTATTTTCATTTATTTTCATTTATTTTCATTTATTTTCATTTATTTTCATTTATTTCATTTATTTTCATTTATTTTCATTTATTTTCATTTATTTTCATTTATTTTCATTTATTTTCATTTATTTTCATTTATTTTCATTTATTTTCATTTATTTTCATTTATTTTCATTTATTTTCATTTATTTTCATTTATTTTCATTTATTTTCATTTATTTTCATTTATTGTCATTTATTTTCATTTTATTTTCATTAATTTTCATTTATTTTCATTTATTTTCATTTATTTTCATTTATTTTCATTAATTTTCATTTATTTTCATTTATTTTCATTTATTTTCATTTATTTTCGTTTATTTTCGTTAATTTTCATTTATTTTCATTTATTTTCATTTATTTTCATTTATTTCCATTTATTTTCATTTATTTTCATTTATTTTCATTTATTTTCATTTATTTTCATTTATTTTCATTTATTTCATTTATTTTCATTTATTTTCATTTATTTTCATTCATTTATTTTCATTTATTTTCATTTATTTTCATTTATTTTCATTTATTTTCATTTATTTTCATTTATTTTCATTTATTTTCATTTATTTTCATTTATTTTCATTTATTTTCATTTATTTTCATTTATTTTCATTTATTTTCATTTATTTTCATTTATTTTCATTTATTTTCATTTATTTTCATTTATTTTCATTTATTTTCATTTATTTTCATTTATTTTCATTTATTTTCATTTATTTTCATTTATTTTCATTTATTTTCATTTATTTTCATTTATTTCATTTATTTTCATTTTTTTCATTTATTTTCATTTATTTTCATTTATTTTCATTTATTTTCATTTATTTTCATTTATTTTCATTTATTTTCATTTATTTTCATTTATTTTCATTTATTTTCATTATTTTCATTTATTTCATTTATTTTCATTTATTTTCATTTATTTTCATTTATTTTCATTTATTTTCATTTATTTTCATTTATTTTCATTTATTTTCATTTATTTTCATTTATTTTCATTTATTTTCATTTATTTTCATTTATTTTCATTTATTTTCATTTATTTTCATTTATTTTCATTTATTTTCATTTATTTTCATTTATTTTCATTTATTTTCATTTATTTTCATTTATTTTCATTTATTTTCATTTATTTTCATTTATTTTCATTTATTTTCATTTATTTTCATTTATTTTCATTTATTTTCATTTATTTCCATTTATTTCCATTTATTTTCATTTATTTTCATTTATTTTCATTTATTTTCATTTATTTTCATTTATTTTCATTTATTTTCATTTATTTTCATTTATTTCCATTTATTTTCATTTATTTTCATTTATTTCCATTTATTTTCATTTATTTTCATTTATTTTCGTTAATTTTCGTTTATTTTCATTTATTTTCGTTAATTTTCATTTATTTTCTTTATTTTCATTTATTTTCATTTATTTCCATTTATTTTCATTTATTTTCATTTATTTTCATTTATTTTCATTAATTTTCATTTATTTTCATTTATTTTCATTTATTTTCATTTATTTTCATTTATTTTCATTTATTTTCATTTATTTTCATTTATTTTCATTTATTTTCATTTATTTTCCTTTATTTTCATTTATTTTCATTTATTTTCATTTATTTTCATTTATTTTCATTTATTTTCATTTATTTTCATTTATTTTCATTTATTTTCATTTATTTTCATTTATTTTCATTTATTTTCATTTATTTTCATTTATTTTCATTTATTTTCATTTATTTTCATTTATTTTCATTTATTTTCATTTATTTTCATTTATTTTCATTTATTTTCATTTATTTTCATTTATTTTCATTTATTTTCATTTATTTTCATTTATTTTCATTTATTTTCATTTATTTTCATTTATTTTCATTTATTTTCATTTATTTTCATTTATTTTCATTTATTTTCATTTATTTTCATTTATTTTCATTTATTTTCATTTATTTTCATTTATTTTCATTTATTTTCATTTATTTTCATTTATTTTCATTTATTTTCATTTATTTTCATTTATTTTCATTTATTTTCATTTATTTTCATTTATTTTCATTTATTTTCATTTATTTTCATTTATTTTCATTTATTTTCATTTATTTTCATTTATTTTCATTTATTTTCATTTATTTTCATTTATTTTCATTTATTTTCATTTATTTTCATTTATTTTCATTTATTTTCATTTATTTTCATTTATTTTCATTTATTTTCATTTATTTTCATTTATTTTCATTTATTTTCATTTATTTTCATTTATTTTCATTTATTTTCATTTATTTTCATTTATTTTCATTTATTTTCATTTATTTTCATTTATTTTCATTTATTTTCATTTATTTTCATTTATTTTCATTTATTTTCATTTGTTTTCATTTATTTTCATTTATTTTCATTTATTTTCATTTATTTTCATTTATTTTCATTTATTTTCATTTATTTTCATTTATTTTCATTTATTTTCATTTATTTTCATTTATTTTCATTTATTTTCATTTATTTTCATTCATTTTCATTTATTTTCATTTATTTTCATTTATTTTCATTTATTTTCATTTATTTTCATTTATTTTCATTTATTTTCATTTATTTTCATTTATTTTCATTTATTTTCATTTATTTTCATTTATTTTCATTTATTTTCATTTATTTTCATTTATTTTCATTTATTTTCATTTATTTTCATTTATTTACATTTATTTTCATTTATTTTCATTTATTTTCATTTATTTTCATTTATTTTTTTTTATTTTCATTTATTTTCATTTATTTTTATTTATTTTCATTTATTTTCATTTATTTTCATTTATTTTCATTTATTTTCATTTATTTTCATTTATTTTCATTTATTTTTATTTATTTTCATTTATTTTCATTTATTTTCATTTATTTTCATTTATTTTCATTTATTTTCATTTATTTTCATTTATTTTCATTTATTTTCATTTATTTTCATTTATTTTCATTTATTTTTATTTATTTTCATTTATTTTCATTTATTTTCATTTATTTCCATTTATTTCCATTTATTTTCATTTATTTCCATTTATTTCCATTTATTTTCATTTATTTTCATTTATTTTCATTTATTTTCATTTATTTTCATTTATTTTCATTTATTTTCATTTATTTTTATTTATTTCCATTTATTTCCATTTATTTTCATTTATTTTCATTTATTTTCATTTATTTTCATTTATTTTCATTTATTTTCATTTATTTCCATTTATTTTCATTTATTTTCATTTATTTCCATTTATTTTCATTTATTTTCATTTATTTTCGTTAATTTTTGTTTATTTTCATTTATTTTCGTTAATTTTCATTTATTTTCTTTATTTTCATTTATTTTCATTTATTTCCATTTATTTTCATTTATTTTCATTTATTTTCATTTATTTTCATTTATTTTCATTTATTTTCATTAATTTTCATTTATTTTCATTTATTTTCATTTATTTTCATTTATTTTCATTTATTTTCATTTATTTTCCTTTATTTTCATTTATTTTCATTTATTTTCATTTATTTTCATTTATTTTCATTTATTTTCATTTATTTTCATTTATTTTCATTTATTTTCATTTATTTTCATTTATTTTCATTTATTTCCATTTATTTTCATTTATTTTCATTTATTTTCGTTAATTTTCGTTTATTTTCATTTATTTTCGTTATTTTTCATTTATTTTCTTTATTTTCATTTATTTTCATTTATTTCCATTTATTTTCATTTATTTTCATTTATTTTCATTTATTTTCATTTATTTTCATTAATTTTCATTTATTTTCATTTATTTTCATTTATTTTCATTTATTTTCATTTATTTTCATTTATTTTCCTTTATTTTCATTTATTTTCATTTATTTTCATTTATTTTCATTTATTTTCATTTATTTTCATTTATTTTCATTTATTGTTATTTATTTTCATTTATTTTCATTTATTTTCATTTATTTTCATTTATTTTCATTTATTTTCATTTATTTTCATTTATTTTCATTTATTTTCATTTATTTTCATTTATTTTCATTTATTTTCATTTATTTTCATTTATTTTCATTTATTTTCATTTATTTTCATTTATTTTCATTTATTTTCATTTATTTTCATTTATTTTCATTTATTTTCATTTATTTTCATTTATTTTCATTTATTTTCATTTATTTTCATTTATTTTCATTTATTTTCATTTATTTTCATTTATTTTCATTTATTTTCATTTATTTTCATTTATTTTCATTTATTTTCATTTATTTTCATTTATTTTCATTTATTTTCATTTATTTTCATTTATTTTCATTTATTTTCATTTATTTTCATTTATTTTCATTTATTTTCATTTATTTTCATTTATTTTCATTTATTTTCATTTATTTTCATTTATTTTCATTTATTTTCATTTATTTTCATTTATTTTCATTTATTTTCATTTGTTTTTATTTATTTTTATTTATTTTCATTTATTTTCATTTATTTTCATTCATTTTCATTTATTTTCATTTATTTTCATTTATTTTCATTTATTTTCATTTATTTTCATTTATTTTCATTTATTTTCATTTATTTTCATTTATTTTCATTTATTTTCATTTATTTTCATTTATTTTCATTTATTTTCATTTATTTTCATTTATTTTCATTTATTTTCATTTATTTTCATTTATTTTCATTTATTTTCATTTATTTTCATTTATTTTCATTTATTTTCATTTATTTTCATTTATTTTTATTTATTTTCATTTATTTTCATTTATTTTCATTTATTTTCATTTATTTTCATTTATTTTCATTTATTTTCATTTATTTTCATTTATTTCCATTTATTTTCATTTATTTTCATTTATTTTCATTTATTTTCATTTATTTTCATTTATTTTCATTTATTTTCATTTATTTTCATTTATTTTCATTTATTTTCATTTATTTTCATTAATTTTCATTTATTTTCATTTATTTTCATTTATTTTCATTTATTTTCATTTATTTTCATTTATTTTCATTTATTTTCATTTATTTTCATTTATTTTCATTTATTTTCATTTATTTTCATTTATTTTCATTTATTTTCATTTGTTTTTATTTATTTTTATTTATTTTCATTTATTTTCATTTATTTTCATTCATTTTCTTTTATTTTCATTTATTTTCATTTATTTTCATTTATTTTCATTTATTTTCATTTATTTTCATTTATTTTCATTTATTTTCATTTATTTTCATTTATTTTCATTTATTTTCATTTATTTTCATTTATTTTTATTTATTTTCATTTATTTTCATTTATTTTCATTTATTTTCATTTATTTTCATTTATTTTCATTTATTTTCATTTATTTTCATTTATTTTCATTTATTTTCATTTATTTTCATTTATTTTCATTTATTTTCATTTATTTTCATTTATTTTCAATTATTTTCATTTATTTTCATTTATTTTCATTTATTTTCATTTATTTTCATTTATTTTCATTTATTTTCATTTATTTTCATTTATTTTCATTTATTTTCATTTATTTTCATTTATTTTCATTTATTTTCATTTATTTTCATTTATTTTCATTTATTTTCATTTATTTTCATTTATTTTCATTTATTTTCATTTATTTTCATTTATTTTCATTTATTTTCATTTATTTTCATTTATTTTCATTTATTTTCATTTATTTTCATTTATTTTCATTTATTTTCATTTATTTTCATTTATTTTCATTTATTTTCATTTATTTTCATTTATTTTCATTTATTTTCATTTATTTTCATTTATTTTCATTTATTTTCATTTATTTTCATTTATTTTCATTTATTTTCATTTATTTTCATTTGTTTTTATTTATTTTTATTTATTTTCATTTATTTTCATTTATTTTCATTTATTTTCATTTATTTTCATTCATTTTCATTTATTTTCATTTATTTTCATTTATTTTCATTTATTTTCATTTATTTTCATTTATTTTCATTTATTTTCATTTATTTTCATTTATTTTCATTTATTTTTATTTATTTTCATTTATTTTCATTTATTTTTATTTATTTTCATTTATTTTCATTTATTTTCATTTATTTACATTTATTTTCATTTATTTTCATTTATTTTCATTTATTTTCATTTATTTTCATTTATTTTCATTTATTTTCATTTATTTTCATTTATTTTCATTTATTTTCATTTATTTTCATTTATTTTCATTTATTTTCATTTATTTTCATTTATTTTCATTTATTTTCATTTATTTTCATTTATTTTCATTTATTTTCATTTATTTTCATTTATTTTCATTTATTTTCATTTATTTTCATTTATTTTCATTTATTTTTATTTATTTTCATTTATTTTCATTTATTTTCATTTATTTTCATTTATTTTCATTTATTTTCATTTAGTTTCATTTATTTTCATTTATTTTTATTTATTTTCATTTATTTTCATTTATTTTCATTTATTTTCATTTATTTTCATTTATTTTCATTTATTTTCATTTATTTTCATTTATTTTTATTTATTTTCATTTATTTTCATTTATTTTCATTTATTTCCATTTATTTCTATTTATTTTCATTTATTTCCATTTATTTCCATTTATTTTCATTTATTTTCATTTATTTTCATTTATTTTCATTTATTTTCATTTATTTTCATTTATTTTCATTTATTTCCATTTATTTCCGTTTATTTTTATTTATTTTCATTTATTTCCATTTATTTTCATTTATTTTCATTTATTTTCATTTATTTTCATTTATTTTCATTTATTTTCATTTATTTTCATTTATTTTCATTTATTTTCATTTATTTTCATTTATTTTCATTTATTTTCATTTATTTTTATTTATTTTCATTTATTTTTAATTATTTTTATTTATTTTCATTTATTTTCATTTATTTTCATTTATTTTCATTTATTTTCATTTATTTTCATTTATTTTCATTTATTTTCATTTATTTTCATTTATTTTCATTTATTTTCATTTATTTTCATTCATTTTCATTTATTTTCATTTATTTTCATTTATTTTCATTTATTTTCATTTATTTTCATTTATTTTCATTTATTTTCATTTATGTTCATTTATTTCCATTTATTTTCATTTATTTTCGTTAATTTTCGTTTATTTTCATTTATTTTCGTTAATTTTCGTTTATTTTCATTTATTTTCATTTATTTCAATTTATTTTCCTTTATTTCAATTTATTTTCATTTATTTTCATTTATTTTCATTTATTTTCATTTATTTTCATTTATTTTCATTTATTTTCATTTATTTTCATTTATTTTCATTTATTTTCATTTATTTTCATTTATTTTCATTTATTTTCATTTATTTTCATTTATTTTCATTTATTTTCATTTATTTTTATTTATTTTCATTTATTTTTAATTATTTTTATTTATTTTCATTTATTTTCATTTATTTTCATTTATTTTCATTTATTTTCATTTATTTTCATTTATTTTCATTTATTTTCATTTATTTTCATTTATTTTCATTTATTTTCATTCATTTTCATTTATTTTCATTTATTTTCATTCATTTTCATTTATTTTCATTTATTTTCATTAATTTTCATTTATTTTCATTTATTTTCATTTATTTTCATTTATTTTCATTTATTTTCATTTATTTTCATTTATTTTCATTTATTTTCATTTATTTTCATTTATTTTCATTTATTTTCATTTATTTTCATTTATTTTCATTTATTTTCATTTATTTTCATTTATTTTCATTTATTTTCATTTACTTTCATTTCTTTTCATTTACTTTCATTTACTTTCATTTATTTTCATTTATTTTCATTTATTTTCATTTCTTTTTATTTATTTTCATTTATTTTTATTTATTTTCATTTATTTTCATTTATTTTCATTTATTTTCGTTAATTTTCGTTTATTTTCATTTATTTTCTTTATTTTCGTTAATTTTCGTTTATTTTCATTTATTTTCATTTATTTCCATTTATTTTCATTTATTTTCATTTATTTTCATTTATTTTCATTTATTTTCATTTATTTTCATTTATTTTCATTTATTTTCATTTATTTTCATTTATTTTCATTTATTTTCATTTATTTTCATTTATTTTCATTTATTTTCATTTATTTTCATTTATTTTCATTTATTTTCATTTATTTTCATTTATTTTCATTTATTTTTATTTATTTTCATTTAGTTTCATTTATTTTCATTTATCTTCATTTATTTTCATTTATTTTCATTTATTTTCATTTATTTTCATTTATTTTCATTTATTTTCATTTATTTTCATCTATGTTCATTTATTTTCATTTATTTTCATTTATTTTCATTTATTTTCATTTATTTTCATTTATTTTCATTTATTTTCATTTATTTTCATTTATTTTCATTTATTTTCATTTATTTTCATTTATTTTCATTTATTTTCATTTATTTTCATTTATTTTCATTTATTTTCATTTATTTCCATTATTTTCATTTATTTTCATTTATTTTCATTTATTTTCATTTAGTTTCATTTATTTTCATTTATTTTCATTTATTTTCATTTATTTTCATTTATTTTCATTTATTTTCATTTATTTTCATTTATTTTCATTTATTTTCATTTATTTTCATTTATTTTCATTTATTTTCATTTATTTTCATTTATTTTCATTTATTTTCATTTATTTTCATTTATTTTCATTTATTTTCATTTATTTTCATCTATTTTCATTTATTTTCACATTTATTTTCATTTATTTTCATTTATTTTCATTTATTTTCATTTATTTTCATTTATTTTCATTTATTTTCATTTATTTTCATTTATTTTCATTTATTTTCATTTATTTTCATTTATTTTCATTTATTTTCATTTATTTTCATTTATTTTCATTTATTTTCATTTATTTTCATTTATTTTCATTTATTTTCATTTATTTTCATTTATTTTCATTTATTTTCATTTATTTTCATTTATTTTCATTTATTTTCATTTATTTTCATTTATTTTCATTTATTTTCATTTATTTTCATTTATTTTCATTTATTTTCATTTATTTTCATTTATTTTCATTTATTTTCATTTATTTTCATTTATTTTCATTTATTTTCATTTATTTTCATTTATTTTCATTTATTTTCATTTATTTTCATTTATTTTCATTTATTTTCACTTATTTTCATTTATTTTCATTTATTTTCATCTATTTTCATTTACTTTCATGTTTTTACATGTATTTCCATTTGTTTTCATTTGTTTCATTTATTTTTATTTATTTTCATTTATTTTTATCTATTTTCATTTATTCTCATTTATTCTCATTTACGTTAATGTATTTACATGTATTTGCATTTGTTTTCATTTATTTACATGTATTTTCATTTACTTTCATGTATTTACAAGTAGTTTCATTTGTTTTCACTTATTTTCATGTATTATCATTTATTTTCATTAATCTTTATTCATTTTCATCTATTTTCATTTATTTTTATTTACTCTCATGTATTTACATGTATATTCATTTGTTTTCATTTATTTTATCTACTTTCATTTATTTTCATCTATTTTCATTTGTTCTCATTTACTTTATTGTATTTATATGTTTTTTCATTTATTTACATGAATTTTCATTTACTTTCATGTATTTACATGTATTTTCATTTATTTTCATTTATTTTTATTTATTTTCATGTATTATCATTTATTTTTATTTATGTTCATTTATTTTCATCTACTTTCATTTATTTTCATTTACTTTTATGTATTTACATGTATTTTCATTTGTTTTCATTTATTTTCATTTGTTTTCATTTATTTACATGTATTTTAATTTATTTTTATTTATTTTCATGTATTTACGTGTATTTTCATTTGTTTTCATTTATTTTCATTTATTTTTATGTATTATCATTTATTTTCATTTGTTTACAAGTATTTTTATGTATTTTCGTTTATTTTCATGTATTTTCATTTATTTTCATCCATTTTCATTTATTTTCATTTACTTTCATGTATTAACATGTATTTCCATTTGTTTTCATTTGTTTCATTTATTTTTATTTATTTTCATTTATTTTTATCTATTTTCATTTATTCTCATTTATTCTCATTTACCTTAATGTATTTACATGTATTTTCATTTGTTTTCATTTATTTACATGTATTTTCATTTACTTTCATGTATTTACAAGTAGTTTCATTTGTTTTCACTTATTTTCATGTATTATCATTTATTTTCATTAATCTTTATTTATTTTCATCTTTTTTCATTTATTTTTATTTATTCTCATGTATTTACATGTATATTCATTTGTTTTCATTTATTTTATCTACTTTCATTTATTTTCATCTATTTTCATTTGTTCTCATTTACTTTATTGTATTTACATGTTTTTTCATTTATTTACATGAATTTTCATTTACTTTCATGTATTTACATGTATTTTCATTTGTTTTCATTTATTTTTATTTATTTTCATGTATTATCATTTATTTTTATTTATGTTCATTTATTTTCATCTACTTTCATTTATTTTCATTTACTTTTATGTATTTACATGTATTTTCATTTATTTTCATTTACTTTCATGTATTTTCATTTCTTTTCATTTATTTTCATTTCAACTCCAAAGACTAGCCTGCATTTATATTACAGGTGCCATGAGGATCACTCCAACCGCGACTATGAAAACTATACTAAACCTCCCGCCACTTGTTATTCATATAAAAGCGAAGGCAAGAATGGGAGCATTCAGATTGAAGTGTAACGGAAACTGGTGTCCAAATGAACAAGGACATACCAGTGTAACAAAAGTCATCACAAGCTTGTTGTTATAAATGAGAAGTGATGAAATGATATAAAAAAATAACTTCACGAAGCCATTTAACATTTAATTAACTTGGAAAGGTGAAAACACATCAAACTGGGAAACTACGCATCAGTATTCCAAGCAGATGTATATGCCATAGAGCCATGTCTAAGGGAAAACATTGAAAGAAACTGGTCTGGAACTGTCTACAAATCCTACTGTTTCCAGCAAACTAAAACAAGCTGAAAATTAAATGGGTTTCCAGGCAAAAGGGGATAACAGAACATCAGACCAGCTGGAATCTCGTGCCGGGTCAGAAAATAGTTAACTGATAGTCAAATAGCCATTAAAAACACTGATCAACGATATTCTGCAGCTAAGCAGAAATCAAATAAAGCATATCACGGGACTAATAACTGGACATTGCCACCTTAGGTAACATCTACACAACATGGGCATTTACCAACACAAACCCATCTGTAGACTATGTAATGAGGAGAAGGAAACAGCCTCTCAAATTGTACTAGAGTGTCAAGCACGTATACGCTGGAGGTACAACCTCCTGGGGACAGAAAATACACAGGAGGCCTTCCACAGAGAAAATCTTGTAAAGAGGCTGCTAAGCCTGATAAAGGTAACAAACCTCTTCACTTGATAACAACGATACAATTGGCATAACATAATAAGTCTTAAAGTGTTGAGGCCTAAATCCTTAGCTAATAACATTGATTAAATCAATCAAACAGGTATTCTCACTAGTCACTGTCAAATATGAAAACACCTCAACAACCTAGGGCTACCAGATTTCAGGGGATGTCAACAAGAAGACGCCGTTGTCAACTATATAAAATCTGTAGGCTGGCGGGCGAGCAAAGAAAGGTCTCACTAATTAAGGTTGATGCACAATGGACCTAATGAGGACTGAGTACTGTTATACTTCACTCTGTCGAGCAACCCGCCTTCCTTAATTAAAAATAAATATTCTTTTGCGTTAGGGGAGCGTCAAAGGTTGAATTTTGAAGAGTATATCAACGGAAATATATGGAAAAAAAATCTGAGTCCACGGAATATCCTTCACGATGATACTGTGACGTTTTACTCATCAGCTCATACAACAGGCAATTTGAATATTTAAAATATTGAAATAATAAACTTGGAGAGGAGCATACTACTATGTATAAAATTAAAGACAAAAATTTTATATTTTAGAGATACCATCTTTTGCAAAAATACTTTTCAGATTGGTTCAAACACATTCAAAACTGTATCGATTATCGTGGAGAATATTTTTAAAAAGAATAAAAACCATTTTTGATGATAACTATTTTTATTGTCATTCCGGCTAACCTCGTAGAGCATATGTAGCACGAAAGTAATAAAACAAATCGACGACTTTTGTAGCTGACGTATATTTACAAATAAAAAGTTTAAAGCTATATTACTTCGGTATTAAATATTATTAATGTACAGTAATAAAAAGGAGAAACTAAAAGCAATGAAAAGTTTAATGGAAAAAAGTCTACAATGGCCATTTCCACAATTAAGATAATTTTCAATTATAACAGCAAAATATTTTCATTTAAATAACACGCCGCTCTTTTCTTGCTGTTTAACGAACTAATTAAGTTAGAAACTAGGTAAGGCACAAACTGAATTAACGAAAGAAAAGAGTGAACAAGATCAAAAAAGTTGAAAGAAAACATTTTCACTTCTTTCTTGGAACAAGATACTTGTGGGATTTTTGTTGGTATAATATATTAGATTACATTGTTTGTCTTTGCCGCTGAGAACGTCTACAGAATAAGCTATACCACTTGTATCAATTACACTCCCTAAAAATATTAAATAAACCTTCCAAGGTTCGTTTTTAACAAATATAATATATTCGGCTATAGAGCCTCATCATATTAAAGACCTAAACATGAAAGGCCAAATTATAAATTATTGTCTGGTTTGAAACGATTTTGTTAAAATTCAAAATGGAGTGAATCACATTTTCTCAAATACGGTTTAGATTTGTCAACATTGGTGGAGAAATGTTGAAAAGACACTTTTATATGTATAATTTCATAAGAATAACAGTTTGTTTTTGTTGCACAACCATAACCACTAATTAAATATTTTTACAACTTCTTGTGAACTTAGAGTGTATTTACAAAAATTTTTTTGGAAGTTATTGCATTTTTTATTTTCAACAAATTAACCTTCTTTATTTGTTCCGCTATATCCTTGTAGAGTGATATATCAGTCAATAATTGATTTTTTTTAATTTTTTGTTTTTGTAACAATAATCGCGAAAATTTTTATTTTTTCTCAACTAATTAACGGAAAATGAGAGGAACATTTTCTGTATTTCTTTTTTTTTTGGAAGTTTATTAAATGTTGTCGCCCTAAGTTTATATTAGAGATTACTTACCGTTTCCGTTCTCGGATATCGTTTGAATAATTTAATTTTCCGAAATCTAAATATGTAGTATACGGGATAACCAATCAGTTACGTAAATTAGTTTTCTGAACTTAATTTAGCAGGAAAATAATATTTGTCTTTAAGAATCAAATAAAAATCAAAATACTGGAGAACTGATTATAAATTGAACTAAACTTGGTGTGTTAAACAAACTTTACTCATAGATTTTTCCGCTTAATTTCCTGAACATTAAAATATTTGTTAACATCATTTAGACTATAAGAACGACACTAATTGGACGTTGTTGATAAAACAAAGTCACTTTAATTAATGTTTAATTCTTAAAATAAAACTGTTCAATTCCCAGAGATGAAAGAACAGGAAACTCCATCGACATAAATAACACAAAAAACCTCTTAAAGGAATAAAACCCGGAAAAATCGCAATTACAAAAGTTTTTCCAAAGAGCCTTTGAAACACCATTTTAATTAAATATATTTCGAGTCTTAACAAAATTCATTTTAGAAAAGTCTCGGCGAGCTAAGACTGCAAGGCACACAAATTGCACTTTTCTGAGTCGGTAAAAATTTATTTTATTACGGAAAATAAGCCCAACTGAGAGGGATATAAATTGGTGTACTAGTCCAAGTTATAGTCCGTTTAACAAAGGATAAATGTCAAGAAAGTTAAAGTATGGAGCAAAAGTTTTACCCGAGTTCGATATTTATTATATATTAGGAAGGAAGGCAGTCAAACACAGATGCAGGATATTTAAAGAAAGGGATTTTGTTCCCTCGTTAACTCGATCGAGATTTTAAAGTGTTCTTTTCACATAAAAATGGAAGTGTGCTATATAAGTTTGATTAAGAAAGTTTTAAATTTCTTTGTAAAAGAGTCTAATTACTTTAAAACAGTACTTTCATAAACTTAGTCGTTTATTCATTTCAACAACAGAATTTTATAGTGAAGATATTGTCTAATAAAATGAGGACTAAAAACATCATTGATCTAAAAAACTTTAATCTATCAACATTTAATATCTTAATAAAAATTAAGAGGGCGAAAAAACATATATAAAAAAGTTGAAGTTTTGATGGATTATTTCATTCAGTTTAATAATTGCAAATTTGGTCTCGTAAAATTGACAAACCACACACTCGAAAAATTGACAACAAAAAATATTTATTCAGTCCTTGTGGTATTAGGGGAGACCGGGTTGGTTGAGCGAATTTTCGCTTTTTATTTTTTTACTTTAATTTCCAAGCATATTTCTGAAAATTAATGACAACGCATGAAAGGCTATTCTTTTAGCTTCACTCTACTATTTTTATTTCTCAAAAAATATTATCTGTCAGTAGATAGAACGTCCTTTAACTTTAAAGACTCAGTAAGTAAAGGCAAGAAATATCTATAATTTGTAATAAAAGCTTGAATGAAGTCGATGAGGTTAATTCAATCATGACTCAACCAGCCCCCGTGAAATGGCTCAAGCAGCGCCTCAAGCACATTCCATTTTCATTTACACTTCGGGGATAAGACAAGAAATAATTTTATCACTTTGATTCAATGAAAAATATCACCAGTTTCGTCAAAAACTTTCCTAACTTATAATATCTCTATGCCTGAAGTGCTAAGACATATTCATCACAACATGAAATATTTACTCACCAGTATGAAATATCTGTAGACAAGGATAATTGAGAAAAAACAGAACCGTCGGCCACAGTAGTTAACTCTACACTGTTTTGATGGTGTAAAGAACATATGTGCCTGAGAACAGCTCAAGTTATTGCCGAGATATGGCATATGATCCAATCTGCCCCTGCGCTCAACCAACCCCGGTCTCCCCTACCTTTGATTGTAATTTTTTACATGTCGTTTTCAAACATATATTTTGTGGAAAATATAGTTAGATACAATTCAAATCCTTGCATTGATTGGATCTCAGAAAAAGTATTTAAAAACACTGTTAAAATCTACACTACGGCGCAGACTAGGTACTGGAGATTCCTAGTCTTCGTTCCGCTATGTATAACATGTATAAAGGGAAAGTAATGTTTTCAGATAAAAATTCGATATCTTTGATGTATCTATGTCTGTACATTATTTTAATATCTTAAAACACCATACCTGGGTAGAGTGGTTTGTTGAATACTATTTTCGATTAATTTTAACACAATTTCCATTCAATTATCATCAAAAATAATTATATTATACAACTGAGGAGATGTCTGAGCTAATTTTGTGCCGTTCTCATTCAGAGGTGATACAATTATTCTATATTTCCTTATATTTTCCATAGTTTTACCAAATACAGCGTTATTCATAAGTTTATAATTTTCGTCTTTAAACTCAATTGAAGTTTACGTTCTCTTTTTTATTATATATAATTTACAATCTACTTTAAAGAAGCTATAAGTAAATAGATTTAAGGCTGGGTTTTAGGCGGGAAATGACATATGTAAAATATAGTCTAAAACATGTTAATTTTACTTCGCACAGGTTAAACAAACAATAGCAAGTATATTGAAAGTTAAATTAAAAATGTGTTTATAAAGGTTAATTCTTTGCAATGGCTGGGTTTTAATTAAATTCTTCCACAAATAAAATCTCAAATAAATCCTAAAATTCGCGTAAATTATCGTACTCTTTTGTATCAAAATTTTTATTAAAATAAACCAAAAAAATTGAAATATCAATTTTCCCTTAGTTTGGCTTATCAAAATTGTCGATTAATAAAGCAATTTGAAAGTTATCTGCGAAGTTAAGCATACATAGCTGCTTGAGAAGGCGGAAACTACTTATATTAGTTTGGACATTCACTAACAACACCGTATATATTGATACGGACTACCCGGTATTTCAGATGTCCTATCTATAATTCTCAATCCGGGTTGGGTTCAATTCACTATAAACTTTAAAAATTATAAAAAAAATACAGTTTATTTAAATTGTGCATGTCCTGGTACTTCTTTAACTTCTGTCAGTTTTTCCTTTTCACTAATGTGTCTCCTATCTGTTTCTTGACGTTGTCCGTGTATTACCTCCTACTTTATATTTGTTTGTATATGTATCTTCAAATTATTTTTCTCGTTTCTATCTCTTCATATAATTTAATCTAAATGACTTCATCTCCTTATATTTATTTATTCTATTTCTGTTTTTGTATATTTATTTTTGTATTCCTTTTACTTTAAGTTTTTTGTTATTCTGTGTAATAATAAGATTACCTTGAGTTTAATTTTATTTCTTATAATTCATCTCTGACAATTTCAAACATTTTTTATTATATCAAATATTTCAAAATTGACAAAAGTCATCCTCATTTTTTGTTTCTCACTTGATTAATTTTTTTTTTTAATTCCCTGATTGTTAGTCAACCAGGACTGATCATCATAGATATGACATCTGAAATGACCTGGTATCATGCTATTTTAAATTTTCATATCAAATTTTCATATCAATATATATTGTTATGAAATTTGATATACCTGGTAATTTTGGGTAAGTGTTAGGAAATTTGTATGATTTGTTATAAAATATTATATATAGTAAGTAAGGGTTGGTTGAGTTAAAAAAAATGAATAGTAATTGCAAGTAAAATTAACAGTATTCCTTTATTTTTAACATTAAAAAGAAAAAAGTAAATTAAAATGAAATTTTACTAAATGATATAAAGTACAAATTAATCTTGGTAATATAAATAGGGCTTAAGCTATTTGAAGTTTGAAATTCCTGTGACAGGTTGGATGACATTGCCGATCAGGTGAAATGAATTGGGTTGGGGTCAAAAAAAAATTATAGTTTTTAAAAAAAAAATAGTAGGTAAATTTTTTTTGAGTTAAAAAAAAATTGAAAGATGATTATTGATTGTCAGAGAAAAAAAAATGTCAATAAAAAATTAATATAAAATTTTGTAAAAAAGAAGGATTGTAATTAAAAATATAATTTGTAAGGTACATGATAACTAGAATGATATTGATTGACTAAGAGAAGGAATAAAACAATTTATAAAAAAAGTAAGCACTTTTATTTCATTTAAAACGTTTAATCATAAGAAGCTGACAGGAGGCGAGTTTAGAAGAACTACAAATAGATACAGTTGAACGACTATTTCAGAAGAAAAGCATACATTTAAAAAATAGGAGAGATAGAGAGAGGTAAAGAGCAGAAGTGAAATGAGGAGATAAAAGAAATATATTAAGAAAGCTGAAGAAATAGCAGAAAGAAGAAGGAAATTAAAAAGAAAATTGTTATTTGTTTAATTTTTTTTTAATATTATATATTTCATTTTTTTTAAGGCCTTTGAACCTAACCCATTTGAGAATCGCTCTACAGGTTAGAAAATTGAATTCACTATTCAGACAGGAATTTCTTATTACAAATGGCGCCCAACGTGGGGCACTCATAAAAACAGCTTGGAGCAATTTAGTTTGATCGGTGGAAGTAACAAAAATTTATCAAATTTTAAAACGAGAAATGGTAAGAATTTTTTTTTTATATTTTTCTTTATTAAAGGAGAACTGTTAATTTTGATTGATAGAATAAATTTAAAACAAAATATAATAGGGGTCATAAAACAAAATTAGAAATAAAATTCGTAACAGCATTGACAATAACTTTTACAATAAATAACGACTAAAAAAAATATTATAACAAAGTGGAATATTAAGTGATATACTGTGTGAGATATTGGTAGTAAAATAAAAGGTGTTGTATAGTGAATGAACTAGTATGGATTTGAGAGGTGGAAAGAACATTGGAAAATGGAAGAAGAGGAAGAGTTGAAATAGGACAAGGTGATATTGTAGAAATACCAGAACAAATTATGGAAGAATACGATGGAATAAGTGTAGGTGAATCAAAAGAAGAGCAAATACGAGAAAAACAAAATAAAAAAGAAGAACAAGAGAATATTATGGATGTATTAAGACAAACGATGCTTCAGATGAATGAAAATAATAAGAAAATGGATACCAAAATCCAAGATATGGGAAGGAAATTAGACAAGATATGGGAAAAGATATAAAAAAGGATATTAAACAAGAAATTAAGGAAAATAAAATTGAAATGATACAGAAAATTGTAGAATTGAGAGTATATACTGGTAATAAATTAGAAGAAACAAAAAAAGAAATAAGAATAGAAATGATAGGAAGAATAGTAGAAGTTGAGAAATTACAAGATGAAAAATTTAATATACTTCAAAGAAAAGAGCATAATTTGCAGAAAATAGAAGAAGAAATAGAGAAAGTAAAATTAGGGAAACAAGATAATGCAGAAAGAATAACAACTTTGGAAAATAAGTGGTTAAATACTATTACCGGAATAGAAGGGCAACTAGAACAGAATATAAAGGAGGTAGAAGACAAGATTATGGAAAACACTGAAAAAAAATAGGGGAAAAGTTAGAAAGATTTAAAAATGAAATAAAAATAATAAGTGACGAAATAAATAAATTAAAAATTAAATAGTAATGCATAACTATTTAATTTTAAAATATATACCACAGCTAAATAGCTTCATCCCAAGATGCAAGAAGAAGAAATAGTGATGTTTATTTCTAGACATTATAAAATAGAGATAGCAGAGATAATTGCACTACAGAATATTAAAACTATAGAACAATTGAGTAATTATTTGAAAAGAAAAGAAATTACGAAACATTACAGTAACAATTATAATCCTAATACATTAACATGACAAAATTCAACAAAATTTGACAGAACTCCACGATATAGACAAAGTAATTGGGAAAATAACTATTATGGAGAGTTGATTAATAGACAAAATCAGAGACAAAATAATAATAATAATTTTAGGAATTTTAAGAGTGACAGCAGAAGAAATAATAATAGATATGATAATTCTAATAATTTTAGAAACAATAATACTTATTATAATGCACAAAACAATAAGAGATCTAATAGTGATAATTATAGAAATAATTACAGTAATGACAGGAATAATAATAATAATTATAGAAGTAATAATAATAAAGGGTCTTATAAAATAATAACCAGGATAGGGAAGGTAATAATACAGAAGACAATAGACTTAGATCAAATTCAAGAAATAGGAACAGACAGATTAATTATGTATCAGTAGAGGAACAAAATAACCCCACATGTAGTAGTTGTACTAATGCAAAGGTAGATAAAGAACTATTAATTGAAAATGGGGAACAGTCTCAGATTTTTCATTAGATTGCACTTTAGACAGGAATCTGTATATTTGTACATATGCACATCCTCGGGAATTTATTAAATTAGATGATTATATAGCGCAGGATAAAAATTTGGGGTTAATCATATTTGAAACTGAAATCAGTAAATTAAAAGTAAAAATAATTGTAGATACAGGTTCAGAAATATCTATTGTAAATCAAAAATTAATAGATAAATTGCCTAAAGTGCATAATGATATAATTAGAATTGAAAAATTAGTTTTGATAGGGACAAATAGAAAAAAATTATGTGAGGTTAATAAAGGTATAAATTTAGATTTAGAAATAAATAGGAAAAGTATAAAATTTGAATTAATAATTGTAGAGAATATAGAACCAGATATAGTATTGGGCAGTGATCAGTTACAAAAATATAATGCCATCATTAATTATGAAACTAGGAAATTAAGAATAGATGAAAATTGGACAGAATTAAAGTGGGGAAATTTAGAAGAAAATGATATCAGTCAAGAGAATGTAATTACTATGAATATGATCTGTAAAGAAAATAATGATAATATTAATAATAAGGATAATAGTGATGAATTTAATAATAATATTATTATTGATTGCCAGGAAAAATATTTAAATATTGTTAGTCAATTGGTAAAAAAATATGAAAAGTTGAGTTCAAAGGAATCAAGGGTAGCTAAAGAATATGTGCATAAAATAAAAATGAAAGATGAAAATAATTTTAGAATTAAAACCTATCCCAATTCCATTTAAATATAAAAATCAAGTAAATCAGAAAATAAATAAATTAATTAACGACGGTATTATGGAATGTAGTGATACACAATTTATTAATCCTATTGTAGTGGTAAAAAAAATGGGGAAATAAAATTATGTTTGGATGCTAGGACAATTAATAAAGTTACAATACCCCAATATAAAGCTCCTATGTCAACAGAAGCAATTTTAGGTAGAATTACACATATAAAAATTTTTACAAAATTTGATTTAAAACATAGCTTTTGGCTTATACCATTACACCCAGATTGTCGAAAATATACGGGGTTTTCAATAGATGGTGTAGTATATAGATTTTGTGTCGTGTCATTTGAACTGCAAAGTGCATGTGCAGCATTGGTAAGAGCACTTCACAAGAATTTGTTTTACATTATATAGATGATATTTTAATTTTTTCTAAAACTATTGAAGCACATCAAGAACATTTGGAAATAGTGATGAAGGCATTGGATGAAGCAGGTTTGAAACTGAATATTAATAAATGTCAATTCTATAAATAAAAGGTAATATATTTGGGATATAAAATAGATCAAGAAGGAGTGGAAATGGATCCAGAAAGGATTAAGATTATAAAGGAATATAAAAGACCAAGTAATTTGAGAACTTTAAGAAGATTTTTAGGTATGTTAAATTATTTTAAGAGGTTAATACCTGATATTACACAGAAGGAACTTCCTTTAATAGATTTATTAAAAAAAGGAGTAAAATGGAAATGGACAGAAGAAAGGGAACAAGCATTTCAACAAATTAAAGAAAGTTTTGAAAAAAAGATCAGAATATACCATCCAGATTATAATAATAAATTTATTTTGAGAACAGATGCTTCAATACAAAGATTGGCTGGAGTATTGGTTCAAGAACAGAACAATGGAGAAGTTCCTATATGTTTTGTATCTAGGACTACAAAAAAACATGAAAGAAATTATACTGTTGGAGAATTAGAGTTAGCTAGTATTATTTTTTGTATTAAAAAATTGAGATTCTATCTACTAGGAAATAAGTTTATAATAGAAACAGATAATATGAGAATAGTATTTATATTGAATAATAAATTTGGAAATAGTAGAATTCATCGATGGGCCATATTAATGCAAGAATATGATTTTGAAATTCGACATATATCTGGAAAATTAAACGTAATAGCAGATGCCATCACAAGAATGGATGATAAAAATAGTGGTGATAAAAAAAAGTTCAAATAGGAATTAATTGGTTGAATGAACAAGAAGGGGTATTTTCACGAAAGCAGATTTTTGAAGATAAAAAGGAACACAGAAAGAAAAAGAAAGGGTAAAATATAATGAAATCGAGAAGGTATGTTATAAAGGAAGTGAAGGGGAAGAAATGCATCTAATTTCAACAAAACTAACTGAGAAGATAATAAAAGAAATACATGAAATACATGGACATCAAGGAATGCGGAAGACCTGGTTAATTTTTAGAGAAAATTATATTTCAATAAAGGATTATCAAAAAACATTATAAGAAAATGTTCTACATGTCAAATTGTAAAGAGTAAAAATTTTCATAATGAAGGGATTTCAAAGTCAATAGTAGCAGAGAAACCATTGGATATGATAGCAATTGATTTTATGTCAAATTTAATAAAGAGTTATCAAGGTAATAAACATATTTTTGTGATAGTGGATATTTTTTCAAAATTTATTACTGTATATCCATGCAGTAAAACCAATACAAAGACAGTAATCAAGAATTTACAAAATTATTTTGAAGAAAAAGGAAGACCAGGGAAATGTATTTTGGATAATGCAACATATTTTATTAATAATAGATTAGAGAATTATTTTATAAAAAATAATGTAGAACCTAAATACATTAGTATTCGACATTCAGCTGCAAATCCTACAGAGCGATATATTCGAGAAATAATTAAAGATCTAAGAATGTTGACACATAATGAACTTAAGAATTGGGAAAATAAATTGGAAGAAATTAGTATTTATATGAATGAATTACCAAATGTAAGTACACTGGAAATTCCTATTAGGTTAATGGAAAACAAAATGCCTAAGCGACCCTGGATTAAGGAGAAGAACGAAACATATGACGAAATTATGGAAAAAGTTAATAAGAGAATAAAAAGAAATGCAGAAAATTATATTAAAAAAAAGAAAACGAAAATTAAATCGCTGAAATTCAATAAAGGAGAATTAGTACTGGTTAGAGCTTTAAAAATTCCAAATAAAAAAAAAATAAATGTGCAAAGTTGCAATTACCATTTGAAGGTCCGTATTTAATCGACAATGATAAGGGTAATAATAGTTATATTTTAAAAGATCCATATACGAATATAATAAGGGGAAATTTTCATATTAATCAAATATATAGATTTCTGACAGAAGAATCTTAAAGATTATATTGACAGTTTAATTTTTAGTTTTAGTTATGTTGTAGTAGATTAGGAAAATGTTACATTTAAAATTTTACCACTGTATAGAAAATTTTAAATGAAAATTTTGGGAAATTGTTAGGAAATTTGTATGATTTGTTATAAAATATTATATATAGTAAGTAAGGGTTGGTTGAGTTAAAAAAAAAATGAATAGTAATTGCAAGTAAAATTAACAGTATTCCTTTATTTTTAACATTAAAAAGAAAAATGTAAATTAAAATGAAATTTTACTAAATGATGTAAAGTACAAATTAATCTTGGTAATATGAATAGGGCTTAAGCTATTTGAAGTTTGAAATTCCTGTGACAGGTTGGATGACATTGCCGATCAGGTGAAATGAATTGTCATCGGGTTGGGGAAAAAAAAAAATTATAGTTTTTTAAAAAAAAATAGAAGGTAAATTTTTTTTGGGTTAAAAAAAATTGAATGATGATTATTGATTGTCAGAGAAAAAAAAATGTCAAAAAAAAAAAAATTAATATAAAATTTTGTAAAAAAAAGGATTGTAATTAAAAATGGAATTTGTAAGGTTAGGTGCGGAGATAAAAGAAATATATTAAGAAAGCTGAAGAAATCGCAGAAAGTGTAAAGATAAGTCTTTTATAAAATAATATTACAAGTTGAGCTTTACGACAAGTATATTTCTTATCTGAAATTCGTTGTTAACTGACTGACAAAGTGGTCACGTCAAGTGAGTTTACATTAAGGTATGTCTTAATGTTACATCCTCCCTTCGAAGTGAACACAAACTATAAACAAATAAAATATAACAAAATAATTAACAATAAAAACTTGTTTCTGCTAAAGGTTAAACCTCTTCGCTGGTTTTACCACTCTTCCTGATCTTGTAATGTAGTTCTCTTGTGATTTAAATTTAGGTATATCTTGTGGCGGTATGTTTTCCAATTTTCTGTCAGTGTTAAATTCTGAGTCCTGTGCAACCTCAGAAGTGTTATTTCTTTCTTGATTAGGTATAATCACAATTTCTTTGTCTTTTGACAGGTACGCTTCGGTTTTATGTAAAACTTCAGCGTTTCGCCTATTTAACGTTCCATCATCACTTTTAACGATGACAGATCTTGGATTTTCCTCTAACTCTGCTTCGACTTGTCCTCCTTCCCATTGTCTGTGAGCAGTTTTCAATCTTATTCTGTCACCTACTTCAATTTCATTTTTGTAATTCTTTTTGTGGTAATTACTGTATCTTGCTTGTAGTTCTCTTTGTCTTTTTAATTCACTGGCAACATCGGTTATTATTTTTGGTTTAAGGTTATCCTTTGATACAGGAATTGTTGATTGGGTCATTCTACTATATAAACGTTGGTTAGGTGACCCCAAATTAGTTCTTGGTGTATTTCTGTAATTTAAGAGTGCTAGTTGTATGTAACTTTGATCGATGAGGCATCTAGAATATTTTTCGCTATGCTTACTCCCTTTTCAGCAAGACCATTTCCTCTGCTATGGTTGGGGCTAATCGTTTGATGTTCGAACCCCCATATATTTTTAAATTCTCTGAATTCTTTCGATGCAAAGCAGGGACCATTGTCACTTTCTAATTTTTCTGGGATCCCATGTGTTGAAAACCCCTCTTTGAACTGTTCAATTACTTGTCTTGATGTAAAACCATTTATTAGTTTAAAATCCACATAACTGGAATAGCTGTCTATAATACAAAGATATTCGTGTCCTTTAAACTCAAACAGATCTGAGGCAACAATTTGCCAAGGTAATTCTGGTATTTCTTTATTAAGAACTGTTAGTTGTGCGTTAGCCCCTTGAGTTCTTTCACAAGCGGTACATTTTTGGACGTATGAAATAATGTCATTGGCCTGTCCTTTCCAGTATAGAAGTTCTCTAGCTCGAGGCAAGCATTTTTGAATACCTAAATGGCCTAAATGGATATTTTTGAGCATTTTATTTACTTGTGACTTTGGGACAACTAATTTTTCTCCTTTAAACACCATACCGTTATAAAAAGCAAGTTCTTCTCGAAAATTAAAATAGTGTTGAACGATTGTCGGAAGTTGTTCTTTTTCCTTGGGAAAGCCATTTTGAATAAAAGTTATTAAAGTTTGAAGTTCAGAGTCCTGTGCAGTTGATAAAACAATTTCTTCTCTAGCATTTCTGGATATAGACAACACTATTTGTACCTGAAGTTCTTCCTCATCCATGGCAGGTTGTTGAAGGCAATCGCGACTAAGAATATCTGCAATTGGTATATCTGCAGCTTTTTTGTATATTACCTTTGGAGAATACTGTGCTAAATCAAAGATGATTCGTTTTAGTCGTGCTGGTGCTGAATGTATTGGTTTTTTAAATATTACCTCCAGAGGCTTATGGTCAGTTTCTATAGTTAGCAGTTTTCCGTAAATATACTGGTGAAACTTTTCGCACGCAAATTTAATCGCATAAGCTTCTTTTTCTATCTGTGGATAATTTTCTTGAGATTTTGAGAGTGCCTTGGTTTCATATGCTACTGGCTGATTTTCTTGCATAAGTAGAGCTCTAACACTCTTCGAACTAGCATCTACAGATAACGTCACTTCTTTGTTGACGTCATAGAATTTTAAAACAGGGGCAGTCGTTAATTGTTGTTTTATTCTTGAAAAAGCATCTTCTTGGTCATGGCTACATTCAAATTCTGCGTCTTTTTTCAATAATTTTCGTAAGGGTTCTGTCGGCTCTGACATATTTTTTATAAAATGGTTAAGATAAGTTACCATTCCCAGAAGCCTCTGTAGCTCTTTCTTGTTTGTTGGTTGCTTCAGTTTCTTAATGGCAGCAACTTTTTCAGGATCAACTGACAGTCCTTTTTCCGAAAGTAAATGACCTAAGAATTTTACTTGGTTGGCTTCAAATACGCATTTTTCTTTGTTCAATTTTACGCCTGCTTCTTTGAGTCTTTTTATCACCTGTGCTGTGATTTCGCGCAATTTTTCCTTGGTTTCTGCAAATATTAACACGTCATCCATTGAACACTCTGTATTTTGAATATTTTCAAAAAGAGAAGACATAAGTTCTTGGTATACTTCTGGTGCTGAGGCTACCAAAGCATAGACGAATAAAACTGTATCTTCCCCAAGGCGTAGCAAATGTTAGGTACCTCTGTGTTCTCTCTGTGACTTTAATTTGCCAGAAACCTCTTTTTGCATCTAATAGGCAAAACCATTTAGCTCCATGTACTCGAGTCGAAATTTCGCTAAGCGTTTTTAAGTGGTAATGTCTCCTTAAGATGTTTTTGTTGACATCAGAGGGATCTAGGCAAATCCTAATTTTACCCTTTTGATGTACTATCACCATAGGACTGACAACAGGTGTAGGTTCTTTTATAGGTTTTATCACCCCTAACTTTACCATATTATCTAACTCCATTTTTACGTCATTTCTTATTGCATGAGGTATTCTTCTTGCGGACTGTATGTTAAACTTAGGATTTTCAATCAAGTCTATGTCGTATATATAATTTTTTATGCATCCTAGACCTTTAAAGATGTCATCATTTTGTATTTCTCTAACATCTTCTACTCTGACTACTAAACCTAGATCTTGACAAGATTTTCTACCTAAAATAGACGGGACCTCTTCATTAACGACTTTAAAGAGTAGAATTGTCTCCAAATTTTTTATTTTGCATTTGACTGGTGTTTCACCTACGACAGGAATTGTGTTTTCACTAAAACTTATTATTCGTTTGGTTTTGGACGGTCTTATTTGAGACCCTATCTTTTCTGCAATATATTTTGGTAAAACATTGCATTGAGCCCCAGTGTCTAACTTGACTTCAAACTTTTTCTTATTGGCCTTTATTATTTCGTGCCAATCTTCATCTTCATGTATAAGACCTCTTCTTCACTTTCTTCACTGTCTTCTTCATCCAATGAATTTATCTTTTTACCTCTTGGTCTGTTTTTATTTGAGAAGCATTGTTGCGATAAGAGTCCTCTTTTACTACAGGATTCACATTTCTTGTTAAAAGCAGGACAACTTCTTGGTCCATGTATTTTGCCACACCTTCTTCAATTGAAAGTTTCTGTCGAAGTTTCCGAGCCTTTTTTGTCAGCTTTTTTTTGTTTATTTTTTACCAAATTCACTTGACTAACTTCTGAACTCTGGACTTCTTTCAATTGTCTGGTAGCCTGCTCACTAGCTCTACATATTGCTATAGCTTTGTCTAGTTTCACATCATCTTCTATTAACAGCTTTTCTCTAATTTTATCGGAATTAATTCCAAAAACTATTTTGTCTCTTATTAGGCTATCGAGTAAACTTCCAAATTCGCATTTTTTTGCTTGTGAGCTGATTAATGTTAAAAATTCGTCAAAGGTTTCATTTTCTTTTTGAATTATTTTAAAGAACGTGTAGCGCTCGAACGGTATATTCTTTTTTGGGTTGAAATACTTTTTGAACTCTTCTTTGATTTTTTTAACATCTTTTTGTTGAGCATCAGTAAGACTAAAATTGTTGAAGATCTGAATAACCTCTGGACCTATGGCTGTCATAAATATTGTGGCTTGGACTTCTGGTGGCTTTTTGGAAAGTTGGGTCGCTGCCGAATACCACTCAAATTGTTGACTCCAGTCTTTCCATGTGGAACACATGTTTTCTGTGTGTAAGACAATATTTTTCGGTAGGCGAATTCCTGCAACGCCAAACTGGTGGGTGGATGTTTCTTCAGTCATTTTTATGATCCCACTTCTGACACCATGTGTCAATTTTCGACATTTCTTATCGACAACCAGGTCACGTCTTAGACAATCATTTCTGAAGGAACTGTATAAACTGTATAATTTTTGCTAATATTGCTTCCTAGTAATTATAAGCATTCAGCAGTTTACTATAAAAAGTATCAATAATAGGTATCTTTTAATTTTTCTATTTTATCAACATAATCATAACAAAATACTTCTTTCAAGTAAGTAAGTTGAATTTCTCTGATTATCTAAATCCGTATCTTAAATTATGTAGTTCTCCAATCTTCAAAGCCGATGCAAGTTCATCCAGGGATGCTTTCATAAATCTTAAGGAGTCAATAAATCCAAATTTAATGCTAGTGTTTGAAAGATGCTGTGTAAAGGAAATCCATTTTTCTTTGTTTAGTGGTAGAAACCGTATTCTACATTTTCGAACTAGATCTTAAATAATAAAGTGACTATCGTAATCGGAGAGGTTCTGAGACAATAAAGGTACAAGAAACTTCTTATAATTGCAGGCCTGATGTATTAAACCTCTAAAATCACCAGAAATATGATTTTTCACAATATTTTTTATTCATGCACTTCTTCATAACTTTTATAGTATGAAAGATTATCAGATATATAATACTAGTGTTTAGGTAACTATCGATAATCGCATAAGTGATTTCACGAAACGTGTTGTCAAATATAAATTTTACGAGTGCGTTTAGTCCAATAAGAGGAGAATATGTAAAAGAATTCAAAATGATAGAAAAGATAATCAAAAGAAATAAAGAGGAGGTAATCCCACCCAACTTTCCGAATACTCCTAGTAAAATAATTGTTTAATCAATTATTCTTCAGAAATTTTTTAATAAAAATAGGCATAATTCTAGCAGCGATACCATAAGAAATTAGATAAAAAAGTAGAGACAGAATTTGTAGACAATTTTATGCTCTATAATTTTGATCTCTTGTAATTTTTCAAAATCTACAAAACGGAGCAAATGTCTATACAAATTTCTTTCACTCCCTCTAGGGACGAAACTATGCTGAGGTAGAAAAAAACAGGACGGGCAAAATGTGTAGAAAATTTTATGTTCTACAACTTTAATAGCTTGTAATTTTTCACAAAAATGCATATTTTTACAATTAAAAAAAAATATGAAAAAATTAACTTTCTGATAAATCTGGCAACAATGGCAAAAGTTTTGAAAATTTATATTATACAAAATTAAACTATAATGCCTACAAAATATATTTGTTAAAATGTATTTCCATCTTATTTAGTAATTATGTCATCACTTAATAACAATGACTTCCGCTTGTCAGATTAACACCAATATCCTTGCTACTCTAAATATGTATATAAAATTTCGTCTAAATCGGTTCAGCCGTTTATACGGTATCGTGTTCATACAGATAGACAGACATCATGCTTAAAATGGACGAAATTAATTCAGGTGACCTCAAAACTTAAAGGTCCGTTAAAATCTGGATATGGCCAAAAAAATTATGATTTAATATCTTCTTTCTATACAGCTTTGTTGGGTTTGGAAAGTAAAAATAGCTCGGTAAGCAGCTAAATGCGCATTCCTGTATGAATACAAATGTAATGAGTCAGTCTAAAATATGCATCGCGCTAATTGGCCAGCTGAGCGTAACTGAGAGCATAATCAATTTTCGCATCTTTTAATGACAGTGAGGTGAGAGTGACAGAATTCTGTCAGTTTTAAACGATGTAGTAATATTCCTAATTTAGTTTGTGCTTATGTGTTTTTTTAATATTTTACGTATTGTCCTAATAACGTTTTTGAACGAATCGTTCTAGTGATTTTAAGCAGTCGAAACGGTAACGCGGTTAAAATGTTTATAAAAAATTTCGTTTGGACAAATTTGTGGATTTACTAAACAATTTGTGGACTTGAAATATTTGTGGACTAATGTAAGCTGAATTCTAAAGAAAAACGCAATTTACTGCTGTCAAAGGTAGGTCAGCATGTTTTTCAAATTTTAAATAAGTACAAATTAAAATTTTCTTTACATAAATCAGAATCTGGTCGGAACTAATGAGATCTCTACGAAGTAAATTCATATTTGACCAGAAATTTATCCTAAAATTTTTTGGTAAATGTTGAGCATTTACGAAACTCTCAGATTTTCATAAAAATTGGTAGAAATCATCTACATAGTGTAAATATCACTTTCCAAAAAAATTTTTTTGCCGCAACCACTGTTAAAGACCTTTTTTCCATTTTGATAAATATATTATTTTTAAGGTTAATTTTGTTTGGATACATCACAATGACTTACATGATGTTGCCAAGTTGTGTAAAATATCCTTAAATCAGAGTTTTTTTTAGTTTATATTTACTGATTTGTATTTTGCAATATTTTTTTAATTTTTCTTCTTCAAAATATAAACATAGTGCGATACAAAATATAGTGACTGCATGATTTTCATTACTCAGCGATATTGATATTAAGCTGTTGAGAACGAAATAATATTCTTTGATCTGTGTCAGTTGGTCGGGAAGCGGAGGTCATTTTTGAATCAAATTGAAAAAAAGGAGTAATTTATAAATAAAATTGAATAAAAAATTGGCTCATTAAGCCAGTTAGTGAAAAAGGAACACAAAAAGATATAATAAATGTGTTATTTAGGCTGTCTTTAGACAAATTATCGAACACACTTAATCCTTGTTGGACATATTAAAAAGAAATAAATTAATTAATCCTAATTGTATAGGTTTAGGTTAGATTTGGATAGGTTTTAGTTTGTTAGGATCGTCCTGTAACTGGTTAGCTTTGAGTTAGTCTTTTTTTTAATGCATCATTACAATATGAATGCACCTATAATAAATTAATTTTTTATTACGAGTTGTTTTATTCCATTAATTCTAATTTTAGATCTGATTTAGATTTGTAAAAAAAGTTCCCTTCTTTAAACTCGTCTTGTATCCGTATCTGGAATTTTTTATTACGTTTTTTTTATTAAATCCCGACATCTTCAAAAATATTTATCGGGTCTAAAATACAATTTTATGATTAAGATTTGTTTATAGAGTGATTTTGAACCCATTTGAACTGCTCCTTTGTATAATTATCGAATAACTACTTTATGGTCAGTGTTAAATATAAAAAAATTGTAATCTTTCATCTAAAGATAATTTTAAAGTACGATTACACTCTGGGCACATAAATTGCCCTTGTGGTATCATACCCCAATTTTAGAGATTATTTATAAATTCAGCTTTATTTTCATTAATTTTATATCATGTTTGTAAATTCATCAATTCACTACTAGATTTTATTCACAACTTCCTATGTTCCATATATATGTAATTTCCATTACATATATATGGCAACATCGCTTTCTTGGTTCTTTTATGACAATGATGTGAAGTTAACACTGCATGTGTAAATGACAATTCTATGTTTGAATGGTTTACACAGAATCAATTCGAAACATCAAATGTGTCATAATTTTACTCTTAAATCAATTCCAAACGTCAAATGTGTCATAATTTTACTTTTAAACATCAAAAAAGTGGAAATTTAAAATTAAGAATAAAGGTGTTAAATGTTGGTTGCGTCGATTTGTTTTTCTTGGAATGTGATATTAATATGCTCTAGATGATTTGTGAAATTTTTTGTGAAAATCGGCGTATTTAGTAAGTGCTCAACTTTTTCCAAAGAACTACCTAGATATTATTAATAGGTATCAACAATATAGTTCGAGATAAAATAAAAATTACTGATTTTAGTTAAGCAAAATATTTTTAGAAATGTAGCTAAAAACGCCTTTTATAGTAACAAAACATTCTTGATTTACTAAAGTTGGTTGAAGAGTATAGTTTATAACAATAAATGTTAACAATTTTCTAATAAAATACTTTATCGGAGTGCGGTACGCATTTTCATAGTCGGCTATGATAGTTTTTATTTTCATTGACATTTGACAGTTATCGAAGCAGAATGTTATGTCAGTTACTGTGATAACTAGAAATATTTCTACCCTTTGTTATAACAGTCGTATTTAGGTTAGAATAAAATGGCGAAATCTATTGAACGCATTGCGTTTTCGGATGAAAAAATTATAGAATTAATTAATTGACTTGTATCGCGATAATTAATGTCTTTGGAACAATAAGTTAAGTGAATAAAAAAATAATATTAAAAGAAAAGCCGCAATAAGCAATATTACTAAAAAACTGTGCTTCGAAGAGGAACTAATTTTAAAAAAATAACCTTATACTGTAATGTTCTATTTACCGACCGCAAATGAGTACCGGCGAAGTAGATTTACTGGACAGGATGAAATAAATAACTTATGAAGCAGGTCATGCGCATATACAGGGCTGCGTTCATATTTAAAGTGCGTTTTATACCCAGGATGTTGTGACGTCTTATAGGAATTGTCTTGCAAATATGAACGACTGGGGCGTGATTATTTAAGCTATTATTTATTTTCGGAATCAAGTTCTAGTGAAGAAGAAATTGTAAGAGATTGCAAATATCTATAATGAGAAACAGGATTCTAAATATTTCAAAATTTGCTACAACTTCTTACTCCATATTTAACAAAAGATGACAATACAGTAGAAAGACCGCAAATCTTTGCTGAAAATCAAATTTACATAATCTCATTTACCTTCGTAATAATACCAAATTATTTGTCTTTTTTATTAAATTGTTTTCATCATTTTTAACAAGATAATAAAAATTTAGTAGAGTCTGGGTCCATTTTAATCAGATTTTAATTTATTTAATAAGGCAATTGCCAATTTTGTGATATTTGTGTGGTTAGAAAGACGTTCATTTCATTGAAAAACAGACTTATGCTCAAACTGCGCATGTCAGATGAATTTCCTTCAAGTATTCACTGTGATAAAAAGTTGTCGTCTAGACGATAAATATCAACGCAAAAGTATGTACACTCGGATAAAACGCCCTCTAAATCCGAACGAAATTTGACGTTTGGTGTGCACTCTGGACGTAAATCTGAACGGAGCCCAGTAGACACATCTGAGCACAAAAAAAACCAATTCAAATTAATAGTCCAAGGAATACAAACAATAGAGTTATTTTATTATAATACTTTACAGTCGGACCGGCGAATGATTACCCGTGTGTCATCAACAATATTGATCCGTAATTAGTCGATAAGTTTTAATCAAAACAAAAACTGTCTTGTGTTCATAATCCACGTGCCTACTAATCACAGGAAGACTGGATTTTGAAAATTGTATATAGAGGCTATAACTGGTTGAGAGGAAATTTAGAGAAGAAGAAAATCAAGTTGGAAAATCTAATTTGTATGGTGATGTGACATATCGGGAGATTCTATTTTATTCGCTATTTGTTATGTAGTATATATTATTTATTTTAAAGTGATTTTCTAAAACACCCCTAATTGACTATAGGTCGAGCGAGGCACACGTGGATTCTGTAAAATGACATCGCGAGACAGAAGTAATTCAACGTCGCGAGTACAGAGAATTTCTATATCTAATATAAAAAATCTTGCACCTACCTTTTTCTGATGAATAATCTTCAACTCGTAGTCATGGTGAAGGAGATCGTAACCACTATTTTTCACATATTTTAGGTTACAGGAGTATAATTATTTTCATTCATTGAAACACGATATAAATACTAATTAATTTTATTGGCAAGAGATACCTATATGCATGACCATAAGTTGCTCCACACTCCTTTAAAAAATAAAACGTAATTCGGAGGTATGAAAAGGTCAACCGATGACCTTAGGGTCACCGGACACTATCCATGATTTTATATTACTAGTTAAGCAAAAAAAAGCCGGAAGATTTTCACTACATTCTTTCCTTAAAAAAGTAAATACGTAATTTTAATATGAAAAGTTTATAGATGACCTTAGGGTCACTGGACACTATCCATGATTTTATATTATAAACTAGTGGACTAGTACTACCAGTTAATCGAAAAACACCGGAAGATTTTCACTACATAGTTTCTTTTAAAAAATAAAAACCTAATTTTGATGTAGGAAAAGGTCATAGATGAACTTAGGGTCACCGGACACTATCCATGATTTTATATTATAATCCAGTTGACTAGCACTATCAGTTAAGCAAAAAAACCGGAAGATTTTCACTACATAGTTTCTTTAAAAAAATAAAAACCTAATTTTGAGGTAGGAAAAGGTCATAAATGACCTTAGGGTCACCGGACACATTCCATTGAAAGAGTTTAATTGAATTTAATTATGCATATATCAGCTACTAGCTATATAATTAGAATCCGCGCAATATAATATTTAGTCTGATCTCTCGAGACAGGTAAAGGTAAAGTTATAAATCATGAACTTTGGACTTTTCAGGGATGGAAAAACCCGCCAAAAAACCATCATCCAAAGCCATGTCCTGTCTTCTAATTTCTTATCTAATAACATATTTTGACTAAACTAAAAACGTTGTTTTCTATTTTTGAACGGGTAATTTAATATCGTGTCAGAAAGTTTTATGTACTACATATGCTGTAAGCCCGTTGGCTTTTTCTTTTGCAGGTCCTTCTGAGGAGGACAGCCTTTATCCTATTGTGTTATATATCCTGGTAATATTTCTAAGGTGTTCTATAATGTATTGAATTCTAACGAAATAGTCTATTTTTCTGAAGTGCTTGACAATTTATTACTTCCTTTATGTCTAATATAAGTTACTAGGACCTCCCTGAATAAGGCACTATTACAGTGATAATCAGAAGCGGATAGAAGAGTGGTCAGGATATATCTAGAATTTGTTATTGATTGTGCTTATTATTTGTTTTTTATATTTTATAGAACCTACCCCATTTTGAGATTATTTGTTAAAATTAAATCACTACATTGGTTTGTTAATACTATGTGGAGATTCATAATCAATAATTTTGAATTAATTCTAAATTAACATGTGCATCTAATTTTAAATTAGTATAGTAAGTACTATGTGTAAAATATGCCACTTTCGGTTAATTCTAAATTCTAGAATTTTTTTCTCCGGATAAAGAGTGCATACAATTGTCCAAAAAAAAACAAGCTGAATCTTTATTATGCACATTCATACATGTTCCCTTCTTTTCTATTTGTTTAGGATAGGTGATAAATAAGGAAACACCGTTACCTATCAAAAACATCTACGAATATTAATTTTTCATCAGCATAAAGGTTAACAAAATACATGAAAATATGTATTAAAAGTAATGGACTTCATTACGGCATATCATAATTACTTACTTTTTTATTGTTTTAGTTTCTAAAAATACCGCAGTCTTTTTTCTATTTAAAACATTCTTTATTGATACACCCTGTTACGAACGATAGTATCCAACACGACTAAGGCTTATTTGAAATTACAATGTCTTTCTGTGTTTGTTACTCGTAATTTACTTCGTAGATCGCTATCAATCAGATAGCCGTGGTTGTTTGCTCATTTGAGTTTCCCAATGGAGCGTTTCTATACCGAAGTAACAGACATCTCTGTTTTCCCTCCATTTGCTGGCCCATTAGGAATTACGACCGAATTAACACCAAGGAAAATGATGTTTATTCGAAGCCGGACAAGTGTCCAGGTGGGGAAACTAGAATTTATTTTGATGGTCAGTATAAGGAGAATTCATGCAAAAATGGGAACGGATTTACTACTTTCTCGCTACATATTGTACTGAAATACTAATAAATAAATCTTATTTTGGTATGGGTTGTATAAAAAAAATAATAAACTTTACATAAAAAAATCACCCATAACAATAAATCTTAAATCTTGTCCACCTCCTCTTTTTTAGACATCTCAGACAAATCCACCTTCAAATCTTAAAACACTCTTCAAAATTCTTCTTAAATTGCTTCCCCTAACACTACTAGATTTTAAATCATCTTCAACTTACCAATCAGCCTTATCTAATTTTTCAAAAAAAAATCTATTAATACATTTGAATTTTTTTTATTTTTCAAACTTTTTTCCTTATTCACAAATTTTTCCTTATTCCCACTGGTACACCATTTACAATTCTTTTTCTTATAATTAACAACTTTCAATAAATTCTTGTGACTTTTCTCTCTTTTTAAAAAATTTGTAACATTTCTGTTTATTATTCTTTTTTTATCTGTTTTTTCCAAAAAATAAAAATTTCTCTTACTTGATTTATAAAAAAAATTCTTTCAATCTTGCCCTTTACCTAATTGCTTAAATTTTCTTTTAATTTCATTTCCAAACTTTTATTTTCGTAATAATAATAAAGATGTGCCAAAAATAAGAATAAGATTCTTTATATTCCACAATTGTAATAAAATTATAAACCGATCTCTAGATTTTAACGTTGTCGGATCCAAAAAACAGTTTTTTCAAAATTATAAGATTTGTTCATAGAGACAGTTTCCAATGGTTGGTGATTCTTATATAATGCGCATGCGGGAATTAAAACTGATTGTGATCGATTATTGTTTTTGTGTTCTGCGAACGCATTTTGTACGGTTGTGAATTCTTCTCGACTACTTTTATTAGGAAGCATTTATTTCAAAATACTTAGTAGTATATTTTCAAATGTACCCACCTCAAAATTACTGTTTTATTATACAGGGTTTCCCAAATAAAAGTGATCGGTCTTAAATGTAACTGCAGAGCTATTAATTGCCCTAAAGAATACGGGTTTTCAGTAAATATTTTTATTTACCCAAAAGTTTTTTATGAAGTTTATTTATATTTATCCCATCAATACAGGGTAATTTATTAATTTTGGTTAAAATAAATGAAAAAAACATGTATTATTTTAAATAGAATGCCTTGTATATCTCTGAATAAATTCTTTGTCAGATTTGTTAATTATTATTTAATGTCAGTTATTCCATAAGGAAAAATGCAGTGATTCTTAAACACTCGAATACCTTTGTTTTTGGAAAAGCAGAAAGTATTAGATTAATCGCTCTTTTGAATGCCGTCAAAATATACAGCGTATTCCATTTAAATTAATACAATTTTTTTCCATTTATTTTGACCAAAATTAGTAGATCACCTGGTATTAACGGGATAAAATGTAAACAAACTTCATAAAATACTTTTGGGTAAATTCAAACAATTAGTGAAAACCCGAATTCTTTAGCAATTAATTAGCTACGCATGTACATTTAAAATCGATGACTCTTATTTGGGAAACCCTGAAAAAAATTTAAAGTTAATTATAATGTTTATCACGAAAACATCAAACACCAAAAACAACACCAATCAACACAATTATCGACGAATAATAATAAATGTCAAGCCAAACAAATGTCAAGTTGTAGGTTAATGAAAATATGCATTATCATCTGAAAACGAAGTAATAATGTATTGGCAGGGAGCGCGACGAAAACGCCATCTAATGGTTGCATAAAATCATGCTCGACAAGTATGTAAGTTCTGTTTAAAAAAATTAAAAATTCGTTATAAAAAAATTTCTTTTTAATTTATAAACATATAAATTAAAAATGTGATTATATTTTTAAGAGAAAAAATTTAATATAACTTGTTATGATGAACAAAGTATAAAACATGTAAATAAATATCAAAAACTATGATTCTTAGGTTAGGTTAATCATGACATCCAAACAATTAATACATGACAGCCAGAATAATAATAATTTATGAATATCTGCTAGATTTTTAGTCACAATAATTTATCATACTCTTTTTTAAAATAATTTTTAGGCTTTGATAAATATAATTATTCAATCAAACCGGATTTGAGTCTATTCAATCAAACCGGATTTGAGTCAATTACTCATCAAATATCATTTCAACCCCATACGATGGACAAAGGGTAGCAACTTGTCGCATCTGGTCACGTTAGAGAATTGATACATAGTGGCAAAAATTATTTAATCACATCGAATAATTGTAGAATAAAACAAATATTCATCTGTAAGTAAGCTTGTTACAGAAATAGGTTATACGTTGCTTACTTTTTTCTCCTAACTGAATTTATCCAGTTCTTTCTTTTCCCTAATTTCCAACTAGCTCTTGAAAATGTAAAAAACTTACACTTGCTATTTCTTCCTGTTTTTTGCAATTAACGACACAACTATTATGAACCATTTTTATATTTAAAGGAGGGTATCGTTTTAAAAAAAGTTTTTATGTTTCAAAAACTTGAAAATCTAAGAGAGGAAATCGAAAATTTGTTTTTATATCAAAACTATAAGCATAAAATGAATTTCCATTGTGTGAAATTCTAAATTATCTGATATTTGGGGTGTTTACAGATGGCTAAAATTATTGATAAATAAAACATATTTAATGCAAGAAATCTCTGTGAAATGAAAAAAAAATACGTAGAATAAATCACTAATATTTTTAAAACTATCACGTCTGTCTGAAAAGGCCCGAATATTTAACAAACATGTCCTCGAGACAATTTTAACTTATTAAAGCTAACCGACCCTATACTTAACTAAATTCGATGAAAAAATAAAACAATACGGAATGTGCAGTAATCCACGAAGGCGTAGTAAGGCCAATGTTTCAGTTTATTTTCAATTATTGTCACTTTCAAACTGACAATTGTCACTTTTAAACTGACAACTGTAACTTTTAAACTGACGATTCTGAGTTTAAGATCGTAAAGAATGGATTATAGGCGCGTTCGGAAATTATATCTGGAGCGATCAGATCAATCCGTATCGTTTGTTTATTAGATCTAGATGTAGGGGAGGTAAAAATCTTCGTTTGTTAATTAAATCTAGATGCCTAAGATCAAGCTCGATTCGCTCGAACCCATTCGCTGGACGAAAGAGATTAATCTGAAATTGTAGGGTTATGTTCTAAGATTTAAAAAAAAATATAGAGTTCGTTTTTTGTGTTAAAACTGTTAAATATGAAGAAAGTTCAAATTTTTGATTCTGAAAAGCAAATTTATTATAATTTTAACATTTCAGACGACGAATAATATGAAATTTATAGGCAACAGGAGTAAACAATAATGCATTTTATATTTTATTTAAATAACACGCTACTTCTCATATAAGCAAACTGCATGTAAGTAGCATATGACATTTTAGATTTAGTTTTGGCTACAACTTTTTTACAAAGAGAAAAGGAAAACGAAAATTTTGTAGCTGCAATCCTTTTACAAAATGCACAAGAACAATTGTCTAAAAGCCCTTTTACAAACCCCCTTTCCAAACCGAGGTACAGTTTCTTCGACAAAATTATCAATTTTTTCTAAACTAATAATTCCTTAACCATCACGATCATCATATATCATCTGCTATTCCTGATCAACAACTGCCAATATAGCTTTCTCAACAGTTTGAGAGAAATTCATATTTTAAATAATAAGACAAAAACACAAATAATAGGTAAAATGTAATCAAAAAAGTTAGGTTATATATTTATATCCATTCCGTTCGTTTATTGCCAATTGCTCGTTCTCATCTGTAGTCACATGATCAAAAATCGGTCTGAATCTAGATATAATTGCCGAACGCGCCTTATGTTGCATCTGTCATACTTTCAGATCTAATCAGTGTGGTAGAGTAGGAGAAAATCATATATCGCGAGATGGCACTGTAAATGTCAAAATGTCGGATTGAGGTGTGAACAACAAACGCGTCATATGATATCTTGTAAAAACGTATCAAAGAACGTTTATATGTAAAGCATACACTCTACCAATAGTGACCACAATCCGTATCACAATGATAAATAATCAAACTTTCAAGTTAACTTACAATAACTAGCACATGCGCTAGTCGCACAAGGTCGACCGATGTACAAAATAAATTCCTGCTCCGATGTCACAGCGAAAATTAAATGAAAAGCGAAAATTAAATGAAAGACAAATGTAAATTTAAAAGTGACAATTGTCCGGTTGGAAGAGACAATTGTCAGTTTGAAAGTGACAATTGTCAGTTTAAAAGTGACAATTGTCAGTTTGAAAGTGACAATAATTGAAAAATAAACTGAAATATATTGGCCCTCATAGACCTTCGTAGTTAAGTATAGGGTCGGTTAGCTTAGAGAAGTTAAAATTGTTTCGCGGATAATATGTTTGAACACATGCGCAGACGACGGAATTTTTATCTAGTTATCGCCTCCTCTATAAGCCTTATACTGTGACAGAACTAGGACTGTTTTAAGATGTTTTCTGGCTCGCCCTTAATTCGTGTAAGAAGTTTAAATGTTAAACTTTTTATTATTGATCTGACAGGAGTACCTTATAACGTCAAATAAAATATTACTAACACATTTTTTAAATGTTTTATTCAAATATTTAACAATCTTAATTTTTTAAATTAACGTAAAAAGTACAGTTAGTATTGTTTAAAATATTAAAACTTCGATATTTTAAATCAGAAGAAATGGTATTCAAATTAATATCTTTTGTTCTTCCATCCATTTGATGAACTTTTCACATTCTTTTTTTTAAGTGTCTACTGATTTTTGCTAAATGAACCGCGATTCTGCTTTATTATTTAAGGTATCAAGGTTAGAACTTATTTTTAAGCAATTTACAACTGTGGTGACAATAATAAATCTTATGTGGCAGATTGAAAATTAATTTTTGTATTTGTCATTTCGGTGACAACTGATATCATCACTAATTCAAACATTTTACATTACTGTTTCTTTATTTCTATTTTTGGTAGTAATAATACCAGTATTTATGATTTTAAAGTGTACCAATAAAACAAATTGCAGAAATTATTCGTGGATAATTGGTCTTTAAAACACTTGATCTATTTCGAGAAAAATCGTGCGTGTTCTATCCACTTATACTTTAAGGCCGCAGTGGCACACTCCAATATTCATAACAATAACTAAATGTGACATATGTCATATTAATGTCAAATTTCATAAATCTATTATTCAACAGATGTAGCAATATGTCTTATTTACGATTTATTTCAACATACATTTGACCAAATTATTTACTCGTTTTAGTAGTGACATTTTATTTCATATTATTTATCTGGTCTACTATACAATATAATTTTAATCTTATTTCATTTTATGCCAAGAGCAAGAAAATCTCTGAGCTCTGCTAGGATATGGCAATGCTGTAAAACTAACTTTGTTTGTTTGTTTATCTTCGATAAATACGTAAAATCATCATAAATATAAATCCGAAATATATTTTATAGATATTTCATTACGGACGGACAGATTTCGTTCAAAATTGCCATATGGGGGTTTTTGGGGTTGGAGATTTCAAATTTTTTCTCAAAATTAATAAATTCAAGACGGCAAACGAGATATGTGATTATGATCAGATTCTTTTCAAAATTGGTATTTGGGTGTTTTTGGGGACGGAGATTATGAATTTGTTTTTCAAAATAAATATATTCATGATGGCGACTCCAAAATGGTGGACGAAATTTATGATTATTAACCGATTCCATTCAAATTTGGTGCATGGGGTTTTTTTGGTGTTGAAGATTTTGATTTTTTTTTTTCAAAATTAATAAATTCAAGATGGCGGATAAGATATGGAATTATGATTAGATTCTTTTCAAAATTGGTATTGGGGGCTTTTTGGGATAGGAGATCTTGATTTTTTTTTCAAAATAAATAAATTCAAGATGGCTACTCCAAAATGGTGGACGAAATTTATGATTATTTATTAACCGATTCCATTCAAATTTGGTACATGGGGTTTTTTGGTGTTGGAGATTATGACTTTTTTTTAAACTGCACAGAATTTTTTATTTACATTATCAAAATTAAAAATATTTCTCCTGCAACATATACAGTAAACCATGATTGTTCATTTTTTCAAATATAAATATGAGAGTGTCTAGAGGTCCGTCTAGTCGGACCCGGTGAAAACCCAATTGGTCCGTCAATCAGCTGTTAAGATTAGGATTAAAACATAGTTTTGTAATTTTGATATTTATTTTATTAGAAGTTTTGACTGACCAAAGCTAACCTGTAGAATTAAAAAAAGATTTATTTTATTAAAAGAAGTCTTAAAAATCCAACTTGAGTTTAAAAAAAAATAAAAAAAAAATTAGGGAGATGTGGGATTCGATCCCTGGATCCATTGCACCACTAGCGTGCACTATGCCACGCAGCTACTTCAGCTTTGTTTAAATATGTTCAAACTTATTATTTAAGCGAATCACGTTTCATAATAAAATAAATATAAATTAGTGTTTCGCCTTTATATTTTAATTATTAATATTACAGAACTAAAGTATACACATTCACTAGGAACGCTAAAATAAATATCAAAATTACGAAACTATGTTTTAATCCTAATCTTAACAGCTGATTGACGGACCTATTGGGTTTTCACCGGGTCCGACTAGACGGACCTCTAGACACTCTCTATAAATATTTCGGTGTAACCTAGCAGATAACAGATTGATGCGCTCGGAAAAATAATAAAAATTCGGTTTACTCGCGAGTCCCATCCCATGATCAATATCGACATCTTATCACCAGCAGCAATACCGAACGCAGTGCGAAACTGGAAAGTTTGGCAAAACAGTTGCGCCTATTGGGAGACAAATATTCCCTAATGAGAGACAAATATTCCAAATCTGGAAACAAATATTCCATAAAAATAATTTCTTCTGTATCATTAAATTAATTGCGTGAAAATTTAATATTAATTAATTTGTTTTGTTAAGTAACAAAAGATTATGTCATAGTTAAGTTTCATTTTATGCGTTCGCGGTACATAAAAATCTTGAATATATTCCGAATAGGACATGCGCATAGAACTTGTCCATTTGTGGCCTTTGTAATCCTTAAATGTGTTCTGAACTAGTTCAGGATTAGCTCCGCGAAAATACCTAATATTCAGATTTTTCTAAAAGTTTGGCAACATAGCTTTTATATGATTGTCACCTAATTTGATTGTCGTGACATCTTTTCGAGAGGGTATGAACTAAGACATTACAGGAAATTATCGAAAATCTCCATTATGACAAATAAATTTGACATATATTTCTCAATCGTATTTCCAATTAGATTTAATAAATACTGAATAAAATAAAGAAATATTCAAGGAGCTTACTAACAAAAATACGTAGAATGAAGTCTCCTACTTTTTATCTCTGATTTTAAAAATCACTTTTTTTATTTTTTGTTAAACTCAGTTTAATTACAGGACAAATAAAAAATAGGAGACTCCATTCTATAAACATTATACTTTAAGCTGCCAGAGTTTAATTTTCCTTCGTTCAGTAAAATTTAAACGTAATTGGAACTGGTAAACCCTTGTTTTTATACGTCAAAATACAGTGAAACTGCGGCCTTAATATACTATTATGAAAAATGACAGCCGGCCGCCATGTTGCCAAATCCTCATTGTCAGTCCTTGTGATTTTGTCGAAAAAAAGATTTCAAAATTAAAAAAAAGTATGTTCGAGGAGGTTTTAAAGAAAAAAATTTTGGGAAATCTATTATTTTTTTTAATATCTTTTAGTGAGAAAAATTTCGTACGGGGTCGCAAAAACCCTCCTTTGACGTGTTTATTTATGACAAGAGCATAATTTCACGAAATTTTGACCACTTTGACCACTACGAGCACCCAGTGAATAATGAGATGTGGGGAGTCAAAGTATACCATGAATTTAAATAGCATTTTTTTATTATCGATTTTTAAGCGTGACCAATAGTTACCAACATTGAAATGGCAAAGATCGGTTATCATGTTTTTGTCATAATATTGTTCAACTTGCTCGGTCGTTGTCTATTAGTGCTTTACACTTCTTATTTTAATTTTGATTAACTTTATCTATTTCTGGAGAAACAAATGTCGTAGAATTAGTTTCATAAAGACTTGACTTTAGTAAACTATTTTAGAATAGGTAATAACTATAGTAAATTATCCAGGTATCAAGCAACTACAGAAACGAAATTAAAACGGTTATAATTCACTGTGCCAAGACACCGAACATTCCCGAATTGTTATTCTCCATTATCAGCAAAATTAAAGGCAGGAACGTTGAGCGCAAAACTATGCTAAAAGGGGTAAAGAACAACATTCAGTCTGGAGTTAATTAAAATACTTCATCACAATAAAGTTTAATTTAATTCAATACAGATGGTAAAAGCAATAGAAGCCGTGTGCTTTCCTAATTTCTCCTATTAGCTACACTATCAGTTCTGTCTACTCTGGAAATTTATACTGATTCATTGTTGACTAATTTCTTATATTAAGTAATAGATTTAAATACAAATAATTTTTTATTATAAATTTATTTAATAAATGAATTAGATCGATGAGGCGGTAATATATCCCCTTTTCTTAACAGTTTCTTATGTATGCATAAATCCTTTAAGTAGAGATCATTTTTGGGACTTAACTGACTTTATATGAACTTTAACTTTAGAACATGTAAGAGGAAGTAATCTAAAGGCATGTGATTGTACCTTATCCACTTTATTGACCTTGGTATAAAAAGTTTTGTCTATTAATCCCTATATTTTATTTCGTCCCAACAAGTAACACAATTGTTCCAGAAACCACTAGAATTACTCTAGCTAATACTGTACAATATTTACTAATTGCTCTAAAGCGTATTCTACGCTGATTTCTTTTTTAAATGTCTTTATATTTATTTTACCGTTAGACATTCATACCACATTGGAGCTCTGTATAAAGGAAAATACTACACACCGATTTTTTATTCATTTCTATATATCAGCTTTTTTTAGAGGTATTTCTACTCTTCTACATATTAACGTTATTTTTGTTCAATTTTTGTCTTTTAAAAATGACAGCACCAGCTTTCTCCCAATTTAGCTGTTTTATAGTGGAAGCGAAGATACCACGCTACAGAAGAACAAAAACAAGCGCAAAAAATCCCTTGTCAGTACTTTTCAGTACTAAATACTGATAAAAATAAAAAACATTTATTTACCCCTACAGGATGCCAAGAAAGAAAGAAAAAGAGAAGATGACAGTCGAGCAGGGCATGTTCGCTACCCCAGAGAAAGAAACTAACCTAGAAGACGACACAGAAACTCTCAAGAAAATAAAACCGCAAGCTGAGAAAGATTATAACGAGAAACAAGGGATAATGAAAAAATCTGAAGAGATAATAGAACGCGCAAAAATTGTAATAGACGGATATGACCCGACAACAAAAAACGCGAGAGTAAGAGCCCAAAACGACCAGCTAATGCAAAAACTAGACCGTATACTGACGGAACTGGAAAAGTTAAGGGAGGAAAATCAAGCCCTACAGATAAAGAATACTAAGGAAATATCCGTAAGCAACCGAGAAGCGCCTAAAAGAAAAAGACACAAAACCAAAATAAATATGATAGAAAAATACAAAAAAGAAGAAACAGGCATGGAAAATGAGATGGAAATTGAGAAATCCGATATCCGAAGCAGAAGAAACGGCCAAACCGGCAGCCAAAAGGCCTACCTGTACACCCCTCATAGAGGAATTTTAAGACAAAGGAACAAAGCCGCCAACGATAGTGTTGGAGTCACCGGATAATTTTGTTAAAATAAGACATGACATCAAAGATCGTGTATCGACATTTACGACTCAGTACAGTAAAAGACAGCTTTTGCTAAGAATAAACACTACATATTCTATGTACTACAGAAAGCTAGCAAAGTACTTAGAGTCAAAACCCGAAATTAAATGGCACTCCTATAGACTTCAAGAGGAGAAATGAACTAGGATAATAATCAAAGGCCTAATCTAGACATTCACGGAGGAAGAAGTAAAGAACGATCTTATGGAAATTGGCTTGGAACCTCTTAAGGTAAGCCAACTCAAAAGCAGATACGAAAAATGTGAGATGTTACCACTATTCCTAGTGGACATCAACAGAGAAGCCAAACACAATGCTATCGGTGTCAAGGCTTTTATCATGGAAAGTCAACATGTTATAGCACGACTAAATTGGTCATAAGCGGCGGTAATCATCGCACATATGAATGCAAACGAACAAAGCCTGAAAAACCGACGTGTGCCAACTGCCAAGGAGAGCATCCAGATAACTACAGGGGATACCCAAAGGTGCCGAGAGCACCTGAAAGGACACAAGAGGACCATCAAGATTGACGACTCCTGGAGTTAGTTAAAGCAAGGCAACAAAAGGACCAAACGTACAAAACACCAAAATTCAGACGATGATGCTGCAATTCCAGCAAATACAGCAACAAATGATCCAAAACTTCATGGAAGAGATAGCAAAATGCAAGAAGGTAGCCAAGAATGACTTACAGATAAATATCAATGACAAGCATCAGACATGTGGACAACATACAGACAACGTTTAACAGAAATTCGAATTTTTCTGCAGAAGGAAGATACGAATTTTGTTAAACGAGGACAGCCAAAAAATGTCGTCACCGCGAGAGTTAGCACTCGAATGACTCTGATTGGATCAAGGGGCATGCCCCGTACGGACCATATACCAGAACATGCCTCACAAACCGGTTGTGCACTTTGGATCTAAATTCTGGTGCTTTAAATGTCACTGGGGTTAGTCACACGTTTAAATAGCACTTTTAACCCTTTCAATCTTCCGGGATTTATTTTTTTTGAGGCTCTTTCCTTTACTGACTTTACATTTGTTTCTAAAATACTGTATACATAGCGTTGATTGTACGCTTCTGGGGTCTTCTTCACCGTGAGTTCGGCTTATTTAAGAGCGTTATCCCTTTGTGAGTTTAGTTTCACTTTACCTTGTTCAATGTTGTTTAGGTTTTGTTTCTCGATTGAAAAAAAAAACAAACCCTGCGGTTACTCGTTTACTCGATTATTGTGACGGTCGAATTTTACCGCACGCTATTTTTGAGATTTATATTAAACACTTGCTAAAAATATTGTTAAATTCTACAACTAACCTTGTTTATCTCTATATATCGAATTTTTAGCTACATGAATTCGATTTCCTTTAAATCCTGGTTTTGGTATTTTCAATAGCGGTACAGGTAGTTGTCTTCAGTGACAATTATTTATGCTTTTGAATGTCTATAACGACATATATTTATACATTCTATTCCACTCTATATTATTTCACTTCAACTTTTCTTTATCATTCACATTTAGCTGTTTGATTTCGACTTTAATTATTTTTGTTTTAAGGTTAACATTCATGTGTTTTGTTATTATTCCAGCTGAGAATTGACCTTGAATTTTACTGGAACTACTTTTGTTTTTGTCGCGGTTCGAACTCCCATATTTGACGGTAGGGCAGTTTGATACCGCAGGCCAATTTTTAGCGTTTATAGGTTTCAGTTTTGTTAATAGAAATTAATTGGGTATTCCAGTAAATTTTGAAATTCTTAATCAATCCAGTATCAATTTTTACTCTTATTTTGGGGTATTTCAGTAAATGTTATTGTGGATATATTTTCGCTTTCCTTTTTGGGAAGTACGGTTTGTATATTTTAGTCGACGGTTGGCAGCTGTGTGTATGGGTTGTCATTTGTATGACGGAGAGATGACTAGTGACTGTTGAGTGGTTCATCTCAAGAGCGCTCTCAAGATGACAAAGCGCCGAATGGGCACGGGTCAACTAAACAATAGTATTCACCTGGACAAAATTACCTAAGGCAGATACTTGCCTCCAAAGTACAAAAGCGTATGTCAAGACCAAAGTCTTGCATAACGACCAAAACACATACTCGAAAAAGCCAACATGTAGAAAGAAAATGTAGAAAGTTTAAGGCGTGCCAGAAGGAAAAACCACCATGGTACCTACTGTATGAACAGGGAAGTGTCGAGTCACTCCCCAGCAGGTATATTCCTGCCAAAATAAAGCGGGCATACAACAAACTAAGGGGATAATAAATTAATAGATCTCCGGGAACAGTACACTGAACCAAAATCCGCAGATCAGCATATGCAGCCATGTTCGCACGGACACAGTAGTCCCAGCCCCACCCAATCCAAAATTAATACTCACGCCATGTTAGTGAGATAGTGTCCCCAGGCCTTAGAAAAACAACAAAAGGGGAAAATAACCTAAACAAAGGCCCTAATTCAAGGAACGTAAAACACAACGGTCTACAAGATGCAAACTCGTTGCCCACAAAAAAATGACATGAGAGAATCTCGCACAGCGCTAGCTGATTTTAAATCTTTAATACTTCATACACCTTTGTTATTACCTTGCTCGTCTTCCAGACTATACATCCACGGATTGACCTTCTTCTTTATGAAAAATGGATCTACCCATCTTGGTGCTAACTTTTTCGTTAAGCTTGACGAAACGTTGGATAATGTAAAATTTCGCCGCCGAACGGCCTGGTTAGGAAGAAACTCCTCTCGCCTCCTGCGAAGAATGTACACCTTCTCAGTCTTCTTGGAAGCCATATCTAGCCTCTTTCTCACATTCTCAAATAACTTCTTTAAGTCCTTGGGTTGAGTTTCTACATTTATCTGGACAGGCTAGTCGTCATTTAATTCACGCAGTTTATCTTTCCGAAGAAAATCACTACCATTTAATACCATGTTCCTGCCACAGTTTATCAAATAAGGATTCTGATGAGTAGATTTTTGAAATGCCGCCTAGTTGCACAAGTTTCCTTCGCCAGGCTTCGATCCCAATGTTTATGGTTGTCCGACACATGGTCTTCAGAGTACGATTGTGCCGCTCTGATGGATTCGCTTGCCGATGATAAAGTGCGTTTTACCTCTCCTCAACACGATAGGTGCTCATTAAATCGGGGACATCTTGGAGGTCTATTGAACTCTATTGTCACAAATAAGTAGACGTAGCGCACCAAAGAGCAGAAAAACTCCTTGCTCGATACTTTTGACAATATGCGGTGCTTTAGATGAACGAAGCGGAACAGTAGGAGAGAATTTACTGAAAAAATCCATGACAACAAGAACGAAACGATATCAGTAGCTATGATTTTTCATAGATGAAAAGTTCTGGGCTTAGAAGTCATTAAACCTTTAGCTCCACTTTGCCACCTTGTGTGCTCCAAAACCCTGAAGAGGGTATTTCACCTAATTGGAGACATATAACTGAATAGGAATATTGAAAGTTTGGCACATCGAAGAAAATTGGGTGATCTTAATCTTTTTACAGAAACTTTCATGAAAGGTGTTTGTTTGGATTACCTTTCCCGCTTGATTCCTCCTGAAGTCGGGAGTACAAGGAAAATCTGTCGAGCTGCTAAGTCTCAACCATACAAAGTTCAACCTTTAACTTCCCGTACCAAAAATTTATCATCTCCTTTATCTAGAGAACGTCATCACTCTGGAGTGACATTATTAAAACCGTGTTTCCCATTGAGTGGAATCTTCATTTTAATCCACGCTCTACTCTTGACGCGGCTTAAAGTATTTCCTATTATGCGTATGCTGTTTTCATAAAAAAATGGGACAAATTTTGCTACTTTAAAAATAATTATTGTGTCAAAAAAATGAAAATTGAATGCCACTGCCGAAAAATGCATTTTAATCAAAAGATTCTGTATCCAACGAATACGCATTTTTGTATTGAAATTTTCGTAATAAAAAAAAACAGTTAAAAGAGATAGTGAAGGACCGCTCTTAATTTTTTTTATTTACGTAAAAACGGGAATTATGTATGTCGAATTTTGAAAATCTGATTACAGATTCGGAATCTATGAATGAAATTCTAAAAGAATCGATAATAAAAATGGTTGTCACCATTTTAGCAACTTTATTGAAACTTTAATGGTTTTTGGTAAAACAGTTAAAAAAGTTAAAATAGTATGGACAATTTTAGACTTCTAAACCCTAAAGGAGAAGTCTTATAATACAGCTCTGTCTGCCTGTTCGTCTGTCTGTCCCCATTTCTAACTCAAAAACGAAAAGAGATGGAGACAAGCGGTAAACGGTAATAAACTCAGCATACATGCTCCCAAATAGATTTTCAGATTTTTCGGACTTCAAAACTGGTTTTACAAACCGGAACCGGAATATTATTCCGACGTGAAATTTAACGCTGAATCGATATTTGAAAACAGATTTGAGATATCTTTCACGCTTCATGAGATAATCGAATTTTTGTTTAGAAGTCTTCACGTGCTTGCTAACGCGCAGGCGCTTCTGACTTGTTTTGTGTGAGGAATGTTATGAAAAAACTGTATAATATTTTGCTCTAATTTTTTATGTGAATGTACTCAGATGAAACGATACTATAATTTGTTGTTAATAAACAATTAATGCGATTTAAGCTCAAATCTTTTATTTATGGGTTCGTTTCAAAAATTTGAACACCAGTCTAATTGATTTTTTGATGTTATTAGAAAAAATTGACAAAAAAACTATAATATATTTTAAAATCTGTCCTTTCTCTTTTTTTGTGGATTAATGAAATTAACAAATTAAACGTTATATTTGTTTATTTTATGATAAAAGAAAGTTTCAGAGATTTTTTCTTTTTTCTTTTTTAAAAAAACTTAGCTTTTCTTGAGGTTTTTCTTATCTTAGTAGTCCAAGAAATACAAGCTTGGTCCAAAAAAAAAACGTTGTCCCAAAGGAAAAATGTAGTCCAAGGGAAAAAATGTAGTCCAAGGAAAAAAACCCTAAAAGTTCACATAAAGTAAATATAAGCCAAAAATCTTATAAATCACCAGATCTCGTGGTCTCTGTTTTTGAAAAAGAATATAAAACAATGATAATATTAAAATGAAATACATGAATTTTAGATCAAAATATGAAATATAAAACTAATTAAAATGAATTGAATTTTAAGACAATCTGTAAAAGCAAATTAAAAAATGGATTCTCTTTTTGTAAAACGACACACAGACATCAGATAATTTATATTATTATAAGAGATAAGAAAGATATGAACTTTTGAGTAAATTTAACAAAGAAATATATATATCGGCATTAAAAAGAATTAAAAATAACAGTAAATAAAAGTTAAAAGCGTCAAAATGATTAACAACGAAGGCAGCGGATTTTGGTGCATATATTGTATAATATAATATATTTTAAAACTCACCCTATATAAATAGGGGAAGAAAGAAAATTTTAAATTTATAGCACAGACTATATATAAGTCAATTGTTTTGACTGAAGAGGCAAAGAGAGAGAGAGAGAGAGAGAGAGTGTTGATAACATGGAAAAGAAATTTTATAGTAATACCTAAAAGAGAGGGAGATCTAGAGAATGGATATGAAGCGAGCTGAAATCAGATAGACTGAGTAAAGGAATAATAAAACTACAGGGTGGCACCAAAAATGTAACACAGAAGTATTCCTAGAATATAAAAAAGTAAAACTAGATAGAGTGTTTTATTTGAAAATTCAAGATAGTGTAGTTTCCGGTGAAACCGGAAGTGATGGGAGACTATGAAATATTATACAACTTTTACTTGGAATTTTGGATACAATAGCCTGTCTAAAGAATATGTTGATACCCGGTATGATATTAAATTAAAAATCATTTCATTTTAAGTTAATTATAATATAATTTTATATGGTATTTCATTTTTTTAAATAAATCCCCTTTATTTTCCATTAATGAAAGATCCAATATTGCATAATATAATATCGAATCCTGTAATTTTGTTTATACTATTCTGAAAATGTTTTGCTTGCTTGCCTAATATTTACCTTCAGACTAGGGTGTCCGGTATACAACTTCAAGTATCGATTTCAGCCGAGCTTATCTTAAGCTGATAAGATTACCACGAAGTCTGGCTAGACTTCCACTAAGAGCCCAGATATGTTTCTCTATTGATGGGATTCCCTCACTTGAAAGACATTTTTTTCATTAACTTTATCGGGGATTGACCCAATTTCTAAACGTTGCATCATATCTATTTTGAACGCCGAAAATTTATACGTCAAATGAAAATCATTATATAGCTGGAATTAGGCGAATGAATAGAATGAATTTTGAGTTTAAACCTAAAAAAAAATTATTTCAGACCTCTATAACTTTTTTGTCTTTCCTATTGGGCAGGCACAAACTTTTTGTAACACATTTTTTTCTTTATTTTTTAATGCTACTTTTAGTTAATTGAAAATAATTTATAAATTTAGAAAAAAAATTTTCAATATTGATTGACAATTGTTTTTCCAAATAAATACGTGCTGGTGTTTTAAATATCATATATAACCATTCAAATAAAGCCAACTTGAAGTGGCGTCATAAGTTTTCAGGTTGAACTGTTTCCGGTGTTGCCGATGGTCCTATTTTATAAATAGTTTCCAAAATATTATTGAACTTTTGTGCGATCAAGTAACGATAAATATAAAAAATTCTGACCAGTACTTAAAAATAGTAGTAGAGTTCATTGTGAAAACCTACTAAAAAAATTGAGTATTTTAAATGGTTGGATAGAAGAAAAAATGAGGAATTCAAAAATGAAATAAAAAGTGCAGTTCCGTATTAAAATAAATACTTGAAGGTGGCCCTTCAAATACAAAACGTTATTTGAAAAAAATATTTTAAGCGGTAATTGACCTTCCATAAAAGAACCTTATAAAGTTTTTTTATCTTTAAAAATTTAAGGCGTTAATTAAATAAAACGATAATCGTCAATTTCGGTTTGAACCAAATATCTTGGAAACCGATCCTGATATTTTAATTTCAATACACATATTTTTTCCAATAAACCAACTTTGTATCTATAACAGTTTATGAACTGCCAATGGTATGATAGTATATAGCATCGTAAGGCTCAAGGAGTATGGCCTAAATATTTCTACATTTAAGTAAATATTGAAATATAATAGCTCGGTTTCAAGAATAAAGAGCCCAAATATCATCGTTGCCAACATATTACTTTCTCGTAAAGGTATTGTCAAAACAGTAATTTTATCTGCTAAGCATTTAGAGTGAAAGACACAAATATAGGAATGAGATGTAGCCAAATTTTTACGTAACCAACATAATACTACCCATCTGCCTTACTAATACCATAATTTCTCGCTGTTTAAAGCATTTTTTTTAGCATGTTATTCAATTCATCATTATTTTCCATAACTTCTTTAACGGCAGCATCAGCTTCTCAATGACGTTCGATAAAATGTCATTTAAATATTTAGCAGCATTATGCAGAACAACAGCACTTATGATCAATGAGAAAATTTTGGTAATTTTTAATAACCTAAGCTTCGTACATTTTATTAATGGTGTTAAGCAGACATACAGGCCTATAGGTCGCCGCGTCGTCTTGGCTTTTTTTGCCCTTCGGGACAAGAAGTAGTTTGGATATCCTCCATTCTTGAGGGAACTCCCGTCTCTGTAGCTGTACGTTGGCAATCTCTAGCAAGAGATTTGGTGCTACTTTTCCCGTCTCTCTGATCGCCTCCGCCGGGATGCCATCTATCCCAGGGGCTTTGTTCGTCTTCATCCCGCTGAGCGCGGTTTCAATCTCTTTCAGACTAAAGAGAGGTGTAAGAGCTCTTGCCAATTCCTTTTTTCGTTCAGCTGTGAGATCCACTGGAGTGGGGTTACACAGCTTCCCAATTACGGCGATGTACCCCTTCCACCATATGTCCCTCTCTAGTTCTTCTAGCACTTCTTTCCATTTTTTATTTTTGGAGTCCTTTATTTGTTTCTGTAGCTTCCTTTTTTCTGCCTTGTACTCTGTATAGTTAGTATAATCTTGCTGTCTGTCTCTCATCATTTTTCTTCTTGCCGCAGTACAGCTCCTCCTGGCTTCCCGAATCTCTCCATTCCACCAGTAGGGCATTCTTGTTGCAAAATAGTGAATCGGCGTTTTAGTTGTCCGGAACAGCGTTCTATCATCCTGCGCTCTGTAAATTATTATATGCTATTTCTTGAGGTGTTTCTATATGGTGTTAGCAGCCATGGTATTATCCCGTAGCCTTTATCACCTAAAAGAAGTTCGTAGTTCTGCTGAAGTCTATTCATCTTACCAAAAATATTTGGCTTCTGAAAATACGACTGTCGTGCACAGAGCCAGGCCATTGAGCATCTAAGGATGCAAAAATCTGTTTTGCATTACATTACATATTGCTTGTACATTTATACTATACTAGCCTTTTTATTAATAAACTCGTCACCATGTAGTGATAGTTTTATTAATGAGTTAAATCAAGACACATGGAAATCTATACAATCCTGTCCATTCATTGATTGATTGGCCCATCAAGTTTTCGGTAGGAAATTTAATCCAAATAACTGCCATTTAAATGATTTTTGGTAAAACGTAAGATACAGTTTTACATATTGTTGTTCTATTAACTCCTTCTTTTCCAATCCGTATTTGAAATCCGGGATCACTTAAAAATCGCAAAAATTCTTATTTGTATTTGTTGTTTTGGACCCCATCTAGTATCTACCTTTGGCTCCAAAAAATGGTTAGTAAGGCTTCACACGAGACGAGATAAGGCTAGTAACTCTTTGGTAGCTTATACAGAAGATATGTTATTCTATTTATTCTATTTAGAGTAAGTTTTTGAAACTGTGCATTCCGATTAATTATCACTGATGATTCCTATAAGGGCGAAACATGTATGGTAATGGTCGGAGTGTATAGTTTTAAAAACTGATTTTTTCTGGTTTTGATTTAGTTGCGTGGTGTCCGCTTCCGCCTATAAGGTATTTTGATGCCAGATGTGTTTCCATCTACCGGCAACTAAGTTGTACTTGGTTTGTCGCTTTTAAAGAGGATATTTTAACTAGCGAGTAATTTTAATTTTGTCCTACGAATAGGCACATATCGTTAACTTCCAATAAAATTAAAATGATTAGCATTCAAAATAAATTTTAATTTCTCCATGCCCGATCCAAGTGCCAAGTACAGAACAATCTACAAAAAATTATTACTCTTAAGAAACCGTTGTACGAACTATAACTTACCTATGTTCCGGGGACCCATAACTTGCAACCAACTATTATAGAATGAGTCGGCCAGATCTGACATAAAAACCTTCGGCGCAAGTATTCCTATTTTTTGTTTAACAGAAGAAAAAAAGAGAAAGTACTTCTTGATCACTCCTATTTGATATCAAAAAAACATGGAAATCCTTACCTCAAACTGTCAAGGACTGAAATTGTGTTTAGTTCAAAACCATATCCATTCATGCCATGTATTCCATCTATACACACACAATCTGAACCATATTTTGACATTATTTCTGCTTGTGCATCAGTATTAATAATTAATACAAAGTCATTAGATGTTAAAAAGGGTACATGTCATTATTTGTTTCTTGGTCTTTATAAAGTAATATGTTACCAGTAGTATCCATTTCCCTTAAATACTCCTCAACACTTACTGCATCATCTTTGTATCGAACTGTAGGCATTTTCTATGTTTTAAAGGTCCTTTTTACTAAGAAGGTGTATTCTTTCTAATTTTTGATTATGTATAGAATCAACTTCATCCAAAATTACAGAAAATGGAATCTTAGCTTCAATTTTTCCGGCAATAGATTTGCGCTCCGGTGCGGTTAAATATAACCGGCCAATGTCACATTGATGTCCAACATGTGTCTTTAAAAATTCTACTGAGATGTTGCCATTTAAATAAAGTTTAATAGCAAGGCTTGCTGGATAATATCCATTAATTTTATTGCTTCCTGAATTAAGTAAAATAGAATTCTGAGGTGGAAGTCTGTAAGGGTATTGAATTTAATCGTTAACGAGTTATTCATTTGTTAGTTTCCGTCAGTGACGTATATTCCATAATCTGTAACACACACTGATATAAAGGTAGCGCGTTTGACACAAAATTAATTAAAAGATGGGAGAGGACTATCACCCGTTTCGGTCAGCGGAAGAACGGACATGGTACTTTGTATTATTAAAAAACACACATATCAAGATGTAATAATAATAGGTATGTTGTTTATATTAAACTCAAGATCATATTTATTTATCTCCAAAGTGGCTTAGTGGTCTAAGGTAAGGAATTTGGAAGCGATAGGTCCAAGGTTCGTTCCCCGATACAAACATACTTTTTTTATATTTTCTAAAATTTGTTTTTTCATTTTTGCAATTGTTTGATACTTTTTAATAGAAAAATTTGCCTTTTTTCCCGGAATATTGATATTAAGCTAATCTGTGTCAAAAACAGAAGATTATCCATACTCAAATTTGGAAAAAATTATTCAAAAAATTATAAAAAAACTCGTAGTCGTACCACAATCATAATTAAGAATCTTAAACGTGAGGTAACATGTTTCGGCCATTCAATGGCCATCATCAGGCCCATAATACAAAAAGTTACATTAAAGAAACGCAAAAAAAACATAGTTTACTAGTTACTTATAGAAATTGTTTAAATAAGTATAATATAGATTAAGATTCTTAATTATATGATTGCGGTACAACTACGGGTTTTTTATTATTGTGTCAGTTGGTTGGGATGAAAAGTAATTTTTGAAGTGGTAATTTATAAAGAAATTCTAAAAAACGGAATTTAAAAAAAAATTGAGAAAAAAGGAATTCATTGAGGTAGTTACTAAAAAAAGAACAAAAAGAAAACACGTAAAAAATATGTCTGGAAAAAAAGCAAAGAAGTAAAATGCTTAAAAAAGGAATAAATGTGTTAGATTGCTGTCTTTAAACAAGTCTAGAGATTAGTTGTAGATGCTGTCTTCAGATACGTATTGTTACTAAAAACAGATGTATTAAATCTGTTTGATTGCCATCTTTAGACAAATGTAGAATACATATGTAGATCCTGTCTTGATCGCTGATAGGATAGATTTAATTAAATTAACGCCATTGTTTATCCAATCTTGCCTGTGTATAGTATGTATTTTCATGTTAAACAAACGTAAAGAATACCTCGGACAGTTTTTAAGCTTCTCTGTAGTCTCTCTTAGCTATTTCACATTTTATATTATATACAATGTGTCCATCCAAGTTCGCAACCTATGGAAAACTTTTTTATTATTAGTTTTAAGAAAAAAAAATTATTTTTCGTAAAAAGTTCTGCAAGTCGTATACGGGGTGCGCCAAAAATCATAAATTTTACTAAAATGTAAATGTACGATTACTTAAAAAAATACAGAAAAATGATAATTGTTAAACTTCTTTAAAAACAATATTTACCTCCAAATATAAAATCATAGCCTCCCATCTCCAAACCATATTTTTTCTAATGGTTTTCTTGTAGCAAAATTCGAAGTGAACTGAGATATAAAATTAGTTTCCACAAAATATTTTAATCTCATTTATTGGTCTTAAGTTAAAATAATAAATTTGATCTAGTTTAATATGCTCATTTTTTAAAAATACTTTAAAAAGATAAACAACTATGTGTTTTCTTTATGCAAAATTAGTATTTTACTCTGTAATGGCATATTAAACCAGGTAAAATCATTATTTCAAATAATAGCCAATAAATAGGTTCAATAATGTGTGGACTAATTTTATATGGATCAATTCACTTCAAACGTTGCTACAAGAAAAAAATTAGAAAAAATCTTGTTTTCAGATAGGAGGAAGTGATTTGAGATTTCTAGGTAAATATTGTATTTAAACAAGTTTTCTAAATAACATTTTTTTATATTTTTTAAAATAAGCGTGCTGTACTCTTGAGCCAAATTTATATCATTTAACTCATCTCGTATACGGGTCAAAAAAGTTATTATGTTGCGGGTCACTTTGGCGCCTTAGTCCAGGTTTCGGATTGCCTCGGGCGCCACCTTCCGTTTAGAGTGTGAAGGCCACTGCACGGGCAGCGTCAGTGGAGAAAGAAATACTCCAGGGGTCGTTATGGTATCGACCAAAATCACTGGCGGCCAGAAGGGCGGACTTTACTTGCCCTACTGGGTTAAGTACCTGGGTATTAGCTGCTGGGATGTTAAATCTCAAAACAAATATTAATAAATAAAACTTTTATTTATTACCCAAAATCCGGCGGAGAAAAGGTGTGTAACGGACGATTGGCTTGGCGGCGTGGTGTAGTCGGACTGACGGTTCTGGACTTCGGTACAAACTTGAACTTGGCTTCAGCTTGACCTATCTCTAAAGGTCGACGGACTGCACTGCTGTTCCAATTGGGACGGCTACAGCAAGTCTGGCTTCTCGCTGCCTCTGCAGCTGCCGACAACGGTATGAATTGCCCTACTCGATACGAACTTAAGCGTCTAAGAAGCAGAGACGAGAGTGTCTCCATCTGCCTGGCGACGGTTGAACTGGCACGACTGGCCTTTTATTCACAATTTTAAGTTAATTTTAATCCAGTGCCGTGCGCGATTTAATTTATATATTTTAAATAATACGGAAAAAAGTAACTTTGTTACACACCCTTCCTACTTCGGAAAAAAAAATTATTACATACATTTTTTTTTACACCTTAACTAAAAGAACTCTATGAAAAATAAACAGATCCTATGAGGTGCCTACCCCTGTAGTGGTCTAACTCTATATTCGGGGTAGGTACTCCTGTTACAAAATAACTAAAAATAAAAAACTTCTTTGGCGTCTTCGGCTGAGTCTTCGGTCGAAGGGGTGTGAGCAGGTCCTATACTGGCAGCTGGTGCTGTTTTCTTCTATACTTCCACCCTCTGTATCTGGAGCTGGGAGGTTGAAGCGGTATCTCTTGCTGGCGATTATCCTGGGTGCAGATTAAGACTGATCCTATTTCAGTGGTACTGATGGCGAAGCATGGTACGGGCCAGGCATCCACCGCGACGGAGTGGTTGTCCAAAAAAATATCTTCAGAAGTTTGTTCTATACGGTAATCCTCTTGCTGGATCTCTGTAATGGTTCCGGTCTCTGTGTTTATCAATCGGGCACCACTTTTGTCAGCGGGAACATTAGGTTCTCCTGGGTACTTCCATTGTTCGGCTATCTGATCTTCTACATAGGAAGTCGTAGCATCACTTTCGATAACGGAATCACTGGTGGCACTTGGCATGTCGGCGGGTAACTGGGGGTGACTGTCTTCATACGGTATGATGGGTGCGGCATCATAAGGGCGTTGCTGCACAGGTCTCATTCCTTGGCAGCGCTCTAGCCATTGTTCCGACCGCGGACAAGGGCAGTCACGGGACATGATTCCTTCTCTTTTACATCTTGAGCAAAAGATCCGGGGCGCCTCTCTACATTGGCTTCTCACATGTCGCGTTTGGCCACAACGCCAACACTCTTCGTTCCTTTCGGTGGATCCTCTAGTGATTGGGGTTGCTGGCATCTGCTGGTTTGTCTCAGTACGGTCTACGTTATTTCCTGGCTTGACGGAGGCGGTAGGAAATGTTCGTGGTAGGGGGGTAGGAGTATTTCTAAACGGGGAAGGCTCTGGACTAGAATTGGTCATATAAGGAATAGACGGAGTAGGTGGAAAGGATATGTATGGAGGTAGCGTAATGATTCGGTGTGGGGTAGGTAAAACGGACGTCTGGGCTAGTTCGATCTCTGATCGGAGTAATTCATATTCTCGAACAGCTTTGGTAAATTCCTTCAAGTCACTGAAATCTGTTCTGCGGATATGAAGTCGAAATTCAGGATGCAGATTTCGGTACAGAGAATTCAGTTCTTGATCTGGCGGTATACCTCCACGTCGGCGAATAAGCGTCTGCAGGTCGGTGATATAGGAGGTGGCGGTTTCATCCAGCTGCTGTGTCCTCGTACTGATGGCAACTTCTAGGTCAATTCGGTAATTTACCGGAAAGAAGAAATTTTGGAAGGCGGTGCAAAACTCTTCCCAGGTGGACCAATATCGTCGGTTATTCCTAAACCACATGGCAGGCATCCCTTGTAGTAGGTCGGGCATGACCTGCAGGAGTCTGTCGGCGGTAATTCCATAATATTCTCGTATTTCCTATAGTCTTTCTAGAAATGCGGCGGGATCGTCAGTACCCTCGAAAGTGACTCGCCAGTCCTCTACCATCAATGGCAGCATTACGGTGCTTCGGACGTCTTACTCGGTCGAGTCTCTAATGCTAACTCTCTCTCAACGCACAAAAATGTGTCTAACAGCGTTTATCAGGTAAATATTTGTGCTTCTGCGCACTCTGTAGTCTATCTGGTTCGGTATTACTCGGAATTCCTCGCTTTTTCTCGTTTTAAATCAAAATTACGGCTTAGACCCTTGTATCTTGAGATCGGCTTCTCAGATTTGAAAACGGATATTGCCAATCGATTCTACGACCTCGTAAACCTATTAAACGATGGGTCACTCGGTTTCCTTTTTCAGTTTGTCAAAATGACAGGTCGGATGTTTTCAACGGATTTTCTGTATTTTGGCCTCTGGACGTGTGTGGAAGCGATGCGGGCTCTCTTTGAGCAAATCTGGACAATCTGTCAAAATGACAGGTCAGCGGTTCGTGACGGATCTCTGTATATTTCGGTCCTCTGAAACGTTCTACGGTGGTTTTGGCTCTCTACAATGGCCGGTTCAATCTTTGGCCTCGGAATCAGCTTTTTCAACAATTTCGGTAATCAGCGGTCTTGGTACACCATAAAAACGGTCCCTGCTCGGGCGCCAAATTTGCGACGACACTTCGGTCGTTGCGGGTCACTTTGGCGCCTTAGTCCAGGTTTCGGATTGCCTCGGGCGCCACCTTCCGTTTAGAGTGTGAAGGCCACTGCACGGGCAGCGTCAGTGGAGAAAGAAATACTCCAGGGGTCGTTATGGTATCGACCAAAATCACTGGCGGCCAGAAGGGCGGACTTTACTTGCCCTACTGGGTTAAGTACCTGGGTATTAGCTGCTGGGATGTTAAATCTCAAAACAAATATTAATAAATAAAACTTTTATTTATTACCCAAAATCCGGCGGAGAAAAGGTGTGTAACGGACGATTGGCTTGGCGGCGTGGTGTAGTCGGACTGACGGTTCTGGACTCCGGTACAAACTTGAACTTGGCTTCAGCTTGACCTATCTCTAAAGGTCGACGGACTGCACTGCTGTTCCAATTGGGACGGCCACAGCAAGTCTGGCTTCTCGCTGCCTCTGCAGCTGCCGACAACGGTATGAATTGCCCTACTCGATACGAACTTAAGCGTCTAAGAAGCAGAGACGAGAGTGTCTCCATCTGCCTGGCGACGGTTGAACTGGTACGACTGGCCTTTTATTCACAATTTTAAGTTAATTTTAATCCAGTGCCGTGCGCGATTTAATTTATATATTTTAAATAATACGGAAAAAAGTAACTTTGTTACAACCTTGTATATTAAACTGGAACTACTATTTGTTATTTGAATTTCCAAAGTAGGTATATATTTATGAAAAACCTTTAAGTCGTACATTTAAATTTGCCCTAATCAATTATATTGAATTGAATTATACATACTTTATTTTATAAAAAATTATTTTTAAAATTAATAATTCTTTCTAATTATAATCTTACGTATATTCAACTCAATTATTAAAATAATTTATAAAACACTTATCCACCGATACGCATTTTTGACATTTGGATTTAAAGGTTAAAATTCGTAAGCTAACATAAAAATGATCGGTTGAGTTGGAGCTACCGAATAAATTCGTCAGCAAAAATGCGTCACTACCGAGTTTCATAACTTACTTTGTTTTCATTCAAAATGAAAATTACTGACGTATGTTAGGCAGAGTTTACAGACTGTCAATATCTGAAAATTGAGGAAATGTTAATTTCACGTGAGACTCGTAAATAGTTTAGTTTTGGGCTTAAATAATAAGAGTTAGTTGCCCAAAACAATTAACATTGTAATAAATTAAAATATTATGAGTATTATGTTTAAATTAGAAAAACGCCAAACGCGCTACATTTATCTGTATGAGTTAGACTACGGATTATTCGTCACTGACGGAAAACTAATAAATGAATAAATCGTTAACGAACAAATTCAATACCCTTACAGACTTCCACCTCTGTTTTCCAATAAGTATACAATTAAGTAAGTAAATAAAAAATAAAAATAAATAAATTACCTATTGTTTTTAGGTGTTTCATTCCCTGGATTTGTAAAATAACAATATTTCATGACCTTACAAGATTTGTATCTCTTTCTACAAGACTCTTCCATTTTTTAAATGTTTCTTTATCGGAAAATTCATATGTCTCTAACTCAAGATGTATGTTATGATCTTGTTTAAAATATCCTTTTAAATTTTTGGTCAGCCTTGCCTGGAATGTGCATAGCGGGAATTTTATTAGCTTTATGCTTGGGCCTGAATTATTATCTTGAAATATTGCATTTGCCGCCGCGTTAATGCTACCATGGCTTTTAAGATGAAACCAAAAATTGCTTTCTCCATTATAATTTCTGCTGCAGACTTTGCACTTAAACTTTTTTTCTACATATTTACATTTATATGGCAGCAACTCTTCAAGTTTTGTCTCATGAAATGTCTTTATATGTCTACGTAAATTTGATTTCGTTGTGAAAGATTTCTTGCACTCCTTACATTTGGAATTCATATTGCACCAGAAAAATGGTAGTTTCTCTATGTGTTGCACTACAATATAAACTTCTCTATACACTATAAATTATCCTTATCAAAAACCGCCAAATTTTTCTACTTAACCACAGTTTATATTCAGTTTTCTGTTTTCTCCCAGTTCACTGTTCTGGCCTCTTGCCTCACAGGAACATTTGCGCCAACTATTTAAATCTAAACCTTCGTGCCAACGCATCCACGTCCACCCATTTTTAATTGGTTGTGCTCTTCTGCAATATTATAACCGCTAGACGCTAGTATTCGCTGGGTGCAGAGTGCATGGTGGGGACAACTGAAATGATGCCAGAGCTCGTAGCGGTCAAAATTTGGTGAAATCGTGCTCTTGTCATAAATAAATACGTCAAAATTAAATATAAAAATGGTTCATAAAAGTTGTTGTGTTGTTAATTGCACAAATAGAGAGATAAATGGCAAGTGCAAATTTTACACATTTTCAAGAGCTAGTTGGAAATTAGAGAAAAGAAAGAAATGGATAAATTCAGTTAGGAGAAAAAGTAGTACTGTATAACCTACCTCTGTAGCATTTTTATTTAGACGAATGTGTATTTTACTCAACAATTATTCGATGTGATTAAATAACTTTTACCATTATGTCTCAATTTTTTCACATATCTAACGTGACCGGACGCGACAAGTTGCTTCCCTTTGTCCATCGTTTAGGGTTGAAATGATATTTGATGAGTAATTGACTCAAATCCGGTTTGACTAAATAGACTCAAATCCGGTTTGATTGAATAATTACATTCATCATCGCCTAAAAATTATTAAAAAAAAAAGTATAATAAATTATTGTGACTGAAAATCTAGCAGATATTCAAAAATGTTTATTATTCGAGCTGTCATGTATTATTTGTTTGGATGTCACTGATTAACCTAATCTAAGAATAATAGTTTTGATATTTATTTATATGTTTTATACTTACTTTGTTCATCACAACACGTTTTACTGAATTTTTTCTTTCAAAAATATAATCACATTTTTCATTTATATGCTTATAAATTCTAATGAGATTTTTTTTATAATGAATTTTTATTTTTTATACACAATTTACATACGTCTCACAATTGTCGAGCATAATCTTATGCAACCATCAGATGGCGTTTTCGTCGCGCTCCCTGCCAATATTTCATCCTATTTAGCGGCTTTCGGATTGGTACCCATCAACCTACGATAGATGTCGTGAGTATCTATCATTTTCATAACTACAAACTGCTTCTTAAGCACCACTTTGAGATTTATTAAAAAAATCTCATACATGTGATTTAACTGCGCCATGTTTTATTATTGGAAAAAAAACGTAGAAGAAATAATTGTTGCCTAGTTGCCGAAAACTCCGGAAAGCGAAAAAGTCAGAAATCAAATCCCAATCCAAGTCAAATAAAAATTATTAAGCTCTACTAAATAAAATAATATAAAAAATAAATCATGACCATGCCATAAAGCAATAAAATAGATTCTCTTTTTTGTAGGTCCATTTGTTTTGTACATATTTTAAAGTTTATCGATTTGTTGGTACTAGTAGGTAGAAAAATAAAATTAAAAGCTCTTTTCAAGATGGTGTAAGGGTTTTGTGTTATAAGTTTTACAATAAGAACCAAACTTATTTTTTCCTATTTTATAGAATTATTTTCATTATGTTTATTCCACTAAATGGAAAATACGAATACAAATGCATGTTATCCAAACATTCAGATTTTTTATTTGATTTTTAATCAAAAATATCTAATCGCATTCGTTATACAGTGTGTCCGTAAAGTATGGAACAAATTCATTTTTAGCTAAACAGGCCATTTTAAGAAATAATCCTGAAACACGTCGATTTTTGATTTTAATTTACCGTATTTTAAAATAATAATCTAATATACAGGGTGAATTACTTTCGAGTAATGAAGTAACCGTCATTTTTTTTAAATGGAACACCCTATATTTTTTTATATTTTTAGACTCGTTCCGTGAAGCTTATTTCAAAAACCTTTTACACTTATATTCTAAAGTAAATAGTTTTGAAGTTATAGACAATTGAAAATCGCATTTTTTCAAATTTAAGTGATTGCTCCGGCCAAACGACATGAAATCAGATAAAACGGCTTACATGTCCCTATCTTAAGTTTTTGAGTTCTAATTGATGGCATAAGAACAAAACGTATATGGGATGATCAAAAGTACGCAAATTTTGATCACCCTGTATACATTTTGTTCTTACGCCATCAAGTAGAACTCAAAGAGTTAAGATAGGGACACGTAAGCCGTTTTATCCGATTTTATGTCGTTTGGCCGGAGCAATCACTTAAATTTGAAAAAATGCAATTTTCATTTGTCTATAACTTCAAAACAATTTACTTTAGAACATAAGTGTAATAGGTTTTTGAAATCAGCTTCACGGGATGAGTCTAAAAATATAAAAAATATAGGGTGTTCCATTTAAAAAAAATGACGGTGACTTCATTACTCGAAAGTAATTCACCCTTTATATTAGATTATTATTTTAAAATACGGTAAATTAAAATCAAAAATCGACGTGTTTTAGGATTATTTCTTAAATTGGCCTGTTTAGCTAAAAATGAATTTGTTCCATACTTTACGGACACACTGTATAAACATTAATTTTCATTTTAATAGTTTTATCACTTCATTTTATTCGTCTAAGTACTCGAGTAACAGATGGTTACCAGATTTTAGATTTCGTACACGTATCGTAACCTATGCAGACCTTTTTTTTATTATAAAAAAATTAAATGTTTATACTCCTTGTTAGTTTATTTTTCTCAGAAATTCAGAAAAAAATTCTGAAACAATATGAACGAGACCAGAAACGAGACTCTCCGCATGTGGTCTTGGTATCGCCTAAATAAATTTTAAAAACGTCTCGTCTTGCTATTGTCTGGGTTTAACGAGACGAGACAAGTCGAGACGAGACGAGAAAAGTATCATTCTCGTGTGAAGCTCTAATGGTTAGTTATCCACTCGACATTTTCTTCACTCTATACAGATTGTGGTATCTTCGGCACGACTTTGTTTTCTTTCGGGATAAAATTTCACAGACCTTATATTCATAAATGCAGCCATTTCTGCCAATTTTTGAAACACCACTAAAATTTTTAAACCAGGGTTGACCATGCTTACAAAAATGTAAGTTTTCCTTCATATAATTAGGAATTGCTTACTTTTATTCACACAATTTAAAGAAAATGTTAAAAACTCTCGCTTTTAGTAATTATATTTTTACTTAAAGCTAATACTCATTTTTATTCACTGCAAAGTTAAATATTTGCTTAGAAAACGTAAGATAAAGCTTTTACCAAATTTTTATTCACACTACCCAATGAAGGATTCTAGCATCATGTATGTAATGCAGAACCGTTCGAGCATCCCTAGAATTCTGTTAAAATTCATCCAAAAATCATATAGAAATTTTTTATAACTCATTTTTTTCATGGAAAAAGATTTCTCACTCCCTATCAATTTTAACATCTGTATTTTATTTTCATTACCTTTGAGTTATTTAAGGCAACTTTTCCTGGAGAGGTATCCTTGGATGAAAAGTTTATATCGGAAAGAGTGAGATGTAGCACATGAGTGGGTATAATGGACAGGCACAGAGGATATTACCATATCTCTCAATTTCAGATTCTGAAGTTGGCGCACAGAAAAATGATGAAAAATCGTTTCAAAGTTTTATAACTTGCGGACAACTGCCAGAATAATAAATGTTCGGGTTTTCAGAGTGTGCTTCTTTAAATTCATTCTAGCTTATTATGCCAAGTGCGGTTTATTAATTTTTTCCTACGATCACTACCCAAAGTAGGCTTTTGCACACTCAAATCTAACCGCAAAGTTGACGTTTTCCGTGATCTGTAATAATTTGACATTATTGTCGCTCTAGCGCGTACTTTTCCGCTCGCCTGTTTTCATTTACAATAAACTAAAGAAAGTTAGTAAACAACAGGTATCTTAAAACAAAATGTAGGGCAGTCTGAATATTTTAGTTGAAATATTAATATTTGAAGATATTTCGAACGAAATTAAACTTTATTTTATAAAATTTATCTAGTAAAAATATAACAGTCAGAAGGTACACCTAGATACACCTAGGTACACCTATATGAAATAGTGATTGCATATTTAAGTATCTACTTACTGTTTTGTGCAAATAGTAGACTATGAAATTAATGAAACGTCATTATTTCATTTTTAGGTTATGAAGTGTATTTTCATGTATTTTTTTAATTATTTGTCTAAAAATAATGTGATCGTAGAAAAAATCTTGTGTGCAATTCGAGCAGAAAGTGCTTTGCCGCTTTCGGCAGATTGCCCGCGCTCCGCTACGCGTCGCGCGGGCAACTCTCTGCCTCAAGCAGCAAAGTATCACTTTCCGCTCTTAATACACAAATAGCTATTAATGATCTACGTCGATATTTTGTAACTTCGTAATTTCAGTGAATAGGTATAATTAATTATTCAGAAAGTTTTGCAAATAATGGATTATGCGCTGTTTATTGGGGATACAGAAGTTTGTTGGCCCGGTTTATGATTTTTTAGATTATTTGACTGATTAGTTGATGAACCAGTAAATGTTTTATGTCATATTAAATAAATGAATCTCAACTTAAAGTGCAGATTCAAGTTTCAATAAAACTACTCAAATATTTTCCTAGCAAATTTGAATTTCAGATTTGCTTAAATTTAATTAAATAATTTTAATTATATATCGCTTTATTGTTATCTCTTATATATTACATCGTTGTCTTGTTTTGGACTAAATATTTAGATAACTTGTTCCGCACCTACTTTTCGTTGAAATTTACGAAAGTTAAGAGGCCCACACACCACGTGACTTTTGTGTTTACCGGTTAAAGAATTACTCAAGGAAAATGTTGGTTAGGTTGCCAAAATATAAAAAATCCCAGTTTGCGAAAATTCCTGCTAAAATTAGGTAATTTGTAAATGATACCCTATAAATAATTTTCGTGATTTTTTAATTTTTGTTTTTTAGATTTTTTCAGACTATTATAATTTCTTCAGATTTTTAATTTTTTCAGGTTTTTCAAACTTATCTGTTTTTGCTATGATTTTTTCTTTTGATTTTCTAGCTTATACTATTTTTTTACTTTTTTATTTTTTTTTTATTTATTTCTGATTTTCTGTTTTCTGCGTTTTTCTAATTTTTCTTTATTTTCTCATGATTTTATAATTTCTTTTGATGTTTTTGTGTTGTTTTTCTGATTTTTTCGTAATATTGTAATTTTTTCAGATTTGTCCTGATTTTGTTTATTTTTTGCTTTTCCTAATTTTTTTTAAAATTCATATCTGATTTTGTAAATTTTCTAATTTTTTCTTTCGTTTTTCCGATTTTTCATGTATTTTTTTGATTTTTTTGTTTGATTTTCTACGTTATGTTCTTTACTTTTTACTTGTTTTTTTATTTAATTTTTTCTGATTTTCTAAATTTTTCTATTTTTTCTGTTTATGAGATATTTTCAAATTTTTCTTTTGATTTTTCGAGTTTTCCTGTTTTTTCTCTTATTGTTTTTTATTTTCTACATGTTGTTTTTTTATTGTTTCATTTTTTTCTGATTTTATAATTTTTTTAATTTTTGCTGATTTTTCTTCTGATTTTTTTTTGATTTAATACTTGACTTTGTTTTTTAATTTTTTATTTTTTTGTTTTCCTTATTTTTTTTTAATTTTTCTGATTTTATAATTTTTTTCTGGTGCTTTTCTGAAGTTTATCTGATGTATTTCGGTTTTTTTAGTATTTTTTCAGATTTTTAAAATTTTTTCTGCTTTTTCCTGTTTTTTTCACTAAATTTTGTTTCATTTTTTCCATAACGTTGTTTCTTTTGTATGTTTTCTTGTTTTTTTTTTTGATTTTTTCGTATCATTATAATTTTTTCATATTTTTCCGTTTTTTATTTTTCCTAATTTTTTTAAAATTCAAATCTGATTTTTTTAATTTTCCAATTTTTTCTTTCGGTTTTCTGATTTTTCCTGTTTTTTTGATTTTTTATGTTGGTTTTTACTTTTTAATTATTTTTTTTCTAAATTTTTCAATTTTTTCTCTTTTTCAGATTTTTTCAAATTTTCCCGGACTATCACAATTTCTTTTGATTTTTCGTTTTTCCTGTTTTTTTTTATTTTCTACCTGTTGATTTTTTAATGTTTCGTTTTTTTCTGATTTTATAATTCAAATTTTTGCTGATGTTTTTCTAATTTTTTCCGTTTTCTTCTAATTTTTTTTTTTGATTTCATACTTAACTTTGTTTTTTTAATTTTCTTTTATTTTTGGTTTTTTTCTTGTTTTTTTATTTTTTTCTGATTATATAATTTTTATAATTTTTTCAGATGTTTTTTTTGATATTTATCTGATGTGTTCCTGTTTTTTTTTGTATTTTTTCAGATTTTTAAATTTTTTTCTGTTTTTTCCTGTTTTTCTCCAATTTTTTTGTTGATTTTCTACCTGACTTTGTTTCCTTTATATTTTTCCTTGTTTGTTTTCTGATTTTTTCGTATTATTAAAATTTTTTTAGATTTTTCCTGTTTTTGCTAATTTTTCTTCTAATTTTCTATTTTTATTCTTCCTGATTTTTTTAAAATATGTCTGATTTTCTAATAATTTATTACTTTTTTCTGATTATTTCTGTTTCTTCAGATTTTTTTTTTTGATTTTCTACGTCATGTTTTTTACTTTTTGTTTTTTTTTATTTGTTCTGATTTTCTGTTTTTTCTTCTCTTTTTCTGATATCTCTGATTTTTTAGTATCATAATTTTTCCTGTTTTCTACGATTTTTTTTGATTTTCTCGATGATGTTTTTTTATTTTTCAGATTTTTTTAAATTTATTTCTGATTTTATAGTTTTTCTAATTATTCCCGTTTTTTATTTGATCATTTTTAAGTTTTCTTCCTGATGTTTTTTTATTTTTCGTGTTTTTTAAAATTTTTGATTTTAATAATAAGATTTATAATTTTTTTCCTTATGTTTTCCTGATTTTTTTTTTACATTATTTCAGAATATTATAATTTTTGTTGATTTTTTTGATTTTCTTGTTTTTGCCCTGATTTTTTTATTTTTCAGTTGATTTTTATTTTTGCTATTTTAAACCGGTATATATTTTATTTTCGATTTATTTCTAAGATAAAAAGTCACCATCTAAAAAATTGTACCACATAATTAAGTCAAGTAAGATAAAAGTTGGTGGAAAAAGACATATAAGTCTAAAATGGTATAAAGAACCAGCGAAACCAACGAAATGATTAAAAATAAAATTTATACATAAATAAACCCTAAATAAGTAATATATTTGTCTATTAAGTAATAAGAAAACAACACCCAGTACATAATCTAGGCTAGGTTGAAATTAAAAAACCACGCGTTTGAAAAAAAATACAATATCCAATTATACAATTTATTGTAATAAAAATTAAATAAAGCATGTACCAAAAAATTGCAATTGCTACAGAGCCATCTAAAAGAAAGAAAAAAATAACCTGCCGAAAAGTTACAAGCTACATAACGATATGGTCCATCTCTTTTTTTTACTTCTTTGTTTTACTCATCAGGTTTAAAGACTATTCTTTAATCAGACAACGACTATACGTGGAATGAAAATAAAAAGAAATTCTTTTATGAAATACACTAAAGTTTAAAAAAAAAGAACAAATTAAATATCTTAAAAAAAGCACTTAAAAATGTTTGTGTTAATTACGAAAATATAACACTTTAACAAAGTTTCGAAGTAATTATTGAACTTTCTGGATAATATTAATTTTTCGAATTATGCTTTGATGGGAATTTCTTCGCTCATCGTATATGATAAACTTCAGAAAATTATTTTAATTAAATAATTTAATAAAAATTAGTAAATGATACTCAATTACTTTAAAATAATTATGGTATGTATGAGGAAAGCTTTTTAATCTTTAAAGGATATGTTCCGTTGGTGGAAATTATTAGGAGTTTTCATTTTTAAAAGTAAAAATGAGAAGACTGCCAGCACTGAGGAGACTTTAGAGTTGTTACTAAATTTACACTTCCCAGGTTGCATATTTAATTAAAGTCAAGAGGATTGGACTGAGGTGGCCCTTATAGCAAAGGCCATGAAGCAGAACTGGAGTGAAGAAAACAAAGTTGTAAATAGAACAAACTTGCATGGGCTCTGAGATGTTTTCAGTCATTCAAGACAGCTGGACCGGATGGAATATTCCCAGCTCTGCTTCTCCTTACCAGCCTGGCCTTGGGGTATGTAGAGTTTGTTTAACCATCCTTTGCCGTTGCGTCATACATTATCCATCTCGATCTCTCCATCATGAAATGGATGAGACGGATTTAAGACGTCATTGACGTATTTCTTAACTAATTCAGATTATTTATTACTTTTGACAGTTAAGTTGTCATATTTTGATTTGTATTGAGTATTTTTGATTATTTTCGCCTTTTACAATTAATTGTTCATTGTCAAAATGCGTTCCCTGTATAATGAGAAAGAGCAAACTTTAAGTTGATTAATTACTTTTCAAGAGAAAGATATGCTGGAAAACCCCTTTTGCCGTTAAATGCAGTCTACAACGTAAATATCTAGCTGTATTATGCAAAATGTAAGCATTTATTGATTTGATTTTATTAAATTTTATAGCATGTTGCTGATGCTCTAGACATATCTATTAGAACCATTCAAAAAACAGTTACTAGTGGAATAGAAACAGATAAAGACTACAAAATCAAAGTTCATGCTGGAGATGTTTCATGGAAGCACTATTTCAGGCACACAAATCAATTAATCAATAATGACTATAGTAGATCACCTAAGCAACTACTACCGCCACTATAGGGAATTCAATGTGTTAGAGAGAGAAGTATAGGAAATTCAGCGTACCAGAAAGAGACGCAGATAAAAATGGCGGCATGTGGCATACTTTAAATATTAGGATAGAAAATGGCTGCGGACTAAAAATATAGTACTCTTCATAACTCTAAGATGTAGTACTGCCGCTAACAAACAGATGGCGCTACTAGCCATCTTTTTGTAGCAATTTTCAAGCCACAATATAATATATCTTCGTAATTAATGGACCGATTTGGGTGGGTCAAACGGCATTATATTTGGAATATAACGTAAAATAATTACATGTCAAAAAATCCTGCGGAGAAGAAACGTCGAAAGGGCTTTAGCTTATATCTCCGTTACTATTGGTCCGATTTAAACGCGGGAAACGGCAGTGTATTTTAAATGTGACGTATAGGGTATACGTAATGAAAAAACATGCGCAGTACAAAAGCCAAAAGGACCTTGGCTTATATCTCCCTTACTATTGGTCCGATTTAAACGCGGGAAACGGCAGTGTATTTTAAATGTGACGTATAGGGTATACGTAATGAAAAAACATGCGCAGTACAAAAGCCAAAAGGACCTTGGCTTATATCTCCCTTACTATTGGTCCGATTTAAACGCGGGAAACGGAAGTGTATTTTAAATGTGACGTATAAAAAATACGTAATGAAAAAACATGCGCAGTACAAAATCCAAAAGGACCTTAGCTTATATCTCCGTTACTATTGGTCCGATTTAAACGCGGGAAACGGAAGTGTATTTTAAATGTGACGTATAATAAATACGTAAAGAAATAACATGCGCAGTACGAAAGCCAAAAGGGCCTTAGCTTATATCTCCGTTTCTATTGGTCCGATTTAAACGCGTAAAACGGCAGTGTATTTTAAATGTGACGTATAATAAATACGTAAAGAAAAAACATGCGCAGTACGAAAGCCAAAAGGACCGTAGTAAATATCTCCGTTACTGTTGGTCCGATTTAAACGTGGGAAACGGCCGTCTATTTGAAATCTACCATATAATTAATACGTATAAAAAAATCCTGCGGAGAAGAAACGCCGAAAGGGCTTTAGCTTATATATCCGTTACTATTGGTCCGATTTAAACGCGGGAAACGGCATTGGCTCAAAACGTGGTGGGGGAAAAAATGAATGAAATATATCACGTGACACATCATAGATTTAAATTGAGGAACAAATAGTCATAAAATCCCAACTACCCCCTCTAACCCTCAACTACCCCGTATTTACAGGAAAATTGATAAAATAGCTAATACCACAAGGAGTAAGGGACAAATAAGTATCAAATCCCAACTACCCCCTATAAAATCCCAACTACCCCCTTCAACCCCAACATGATAGTTTCCCTCTACGCTGAATAGAAGAGTAGATGAACGAAAAATTATCATATACAGGGTGTGTCAAAAAGTAGCATTTACTAAAAAATCAATTGAGACCTTGTCATTTCCACTATAATATATCAGTGTTGATACTTTCGTACAAAAAAGCGTTACGTCTCTTAGTCTATAATTATTGCCAACATGATAGTTTCCCTCTATTTCACACATTTATCCTGCGCAGAAGAAACACCAAAAGGGCATTCGGGGCTAAGTTCGTTATCAACGGTCGGATTTAAACTCCGGAAATGGCAATGTATTCATACGAGCCCACTCTGGGGAAATTTGTTATACCGATTCATGGCGTGACGTCACAATTTCCAGATCTGGGGAAAAGTTTGTGAAGCTACGCGGGAAACGTGGGGACGCGAAGGTGCCAGCATTATCGACTACCGTCACAGCATTTGGAAAAAAATTTAATTCAACAAAAAAAAACGTGCGCAGAAGGAACGTTGACTCTCTATCTCCGTTACTATTGGTCGGATTTAAACGCGAAAAACTGCGCTATATTTGAAATGTGACGTAGAATAATTGCCTATAAAAAAATTCTGCTCAGAAGAAACGCCAAAAGGGCATTAACGTATATCTCCGTTACTATAGGTCCGATTTTAACGCGAAAAACGGCGCTACATTTGAAATGTGGCGTAGAATAATTGCAAATAAAAAAATCTGCGCAGAAGAAACGCCAAAAGGACCTTAACGTATATCTCCGTTACTATTGGTCGGATTTAAACGCGAAAAACGGCGCTATATTTGACATTTGTCGTAGAATATTTTCATATAAAAAAAATTCTGCGCAGAAGAAACGCCAAAAGGGCATTAACGTATATCTCCGTTACTATAGGTCCGATTTTATCGCGAAAAACGGCGCTACATTTGAAATGTGGCGTAGAATAATTGCAAATAAAAAAATCTGCGCAGAAGAAACGCCAAAAGGACCTTAACGTATATCTCCGTTACTATTGGTCGGATTAAAACGCGAAAAACGGCGCTATATTTGACATTTGTCGTAGAATATTTTCATATAAAAAAAATTCTGCGCAGAAGAAACGCCAAAAGATCCTTAACGTATATCTCCGTTACTATTGGTCGGATTTGAACTCGAAAAACGGCGCAATATTAGAAATGTGACGTAAAATAATTGTATATAAAAAAATTCTGCGCAGAAGAAACGCGAAAAGGACCTTAACGTCTATCTCCGCCACTTTTGGGCCAATTTTTATGACAAAAAACGGTTCTGTATTCAAAATGTGATGTAGAATAATTTTCGATGCGTTACCAATATAGCTCTTTCTGATATGTGACCCATAATTTTTACTTTCTCGCTAGTATATTTTATTAGAACGTAACCAACATAGTACGTTCTCGTCAAATTTCTTTCCTGCTATTATATTTTAATAAAAGGTTACCAACATAGTACTTTATCGTCATATTTCTTTCTCGCTATAATATTTAAGTTTCTGTCATTTAATAATTCACCAACATAGTACTTTCTCGTCAAATTTCTTTCCCATTATAATATTTTAATACAACGTTACCAACATAGTACTTTCTCGGCATATTTCTTTCGCGCTATAATATTTAAATTTCCGGCATTTAATAATTTAATAACATTGTACTTTTTCAAAATATAAAGGAGAACAGTGTTGCCAATATAAATTCATTAGATAGCGTTATCAACATGATACTTTCCCGTCAAATTTCATTTCTTCTATAATATTTTAATACAACGTTACCAACATAGTACTTTCTCGCTATTATATTTAAATTGCTGTCATTTAATAATTTACCATCATAGTACTTTCTCGCTATTATATTTAAATTTCTGTCATTTAATAATTAACCAACATAATACTTTCTCGTCAAATTTATTTCCCGCTTTAATATTTTAATACAACGTTTCCAACATAGTACTTTCTCACCAGATTTCTTTCTCGCTGTAATATTTAAATTTATATCAATTAATAATTTACCAACTTAGTACTTTTTCAAAATATAAAGGAGAAAAGTGTTGCCAACATAATTTCATTAAACAGCGTTACCAACATGATACTTTCTCGCCAATAATTTACCAACATGATTTCACCAAATAGTGTTACCGACATGATACTCTCCAATTTATGTTTTAAAAGACCAAGGATACTTTCCCGCCATAACTGCCATGTAAAACAACATTTGAACGTTTAGAAGTACCATAATTTTTACTTTCTCTCTATAATATTTAAATGGCGGTATAGCGGTCAACCGTCGCTGGCAGGGGATTGCATGATTTCACTTTCCCGCGATAATATTTAACTGGCACGTAAAACAACATTCCAACGTTTAAAAGTACCATAATTTTTACTTTATCGCTATAATAGTTGATGAATAGTTAGGTGCGAAGTCATTGAAATATGGCAGCGAGCGAAAAAAAAAAGAAGGGACTTTTTTTAAGAATTTAATAAAATAAATATTTCAAAGTCCAACAATCGTTTTAAAAATAATATAAGTTAAAAACAGAAAAACACCAAAACAATTTTGTTGTTTTTGTAAAAATATTTTTTCACTTTCAAGGTTCCAAAAGTAGAAAAACAATAATAAATAATCAATGGTATAGTAATAATTCAATAATAAGAACTTCTAAATACCGAGGCAATAAATAAGAGAAAAATAATAATGATAATAATTAACAACAAATAAAAAGAAAAATCTTCAAAATTATAATAATCGGTAAATTATGGCGGTAAATCAAGGAAATTTATAAGCGACCGAATAAAAATGAGAGCAGATGATTGGAAAAGAAGAAGTGACAGAAAATAATTTTAGTGCGAATGAAAATACACCAACAAGAAAATGCAAAGAAAAATAAACGCACCTTTTTTATTGACCAACACTAAAATCACACACAACACAATTGTCAGTTACTAGCAGGGCTAGTAATTAAATTCAACTTAAACTAACCTCTAATTTCACAAAATCTAGAATGTCACAAAGATGAACAATACCTATTTTTAGAAATACTGTCTAAAGGTTGAACAAAAAATTACCATTCAATCATATAGACAGTACCTCGGGAAATAAGTAGCTTGGTAATATTTGTTAAATTTACATGCAGAAAGTACCTTCTCGCACCCAATACTGACGTAATTCAGAACCGTGATAGAAAATACATCGTAATTCGTTCTACTTCCTAATATAATGAAAACTAAATATAAGCGAATTTTAAAGTTAGAATTATGCGGTTTCACATATCGGTATATACAGGAAGTTGATCGATAAGCTGTTTACATTTTTGAAATAATGTATTCATTCTAGCATACTGAGTGTTTAAAACTTAAGAATAACAAGAGCTTAACTCTGTAATATACAAAGTGTTTAAAATGTATCTACTAATAATAAACTAATGTAGTCTTTCTGCTATAACCCATTTAATAATATTGAAATTCTAATATATAAAGTTTGTTAAAATTTACTGATAATAGGTCATTTTTTATATTCCAATATACTAATTAATAAATAAGGCTTTTATAATTTGTTAAAAAAGAAAATTACTAATATTTTTTTAATGTACAGGATGATTCAAAATTACGGATGAATAAAATTTTTCTAATCAAATTTCAATATTTCAAATGTATTAATAATAAATATTAAACTATATCCAATTTAATAATATTAAAATTGTAATATACAAAGTTTATTAGAATTTACTTAAAATAGAGTCTTTTTACATGTAGTGGCTTATTAAAAGCTAAGAATTTTATAATTTGCTAAAAATTTACTAAAGATTTATAATATACAGGACGATTAAAAGTTAAGCCTTTCAACTATGAACAAAATTTACTAATTAAATTCTAATCTACAAAGCGTTTGAAATTTATTAGGAATAAAATCGTAATGAAGTTACACTAAGAGAAAGGAAATGATTTAATCAAAGCTGTTAAATTCATTTTTTTTGTTTATTAACTCATAATAGACTTATCTCAGCTCTAATTTACATAAGAAATAGTTACCCAAAGAAAAAATTATACTTGTTACCAAATAGTTGGACTAAAAAAAAAATTAAGGCTTAAATTTAATAGAACAACAACAAAATATTAAGCATCGTAATGAAGTTACATTAAGAGAAAGGAAATGATTTAATCATAGCTGTTAAATGCATTTTTTTTGTTTATTAACTCAGAATAGACTTATCTATGCTCGAATTTAAATAAAAAAGTTACACTAAGAAAAATTGGACTTGTTACCAAATAATTTAACTAAAAAAACTTAACGCCTAAATTTAATAGAACAACAACAAAATAATAGATATCGTTATGAAGTTAGACTATGCAAAAAGTGATTTAACCATATCTGTTAAATACCACATTTTTTTTTTATTAACTCATAATAGACTAAAATTTACATAAAAAAAGTTACACAAAGAAAAAAATTAGACTTGTTACCAAATAATTTTAGCGATATTACTTTTTATATATCTCTGGGGGGGTATCGTTTTCACGTAAGTTTTTACTCTTATTTTTAATTGTATTAGTATTGCAAATTAACACCTTTTTAGGAAGGCTCTGATGATGGCTTTATTTGCCGAAAGCGCTTGGCCGATTTTTTAATAAATTATTTATTTTACAAACTGGCGTACTCTCTTTCACTTTTTACCTGATATTACTTTTACACTTCAATACCTAGTTTATCACTTTCCCCTTAATAAAACTTTGAAATATTTTAAATTAGATTTAAAAGTGATGACATTTAATATAGAAGCTTATAATATTTCTCTCTAACAATATATAATACCATACTCAAAACAGTGTTGTTAACTTAATAATTTCAACCAATTTAAGGTTGTCAACATATAAGTTCTACCATTAACCAAATTCCTTTATCGTTTCCAATATACATGTCAGTATTTTAGCTGCCCATGCTTTTTTTTCATCTCGTGATATAGTACACAAATAAAACGTATTATATTTTCTGGTTCTGATTTTTGCTATAAATAATTTTTCATAATTGAAGCTAAAAGTTAAAATTTTTTCACATCAAAAAAGTAAACGATAAAAAATTCTATTAGCGTTGTTAACCGACGTTTCAAACACAATTTGACGTTCTGTATTTTGGATCGTCAAAACGTACAATATTTCGGTAAGAAAAGACATAATTAAAAAAAGGAATAAGAGTCTTATAAAATTTTTATTAATTGATTACATATTTCCATCTAAATCATTAAGAACTCTAGTTTTATAAAAGTAAATATATTCTCTCAAAGTTATATTTAATAATTCATTTGACGATTGACAAAAAATATGCAAAAGTTCAAGTGGATTTAAAGCACATTCATTATGTACATAGTGATTTTTAATTAATTCAACAATATTATAATAATATGCACAGAAATTTAGTCCTTCCAACATTGAAATTCTGTATATCAGGTTACAATCGAGGTCAAGTATATGGATCACATCAGCTTGCTGTAGGAGAAATTCAACATTATGTTTGGTAAGTTGGATTTCGTTGTTCTATTTCGTTGTTCTAATTCGTTGTTCGATTTCGTTGTTCGATTTCGTTGTTCGATTTTGTTGTTCGATTCGTTATTCGATTTCGTTGTTCGATTTCGTTGTTCGATTTCGTTGTTCGATTTCGTTGTTCGATTTCGTTGTTCGATTTCGTTGTTCGATTTCGTTGTTCGATTTCGTTGTTCGATTTCGTTGTTCGATTTCGTTGTTCGATTTCGTTGTTCGATTTCGTTGTTCGATTTCGTTGTTCGAATTCGTTGTTCGAACTCGTTGTTCGAATTCGTTGTTCGATTTCGTTGTTCGATTTCGTTGTTCGATTTCGTTGTTCGATTTCGTTGTTCGATTTCGTTGTTCGATTTCGTTGTTCGATTTCGTTGTTCGATTTCGTTGTTCGATTTCGTTGTTCGATTTCGTTGTTCGATTTCGATGTTCGATTTCGATGTTCGATTTCGTTGTTCGATTTCGTTGTTCGATTTCGTTGTTCGATTTCGTTGTTCGATTTCGTTGTTCGATTTCGTTGTTCGATTTCGTTGTTCGATTTCGTTGTTCGATTTCGTTGTTCGATTTCGTTGTTCGATTTCGTTGTTCGATTTCGTTGTTCGATTTCCTTGTTCGATTTCGTTGTTAGATTTCGTTGTTCGTTGTTAGATTTCGTTGTTCTTTGTTCGATTTCGTGGTTCGAATTCGTTGTTCGAATTCGTTGTTCGATTTCGTTGTTCGATTTCGTTGTTCGATTTCGTTGTTCGATTTTGTTGTTCGATTTCGTTGTTCGATTTCGTTGTTCGATTTCGTTGTTCGATTTCGTTGTTCGATTTCGTTGTTCGATTTCGTTGTTCGATTTCGTTGTTCGATTTCGTTGTTCGATTTCGTTGTTCGATTTCGTTGTTCGATTTCGTTGTTCGATTTCGTTGTTCGATTTCGTTGTTCGATTTCGTTGTTCGATTTCGTTGTTCGATTTCGTTGTTCGATTTCGTTGTTCGATTTCGTTGTTCGATTTCGTTGTTCGATTTCGTTGTTCGATTTCGTTGTTCGATTTCGTTGTTCGAATTCGTTGTTCGAACTCGTTGTTCGAATTCGTTGTTCGATTTCGTTGTTCGATTTCGTTGTTCGATTTCGTTGTTCGATTTCGTTGTTCGATTTCGTTGTTCGATTTCGTTGTTCGATTTCGTTGTTCGATTTCGTTGTTCGATTTCGTTGTTCGATTTCGATGTTCGATTTCGTTGTTCGTTTTCGTTGTTCGATTTCGTTGTTCGATTTCGTTGTTCGATTTCGTTGTTCGATTTCGTTGTTCGATTTCGTTGTTCGATTTCGTTGTTCGATTTCGTTGTTCGATTTCGTTGTTCGATTTCGTTGTTCGATTTCGTTGTTCGATTTCGTTGTTCGATTTCGTTGTTCGATTTCGTTGTTCGATTTCGTTGTTCGATTTCGTTGTTCGATTTCGTTGTTCGATTTCGTTGTTCGATTTCGTTGTTCGATTTCGTTGTTCCATTTCGTTGGTCGATTTTCTTTGTTCGATTTGATTGTTCGATTTCGTTGATCGATTTCGTTTTTCGATTTCGTTTTTCGATTTCGTTGTTCGATTTCGTTGTTTGATTTCTTTGTTCGATTTCTTTGTTCGATTTCTTTGTTCGAATTCGTTGTTCGATTTCGTTGTTCGATTTCGTTGTTCGATTTCGTTGTTCGAATTCGTTGTTCGATTTCGTTGTTCGATTTCGTTGTTCCATTTCGTTGTTCGATTTCGTTGATCGATTTCGTTGATCGATTTCGTTGGTCGATTTTCTTTGTTCGATTTGATTGTTCGATTTCGTTGATCGATTTCGTTTTTCGATTTCGTTTTTCGATTTCGTTGTTCGATTTCGTTGTTCGATTTCGTTGTTCGATTTCGTTGTTCGAATTCGTTGTTCGAATTCGTTGTTCGATTTCGTTGTTCGATTTCGTTGTTCGATTTCGTTGTTCGATTTCGTATTTCGTTGTTCGAATTCGTTGTTCGATTTCGTTGTTCGATTTCGTTGTTCGATTTCGTTGTTCGAATTCGTTGTTCGAATTCGTTGTTCGAATTCGTTGTTCGAATTCGTTGTTCGAATTCGTTGTTCGATTTCGTTGTTCGATTTCGTTGTTCGATTTTGAAGTTCGATTTCGTTGTTCGATTTCGTTGTTCGATTTCGTTGTTCGAATTCGTTGTTCGAATTCGTTGTTCGAATTCGTTGTTCGAATTCGTTGTTCGAATTCGTTGTTCGGTTTCGTTGTTCGGTTTCGTTGTTCGGTTTCGTTGTTCGGTTTCGTTGTTCGGTTTCGTTGTTCGATTTCGTTGTTCGATTTCGTTGTTGGATTTCGTTGTTCGATTTCGTTGTTCGATTTCGTTGTTCGATTTCGTTGTTCGATTTCGTTGTTCGATTTCGTTGTTCGATTTCGTTGTTCGATTTCGTTGTTCGATTTCGTTGTTCGATTTCGTTGTTCGATTTCGTTGTTCGATTTCGTTGTTCGATTTCGTTGTTCGATTTCGTTGTTCGATTTCGTTGTTCGATTTCGTTGTTCGATTTCGTTGTTCGATTTCGTTGTTCGATTTCGTTGTTCGAATTCGTTGTTCGAATTCGTTGTTCGATTTCGTTGTTCGATTTCGAAGTTCGATTTCGTTGTTCGATTTCGTTGTTCGATTTCGTTGTTCGATTTCGTTGTTCGATTTCGTTGTTCGATTTCGTTAGATTTCGTTGTTCGAATTCGTTGCTCGATTTCGTTGTTCGAATTCGTTGTTCGATTTCGTTGTTCGATTTCGTTGTTCGATTTCGTTGTTCGATTTCGTTGTTCGATTTCGTTGTTCGATTTCGTTGTTCGATTTCGTTGTTCCATTTCGTTGTTCGATTTCGTTGTTTAAATTCGTGTTCGATTTCGTTGATCGATTTCGTTGTTCGATTTTCTTTGTTCGATTTCGTTGTTCGATTTCGTGGTTCGAATTCGTGGTTCGAATTCGTTGTTCGAATTCGTTGTTCGATTTCGTTGTTCGATTTCGTTGTTCGAATTCGTTGTTCGATTTAGTTGTTCGATTTCGTTGTTCGATTTCGTTGTTCGATTTCGTTGTTCGATTTCGTTGTTCGATTTCATTGTTCGATTTCGATGTTCGATTTCGTTGTTCGATTTCGTTGTTCGATTTCGTTGTTCGATTTCGTTGTTCGATTTCGTTGTTCGATTTCGTTGTTCGATTTCGTTGTTCGATTTCGTTGTTCGATTTCGTTGTTCGAATTCGTTGTTCGAATTCGTTGTTCGAATTCGTTGTTCGAATTCGTTGTTCGAATTCGTTGTTCGATTTGGTTGTTCGATTTCGTTGTTCGATTTCGTTGTTCGATTTCGTTGTTCGATTTCGTTGTTCGATTTTGAAGTTCGATTTCGTTGTTCGATTTCGTTGTTCGATTTCGTTGTTCGATTTCGTTGTTCGATTTCATTATTCGATTTCGTTGTTCGATTTCGTTGTCCGATTCCGTTGTTCGATTTCGTTGTTCGTTTTCGTTGTTCTATATTGTTGTACGATTTCGTGGTTCGATTTCGTTGTTCGATTGCGTTGTTCGATTGCGTTGTTCCATTTCGTTGTTCTATTTCGTGGTTCGATTTCGTGGTTTCAGTTTGTTGTTCGATTTCGATTTCGCTGTTCGATTTCGAAGTTGGATTTCGTTGTTCTATTTCGTTGTTCTAATTCGTCGTTCGATTTCGTTGTTCGATTTCGTTGTTCGATTTCGTTGTTCTATTCGTTATTCGATTTTGTTGTTCGATTTCGTTGTTCGATTTCGTTGTTCCATTTCGTTGTTCCATTTCGTTGTTCGATTTCGTTGTTCGATTTCGTTGTTCGAATTCGTTGTTCGAATTCGTTGTTCGAATTCGTTGTTCGAATTCGTTGTTCGATTTCGTTGTTCGATTTCGTTGTTCGATTTCGTTGTTCGATTTCGTTGTTCGAATTCGTGGTTCGAATTCGTTGTTCGAATTCGTTGTTCGATTTCGTTGTTCGATTTCGTTGTTCGATTTCGTTGTTCGATTTCGTTATTCGATTTCGTTGTTCGATTTCGTTGTTCGATTTCGTTGTTCGATTTCGTTGTTCGAATTCGTTGTTCGAATTCGTTGTTCGAATTCGTTGTTCGATTTCGTTGTTCGATTTCGTTGTTCGATTTCGTTGTTCGATTTCGTTGTTCGATTTTGAAGTTCGATTTCGTTGTTCGATTTCGTTGTTCGATTTCGTTGTTCGATTTCGTTGTTCGATTTCGTTGTTCGATTTCGTTGTTCGATTTCGTTGTTCGATTTCGTTGTTCGATTTCGTTGTTCGATTTCGTTGTTCGATTTCGTTGTTCGATTTCGTTGTTCGATTTCGTTGTTCGATTTCGTTGTTCGATTTCGTTGTTCGATTTCGTTGTTCGATTTCGTTGTTCGATTTCGTTGTTCGATTTCGTTGTTCGATTTCGTGGTTCGATTTCGTGGTTCAGTTTGTTGTTCGATTTCGATTTCGCTGTTCGATTTCGAAGTTGGATTTCGTTGTTCTATTTCGTTGTTCTAATTCGTTGTTCGATTTCGTTGTTCGATTTCGTTGTTCGATTTCGTTGTTCGATTCGTTATTCGATTCCGTTGTTCGATTTCGTTGTTCGATTTCGTTGTTCGATTTCGTTGTTCGATCTCGTTGTCCGATTCCGTTGTTCGATTTCGTTGTTCGATTTCGTTGTTCGATTTCGTTGTTCGATTCGTTATTCGATTTCGTTGTTCGATTTCTTGTTCGATTTCGTTGTTCCATTTCGTTATTCGATTTCGTTGTTCGATTTCGTTGTTAGATTTCGTTGTTCGTTGTTAGATTTCGTTGTTCGATTTCGTTGTCCGATTCCGTTGTTCGATTTCGTTGTTCGTTTTCGTTGTTCGATATTGTTGTATGATTTCGTGGTTCGATTTCGTTGTTCGATTTCGTTTTTCATTTCGTTGTTCGATTTCGTTGTTCGATTTCGTTGTTCGATTTCGTTGTTCGATTTCGTTGTTCGATTTCGTTGTTCGATTTCGTTGTTCGATTTCGTTGTTCGATTCGTTATTCGATTTCGTTGTTCGATTTCTTGTTCGATTTCGTTGTTCCATTTCGTTATTCGATTTCGTTGTTCGATTTCGTTGTTAGATTTCGTTGTTCGTTGTTAGATTTCGTTGTTCGATTTCGTTGTCCGATTCCGTTGTTCGATTTCGTTGTTCGTTTTCGTTGTTCGATATTGTTGTATGATTTCGTTGTTCGATTTCGTTGTTCGATTCGTTATTCGATTTCGTTGTTCGATTTCGTTGTTCGATTTCGTTGTTCGATCTCGTTGTCCGATTCCGTTGTTCGATTTCGTTGTTCGATTTCGTTGTTCGATTTCGTTGTTCGATTTCGTTGTTCGATTTCGTTGTTCGATTTCGTTGTTCGATTTCGTTGTTCGATTTCGTTGTTCGAATTCGTTGTTCGAATTCGTTGTTCGGTTTCGTTGTTCGATTTCGTTGTTCGATTTCGTTGTCCGATTCCGTTGTTCGATTTCGTTGTTCGTTTTCGTTGTTCGATATTGTTGTATGATTTCGTGGTTCGATTTCGTTGTTCGATTGCGTTGTTCCATTTCGTTGTTCTATTTCGTGGTTCGATTTCGTGGTTTCAGTTTGTTGTTCGATTTCGATTTCGCTGTTCGATTTCGAAGTTGGATTTCGTTGTTCTATTTCGTTGTTCTAATTCGTTGTTCGATTTCGTTGTTCGATTTCGTTGTTCGATTTCGTTGTTCGATTCGTTATTCGATTTCGTTGTTCGATTTCGTTGTTCGATTTAGTTGTTCGATTTCGTTGTTCGATCTCGTTGTCCGATTCCGTTGTTCGATTTCGTTGTTCGATTTCGTTGTTCGATTCGTTATTCGATTTCGTTGTTCGATTTCTTGTTCGATTTCGTTGTTCCATTTCGTTATTCGATTTCGTTGTTCGATTTCGTTGTTAGATTTCGTTGTTCGTTGTTAGATTCCGTTGTTCGATTTCGTTGTCCGATTCCGTTGTTCGTTTTCGTTGTTCGATATTGTTGTATGATTTCGTGGTTCGATTTCGTTTTCCATTTCGTTGTTCGATTTCGTTGTTCGATTTCGTTGTTCGATTTCGTTGTTCGATTTCCTTGTTCGATTTCGTTGTTCGATTTCGTTGTTCGATTCGTTATTCGATTTCGTTGTTCGATTTCTTGTTCGATTTCGTTGTTCCATTTCGTTATTCGATTTCGTTGTTCGATTTCGTTGTTAGATTTCGTTGTTCGTTGTTAGATTTCGTTGTTCGATTTCGTTGTCCGATTTCGTTGTTCGATTTCGTTGTTCGTTTTCGTTGTTCGATATTGTTGTATGATTTCGTGGTTCGATTTCGTTGTTCGATTTCGTTTTCCATTTCGTTGTTCGATTTCGTTGTTCGATTTCGTTGTTCGATTTCGTTGTTCGATTTCGTTGTTCGATTTCGTTGTTCGATTTCGTTGTTCGATTTCGTTGTTCGATTTCGTTGTTCGATTTCGTTGTTCGATTTCGTTTTTCGATTTCGTTGTTCGATTTCGTTGTTCGATTTCGTTGTTCGATTTCGTTGTTCGATTTCGTTGTTAGATTTCGTTGTTCGTTGTTAGATTTCGTTGTTCTTTGTTCGATTTCGTTGTTCGATTTCGTTGTTCGATTTCGTTGTTCGATTTCGTTGTTCGATTTCGTTGTTCGATTTCGTTGTTCGATTTCGTTGTTCGATTTCGTTGTTCGATTTCGTTGTTCGATTTCGTTGTTCGATTTCGTTGTTCGATTTCGTTGTTCGATTTCGTTGTTCGATTTCGTTGTTCGATTTCGTTGTTCGATTTCGTTGTTCGATTTCGTTGTTCGATTTGGTTGTTCGATTTCGTTGTTCGATTTCGTTGTTCGATTTCGTTGTTCGATTTTGAAGTTCGATTTCGTTGTTCGATTTCGTTGTTCGATTTCGTTGTTCGATTTCGTTGTTCGATTTCGTTGTTCGATTCCATTGTTCGATTTCGTTGTTCGATTTCGTTGTCCGATTCCGTTGTTCGATTTCGTTGTTCGTTTTCGTTGTTCTATATTGTTGTACGATTTCGTGGTTCGATTTCGTTGTTCGATTGCGTTGTTCCATTTCGTTGTTCTATTTCGTGGTTCGATTTCGTGGTTTCAGTTTGTTGTTCGATTTCGATTTCGCTGTTCGATTTCGAAGTTGGATTTCGTTGTTCTATTTCGTTGTTCTAATTCGTCGTTCGATTTCGTTGTTCGATTTCGTTGTTCTATTCGTTATTCGATTTTGTTGTTCGATTTCGTTGTTCGATTTCGTTGTTCCATTTCGTTGTTCGATTTCGTTGTTCGATTTCGTTGTTCGAATTCGTTGTTCGAATTCGTTGTTCGATTTCGTTGTTCGATTTCGTTTTTCGATTTCGTTCGATTTCGTTGTTCGATTTCGTTGTTCGAATTCGTGGTTCGAATTCGTTGTTCGAATTCGTTGTTCGATTTCGTTGTTCGATTTCGTTGTTCGAATTCGTAATTCGATTTCGTTGTTCGATTTCGTTGTTCGATTTCGTTGTTCGATTTCGTTGTTCGAATTCGTTGTTCGAATTCGTTGTTCGAATTCGTTGCTCGAATTCGTTGTTCGATTTCGTTGTTCGATTTCGTTGTTCGATTTTGAAGTTCGATTTCGTTGTTCGATTTCGTTGTTCGATTTCGTTGTTCGAATTCGTTGTTCGGTTTCGTTGTTCGATTTCGTTGTTCGATTTCGTTGTTCGATTTCGTTGTTCGATTTCGTTGTTCGATTTCGTTGTTCGATTTCGTTGTTCGATTTCGTTGTTCGATTTCGTTGTTCGATTTCGTTGTTCGATTTCGTTGTTCGATTTCGTTGTTCGATTTCGTTGTTCGATTTCGTTGTTCGATTTCGTTGTTCGATTTCGTTGTTCGATTTCGTTGTTCGATTTCGTTGTTCGATTTCGTTGTTCGATTTCGTTGTTCGATTTCGTTGTTCGATTTCGTTGTTCGATTTCGTTGTTCGATTTCGTGGTTCGATTTCGTGGTTTCAGTTTGTTGTTCGATTTCGATTTCGCTGTTCGATTTCGAAGTTGGATTTCGTTGTTCTATTTCGTTGTTCTAATTCGTTATTCGATTTCGTTGTTCGATTTCGTTGTTCGATTTCTTGTTCGATTTCGTTGTTCCATTACGTTATTCGATTTCGTTGTTCGATTTCGTTGTTCGATTTCGTTGTTAGATTTCGTTGTTCGTTGTTAGATTTCGTTGTTCGATTTCGTTGTCTGATTCCGTTGTTCGATTTCGTTGTTCGATTTCGTTGTTCGATTTCGTTGTTCGATTTCGTTGTTCGATTTCGTTGTTCGATTTAGTTGTTCGATTTCGTTGTTCGATTTCGTTGTTCGATTTCGTTGTTCGATTTCGTTGTTCGATTTCGTTGTTCGATTTCGTTGTTAGATTTCGTTGTTCGTTGTTAGATTTCGTTGTTCTTTGTTCGATTTCGTGGTTCGATTTCGTTGTTCGATTTCGTTGTTCGATTTCGTTGTTCGATTTCGTTGTTGGATTTCGTTGTTCGTTGTTAGATTTCGTTGTTCGATTTCGTTGTTAGATTTCGTTGTTCGATTTCGTTGTTCGATTTCGTTGTTCGATTTCGTTGTTCGATTTCGTTGTTCGATTTCGTTGTTCGATTTCGAAGTTCGATTTCGTTGTTCGATTTCGTTGTTCGATTTCGTTCGATTTCGTTGTTCGAATTCGTTGTTCGATTTCGTTGTTCGAATTCGTTGTTCGATTTCGTTGTTCGATTTCGTTGTTCGATTTCGTTGTTCGATTTCGTTGTTCGATTTCGTTGTTTGAATTCGTGTTCGATTTCGTTGATCGATTTCGTTGTTCGATTTTCTTTGTTCGATTTGATTGTTCGATTTCGTTGATCGATTTCGTTTTTCGATTTCGTTGTTCGATTTCGTTGTTCGATTTCGTTGTTCGATTTCGTGGTTCGAATTCGTTGTTCGAATTCGTTGTTCGAATTCGTTGTTAGATTTCGTTGTTCGTTGTTAGATTTCGTTGTTCTTTGTTCGATTTCGTGTTTCGAATTCGTTGTTCGATTTCGTTGTTCGATTTCGTTGTTCGATTTCTTTGTTCGATTTCGTTGTTCGATGTCGTTGTTCGAATTCGTTGTTCGAATTCTTTGTTCGATTTCGTTGTTCGATTTCGTTGTTCGATTTCGTTGTTCGATTTCGTTGTTCGATTTCGAAGTTCGATTTCGTTGTTCGATTTCGTTGTTCGATTTCGTTGTTCGATTTCGTTGTTCGATTTCGTTGTTCGATTTCGTTGTTCGATTTCGTTGTTCGATTTCGTTGTTCGATTTCGAAGTTCGATTTCGTTGTTCGATTTCGTTGTTCGATTTCGTTGTTCGATTTCGTTGTTCGATTTCTTTGTTCGATTTCGTTGTTCGATGTCGTTGTTCGAATTCGTTGTTCGAATTCTTTGTTCGATTTTGTTGTTCGATTTCGTTGTTCGATTTCGTTGTTCGATTTCGTTGTTCGATTTCGTTGTTCGATTTCGTTGTTCGATTTAGTTGTTCGATTTCGTTGTTCGATTTCGTTGTTCGATTTCGTTGTTCGATTTCGTTGTTCGATTTCGTTGTTCGATTTCGTTGTTCGATTTCGTTGTTCGATTTCGTTGTTCGATTTCGTTGTTCCATTTCGTTGTTCGATTTCGTTGTCCGATTCCGTTCGATTTCGTTGTTCGTTTTCGTTGTTCGATTTCGTTGTTCGATTGCGTTGTTCCATTTCGTTGTTCTATTTCGTGGTTTGATTTCGTGGTTTCAGTTTGTTGTTCGATTTCGATTTCGCTGTTCGATTTCGAAGTTGGATTTCGTTGTCCTATTTCGTTGTTCTAATTCGTTGTTCGATTTCGTTGTTCGATTTCGTTGTTCGAATTCGTTGTTCGAATTCGTTGTTCGAATTCGTTGTTCGATTTCGTTGTTCGATTCGTTGTTCGATTTCGTTGTTCGATTTCGTTGTTCCATTTCGTTGTTCGATTTCGTTGTCCGATTCCGTTGTTCGATTTCGTTGTTCGTTTTCGTTGTTCGATTTCGTTGTTCGATTGCGTTGTTCCATTTCGTTGTTCTATTTCGTGGTTTGATTTCGTGGTTTCAGTTTGTTGTTCGATTTCGATTTCGCTGTTCGATTTCGAAGTTGGATTTCGTTGTCCTATTTCGTTGTTCTAATTCGTTGTTCGATTTCGTTGTACGATTTCTTGTTCGATTTCGTTGTTCCATTACGTTATTCGATTTCGTTGTTCGATTTCGTTGTTAGATTTCGTTGTTCGTTGTTAGATTTCGTTGTTCGATTTCGTTGTCTGATTCCGTTGTTCGATTTCGTTGTTCGTTTTCGTTGTTCGATATTGTTGTATGATTTCGTGGTTCGATTTCGTTGTTCGATTTCGTTGTTCGATTTCGTTGTTCGATTTCGTTGTTCGATTTCGTTGTTCGATTTCGTTGTTCGATTTCGTTGTTGGATTTCGTTGTTCGATTTCGAAGTTCGATTTCGTTGTTCGATTCGTTATTCGATTTCGTTGTTCGATTTCGTTGTTCGATTTCGTTGTTCGATTTCGTTGTTCGATTTCGTTGTTCGATCTCGTTGTCTGATTCCTTTGTTCGATTTCGTTGTTCGTTTTCGTTGTTCGATATTGTTGTATGATTTCGTGGTTCGATTTCGTTGTTCGATTGCGTCGTTCCATTTCGTTGTTCTATTTCGTGGTTCGATTTCGTGGTTTCAGTTTGTTGTTCGATTTCGATTTCGCTGTTCGATTTCGAAGTTGGATTTCGTTGTTCTATTTCGTTGTTCTTATTCGTTGTTCGATTTCGTTGTTCGATTTCGTTGTTCTATTTCGTTGTTCGATTCGTTATTCGATTTCGTTGTTCGATTTCTTGTTCGATTTCGTTGTTCCATTACGTTATTCGATTTCGTTGTTCGATTTCGTTGTTCGATTTCGTTGTTAGATTTCGTTGTTCGTTGTTAGATTTCGTTGTTCGATTTCGTTGTCTGATTCCGTTGTTCGATTTCGTTGTTCGATTTCGTTGTTCGATTTCGTTGTTCGATTTCGTTGTTCGATTTCGTTGTTCGATTTCGTTGTTCGATTTCGTTGTTCGATTTCGTTGTTCGATTTCGTTGTTCGATTTCGTTGTTCGATTTCGTTGTTCGATTTCGTTGTTCGATTTCGTTGTTCGATTTCGTTGTTAGATTTCGTTGTTCGTTGTTAGATTTCGTTGTTCTTTGTTCGATTTCGTGGTTCGATTTCGTTGTTCGATTTCGTTGTTCGATTTCGTTGTTCGATTTCGTTGTTAGATTTCGTTGTTCGTTGTTAGATTTCGTTGTTCGATTTCGTTGTTAGATTTCGTTGTTCGATTTCGTTGTTCGATTTCGTTGTTCGATTTCGTTGTTCGATTTCGTTGTTCGATTTCGTTGTTCGATTTCGAAGTTCGATTTCGTTGTTCGATTTCGTTGTTCGATTTCGTTCGATTTCGTTGTTCGAATTCGTTGTTCGATTTCGTTGTTCGAATTCGTTGTTCGATTTCGTTGTTCGATTTCGTTGTTCGATTTCGTTGTTCGATTTCGTTGTTCGATTTCGTTGTTTGAATTCGTGTTCGATTTCGTTGATCGATTTCGTTGTTCGATTTTCTTTGTTCGATTTGATTGTTCGATTTCGTTGATCGATTTCGTTTTTCGATTTCGTTGTTCGATTTCGTTGTTCGATTTCGTTGTTCGATTTCGTGGTTCGAATTCGTTGTTCGAATTCGTTGTTCGAATTCGTTGTTAGATTTCGTTGTTCGTTGTTAGATTTCGTTGTTCTTTGTTCGATTTCGTGTTTCGAATTCGTTGTTCGATTTCGTTGTTCGATTTCGTTGTTCGATTTCTTTGTTCGATTTCGTTGTTCGATGTCGTTGTTCGAATTCGTTGTTCGAATTCTTTGTTCGATTTCGTTGTTCGATTTCGTTGTTCGATTTCGTTGTTCGATTTCGTTGTTCGATTTCGAAGTTCGATTTCGTTGTTCGATTTCGTTGTTCGATTTCGTTGTTCGATTTCGTTGTTCGATTTCGTTGTTCGATTTCGTTGTTCGATTTCGTTGTTCGATTTCGTTGTTCGATTTCGAAGTTCGATTTCGTTGTTCGATTTCGTTGTTCGATTTCGTTGTTCGATTTCGTTGTTCGATTTCTTTGTTCGATTTCGTTGTTCGATGTCGTTGTTCGAATTCGTTGTTCGAATTCTTTGTTCGATTTTGTTGTTCGATTTCGTTGTTCGATTTCGTTGTTCGATTTCGTTGTTCGATTTAGTTGTTCGATTTCGTTGTTCGATTTCGTTGTTCGATTTCGTTGTTCGATTTCGTTGTTCGATTTCGTTGTTCGATTTCGTTGTTCGATTTTGAAGTTCGATTTCGTTGTTCGATTTCGTTGTTCGATTTCGTTGTTCCATTTCGTTGTTCGATTTCGTTGTCCGATTCCGTTCGATTTCGTTGTTCGTTTTCGTTGTTCGATTTCGTTGTTCGATTGCGTTGTTCCATTTCGTTGTTCTATTTCGTGGTTTGATTTCGTGGTTTCAGTTTGTTGTTCGATTTCGATTTCGCTGTTCGATTTCGAAGTTGGATTTCGTTGTCCTATTTCGTTGTTCTAATTCGTTGTTCGATTTCGTTGTTCGATTTCGTTGTTCGAATTCGTTGTTCGAATTCGTTGTTCGAATTCGTTGTTCGATTTCGTTGTTCGATTCGTTGTTCGATTTCGTTGTTCGATTTCGTTGTTCCATTTCGTTGTTCGATTTCGTTGTCCGATTCCGTTGTTCGATTTCGTTGTTCGTTTTCGTTGTTCGATTTCGTTGTTCGATTGCGTTGTTCCATTTCGTTGTTCTATTTCGTGGTTTGATTTCGTGGTTTCAGTTTGTTGTTCGATTTCGATTTCGCTGTTCGATTTCGAAGTTGGATTTCGTTGTCCTATTTCGTTGTTCTAATTCGTTGTTCGATTTCGTTGTTCGATTTCGTTGTTCGAATTCGTTGTTCGAATTCGTTGTTCGAATTCGTTGTTCGATTTCGTTGTTCGATTCGTTGTTCGATTTCGTTGTTCTAATTCGTTGTTCGATTTCGTTGTTCGATTTCGTTGTTCGATTTCGTTGTTCGATTTCGTTGTTCGATTTCGTTGTTCGATTTCGTTGTTCGATTTAGTTGTTCGATTTCGTTGTTCGATTTCGTTGTTCGATTTCGTTGTTCGATTTCGTTGTTCGATTTCGTTGTTCGATTTCGTTGTTCGATTTCGAAGTTCGCTTTCGTTGTTCGATTTCGTTGATCGATTTCGTTGTTCGATTTCGTTGTTCGATTTCGTTGTTCGATTTCGTTGTTCGATTTCGTTGTTCGATTTCGTTGTTCGATTTCGTTGTTCGATTTCGTTGTTCGATTTCGTTGTTCGATTTCGTTGTTGGATTTCGTTGTTCGATTTCGTTGTTCGATTTCGTTGTTCGATTTCGTTGTTCGATTTCGTTGTTCGATTTCGTTGTTCCATTTCGTTGTTCGATTTCGTTGTTTAAATTCGTGTTCGATTTCGTTGATCGATTTCGTTGTTCGATTTTCTTTGTTCGATTTCGTTGTTCGATTTCGTGGTTCGAATTCGTTGTTCGAATTCGTTGTTCGATTTCGTTGTTCGATTTCGTTGTTCGATTTCGTTGTTCGATTTCGTTGTTCGATTTCGTTGTTCGATTTCGTTGTTCGATTTCGTTGTTCGATTTCGTTGTTCGATTTCGTTGTTCGATTTCGTTGTTCGATTTCGTTGTTCGATTTCGTTGTTCGACTTCGTTGTTCGATTTCGTTGTTCGATTTCGTTGTTCGATTTCGTTGTTCGATTTCGTTGTTCGAATTCGTTGTTCGAATTCGTCGTTCGAATTCGTTGTTCGATTTCGTTGTTCGATTTCGTTGTTCGATTTCGTTGTTCGATTTCGTTGTTCGATTTTGAAGTTCGATTTCGTTGTTCGATTTCGTTGTTCGATTTCGTTGTTCGATTTCGTTGTTCGATTTCGTTGTTCGATTTCGTTGTTTGATTTCGTTGTCCGATACCGTTGTTCGATTTCGTTGTTCGTTTTCGTTGTTCGATATTGTTGTATGATTTCGTGGTTCGATTTCGTTGTTCGATTGCGTTGTTCGATTTCGTTGTTCTATTTCGTGGTTCGATTTCGTGGTTTCAGTTTGTTGTTCGATTTCGATTTCGCTGTTCGATTTCGAAGTTGGATTTCGTTGTTCTATTTCGTTGTTCTAATTCGTCGTTCGATTTCGTTGTTCGATTTCGTTGTTCGATTTCGTTGTTCTATTCGTTATTCGATTTTGTTGTTCGATTTCGTTGTTCGATTTCGTTGTTCAATTTCGTTGTTCGATTTCGTTGTTCGATTTCGTTGTTCGATTTCGTTGTTCGAATTCGTTGTTCGAATTCGTTGTTCGAATTCGTTGTTCGATTTCGTTGTTCGATTTCGTTGTTCGATTTCGTTGTTCGATTTCGTTGTTCGATTTCGTTGTTCGAATTCGTGGTTCGAATTCGTTGTTCGAATTCGTTGTTCGATTTCGTTGTTCGATTTCGTTGTTCGTTTTGTGTTGTTCGATTTCGTTGTTCGATTTCGTTGTTCGATTTCGTTGTTCGATTTCGTTGTTCGAATTCGTTGTTCGAATTCGTTGTTCGAATTCGTTGTTCGATTTCGTTGTTCGATTTTGAAGTTCGATTTCGTTGTTCGATTTCGTTGTTCGATTTCGTTGTTCGATTTCGTTGTTCGAATTCGTTGTTCGAATTCGTTGTTTGAATTCGTTGTTCGAATTCGTTGTTCGAATTCGTTGTTCGGTTTCGTTGTTCGGTTTCGTTGTTCGATTTCGTTGTTCGATTTCGTTGTTCGATTTCGTTGTTCGATTTCGTTGTTCGATTTCGTTGTTCGATTTCGCTGTTCGATTTCGTTGTTCGATTTCGTTGTTCGATTCGTTATTCGATTTCGTTGTTCGATTTCGTTGTTCGATTTCGTTGTTCGATTTCGTTGTTCGATCTCGTTGTCCGATTCCTTTGTTCGATTTCGTTGTTCGTTTTCGTTGTTCGATATTGTTGTATGATTTCGTGGTTCGATTTCGTTGTTCGATTGCGTCGTTCCATTTCGTTGTTCTATTTCGTGGTTCGATTTCGTGGTTTCAGTTTGTTGTTCGATTTCGATTTCGCTGTTCGATTTCGAAGTTGGATTTCGTTGTTCTATTTCGTTGTTCTTATTCGTTGTTCGATTTCGTTGTTCGATTTCGTTGTTCGATTCGTTATTCGATTTCGTTGTTCGATTTCTTGTTCTATTTCGTTGTTCCATTACGTTATTCGATTTCGTTGTTCGATTTCGTTGTTAGATTTCGTTGTTCATTGTTAGATTTCGTTGTTCGATTTCGTTGTCTGATTCCGTTGTTCGAATTCGTTGTTCGATTTCGTTGTTCGATTTCGTTGTTCGTTTTGTGTTGTTCGATTTCGTTGTTCGATTTCGTTGTTCGATTTCGTTGTTCGAATTCGTTGTTCGAATTCGTTGTTCGAATTCGTTGTTCGATTTCGTTGTTCGATTTTGAAGTTCGATTTCGTTGTTCGATTTCGTTGTTCGATTTCGTTGTTCGATTTCGTTGTTCGATTTCGTTGTTCGATTTCGTTGTTCGATTTCGTTGTTCGATTTCGTTGTTCGATTCGTTATTCGATTTCGTTGTTCGATTTCGTTGTTCGATTTCGTTGTTCGATTTCGTTGTTCGATCTCGTTGTCCGATTCCTTTGTTCGATTTCGTTGTTCGTTTTCGTTGTTCGATATTGTTGTATGATTTCGTGGTTCGATTTCGTTGTTCGATTGCGTCGTTCCATTTCGTTGTTCTATTTCGTGGTTCGATTTCGTGGTTTCAGTTTGTTGTTCGATTTCGATTTCGCTGTTCGATTTCGAAGTTGGATTTCGTTGTTCTATTTCGTTGTTCTTATTCGTTGTTCGATTTCGTTGTTCGATTTCGTTGTTCGATTCGTTATTCGATTTCGTTGTTCGATTTCTTGTTCTATTTCGTTGTTCCATTACGTTATTCGATTTCGTTGTTCGATTTCGTTGTTAGATTTCGTTGTTCATTGTTAGATTTCGTTGTTCGATTTCGTTGTCTGATTCCGTTGTTCGATTTCGTTGTTCGTTTTCGTTGTTCGATATTGTTGTATGATTTCGTGGTTCGATTTCGTTGTTCGATTGCGTCGTTCCATTTCGTTGTTCTATTTCGTGGTTCGATTTCGTGGTTTCAGTTTGTTGTTCGATTTCGATTTCGCTGTTCGATTTCGAAGTTGGATTTCGTTGTTCTATTTCGTTGTTCTTATTCGTTGTTCGATTTCGTTGTTCGATTTCGTTGTTCGATTCGTTATTCGATTTCGTTGTTCGATTTCTTGTTCGATTTCGTTGTTCCATTACGTTATTCGATTTCGTTGTTCGATTTCGTTGTTAGATTTCGTTGTTCGTTGTTAGATTTCGTTGTTCGATTTCGTTGTCTGATTCCGTTGTTCGATTTCGTTGTTCGTTTTCGTTGTTCGATATTGTTGTATGATTTCGTGGTTCGATTTCGTTGTTCGATTTCGTTGTTCGATTTCGTTGTTCGATTTCGTTGTTCGATTTCGTTGTTCGATTTCGTTGTTCGATTTCGTTGTTCGATTTCGTTGTTCGATTTCGTTGTTGGATTTCGTTGTTCGATTTCGAAGTTCGATTCCGTTGTTCGATTCGTTATTCGATTTCGTTGTTCGATTTCGTTGTTCGATTTCGTTGTTCGATTTCATTGTTCGATCTCGTTGTCCGATTCCTTTGTTCGATTTCGTTGTTCGTTTTCGTTGTTCGATATTGTTGTATGATTTCGTGGTTCGATTTCGTTGTTCGATTGCGTCGTTCCATTTCGTTGTTCTATTTCGTGGTTCGATTTCGTGGTTTCAGTTTGTTGTTCGATTTCGATTTCGCTGTTCGATTTCGAAGTTGGATTTCGTTGTTCTATTTCGTTGTTCTTATTCGTTGTTCGATTTCGTTGTTCGATTTCGTTGTTCGATTTCGTTGTTCGATTCGTTATTCGATTTCGTTGTTCGATTTCTTGTTCGATTTCGTTGTTCCATTACGTTATTCGATTTCGTTGTTCGATTTCGTTGTTCGATTTCGTTGTTAGATTTCGTTGTTCGTTGTTAGATTTCGTTGTTCGATTTCGTTGTCTGATTCCGTTGTTCGATTTCGTTGTTCGATTTCGTTGTTCGATTTCGTTGTTCGATTTCGTTGTTCGATTTCGTTGTTCGATTTCGTTGTTCGATTTCGTTGTTCGATTTCGTTGTTCGATTTCGTTGTTCGATTTCGTTGTTCGATTTCGTTGTTCGATTTCGTTGTTCGATTTCGTTGTTCGATTTCGTTGTTAGATTTCGTTGTTCGTTGTTAGATTTCGTTGTTCTTTGTTCGATTTCGTGGTTCGATTTCGTTGTTCGATTTCGTTGTTCGATTTCGTTGTTCGATTTCGTTGTTCGATTTCGTTGTTAGATTTCGTTGTTCGTTGTTAGATTTCGTTGTTCGATTTCGTTGTTCGTTTTCGTTGTTCGATTTCGTTGTTCGATTTCGTTGTTCGATTTCGTTGTTCGATTTCGTTGTTCGATTTCGAAGTTCGATTTCGTTGTTCGATTTTGTTGTTCGATTTCGTTGTTCGATTTCGTTGTTAGATTTCGTTGTTCGTTGTTAGATTTCGTTGTTCGTTGTTAGATTTCGTTGTTCGATTTCGTTGTTCGATTTCGTTGTTCGATTTCGTTGTTCGATTTCGTTGTTCGATTTCGTTGTTCGATTTCGAAGTTCGATTTCGTTGTTAGATTTCGTTGTTCGATTTCGTTGTTCGATTTCGTTGTTAGATTTCGTTGTTCGTTGTTAGATTTCGTTGTTCGATTTCGTTGTTCGATTTCGTTGTTCGATTTCGTTGTTCGATTTCGTTGTTCGATTTCGTTGTTCGATTTCGTTGTTCGATTTCGAAGTTCGATTTCGTTGTTCGATTTTGTTGTTCGATTTCGTTCGATTTCGTTGTTCGAATTCGTTGTTCGATTTCGTTGTTCGAATTCGTTGTTCGATTTCGTTGTTCGATTTCGTTGTTCGATTTCGTTGTTCGATTTCGTTGTTCGATTTCGTTGTTTGAATTCGTGTTCGATTTCGTTGATCGATTTCGTTGTTCGATTTTCTTTGTTCGATTTGATTGTTCGATTTCGTTGTTCGAATTCGTTGTTAGATTTCGTTGTTCGTTGTTAGATTTCGTTGTTCTTTGTTCGATTTCGTGTTTCGAATTCGTTGTTCGATTTCGTTGTTCGATTTCGTTGTTCGATTTCTTTGTTCGATTTCGTTGTTCGATGTCGTTGTTCGAATTCGTTGTTCGAATTCTTTGTTCGATTTCGTTGTTCGATTTCGTTGTTCGATATCGTTGTTCGATTTCGTTGTTCGATTTCGAAGTTCGATTTCGTTGTTCGATTTCGTTGTTCGATTTCGTTGTTCGATTTCGTTGTTCGATTTCGTTGTTCGATTTCGTTGTTCGATTTCGAAGTTCGATTTCGTTGTTCGATTTTGTTGTTCGATTTCGTTGTTCGATTTCGTTGTTAGATTTCGTTGTTCGTTGTTAGATTTCGTTGTTCGTTGTTAGATTTCGTTGTTCGATTTCGTTGTTCGATTTCGTTGTTCGATTTCGTTGTTCGATTTCGTTGTTCGATTTCGTTGTTCGATTTCGAAGTTCGATTTCGTTGTTAGATTTCGTTGTTCGATTTCGTTGTTCGATTTCGTTGTTAGATTTCGTTGTTCGTTGTTAGATTTCGTTGTTCGATTTCGTTGTTCGATTTCGTTGTTCGATTTCGTTGTTCGATTTCGTTGTTCGATTTCGTTGTTCGATTTCGTTGTTCGATTTCGAAGTTCGATTTCGTTGTTCGATTTTGTTGTTCGATTTCGTTCGATTTCGTTGTTCGAATTCGTTGTTCGATTTCGTTGTTCGAATTCGTTGTTCGATTTCGTTGTTCGATTTCGTTGTTCGATTTCGTTGTTCGATTTCGTTGTTCGATTTCGTTGTTTGAATTCGTGTTCGATTTCGTTGATCGATTTCGTTGTTCGATTTTCTTTGTTCGATTTGATTGTTCGATTTCGTTGTTCGAATTCGTTGTTAGATTTCGTTGTTCGTTGTTAGATTTCGTTGTTCTTTGTTCGATTTCGTGTTTCGAATTCGTTGTTCGATTTCGTTGTTCGATTTCGTTGTTCGATTTCTTTGTTCGATTTCGTTGTTCGATGTCGTTGTTCGAATTCGTTGTTCGAATTCTTTGTTCGATTTCGTTGTTCGATTTCGTTGTTCGATATCGTTGTTCGATTTCGTTGTTCGATTTCGAAGTTCGATTTCGTTGTTCGATTTCGTTGTTCGATTTCGTTGTTCGATTTCGTTGTTCGATTTCGTTGTTCGATTTCGTTGTTCGATTTCGTTGTTCGATTTCGAAGTTCGATTTCGTTGTTCGATTTCGTTGTTCGATTTCGTTGTTCGATTTCGTTGTTCGATTTCGTTGTTCGATTTCTTTGTTCGATTTCGTTGTTCGATGTCGTTGTTCGAATTCGTTGTTCGAATTCTTTGTTCGATTTTGTTGTTCGATTTCGTTGTTCGATTTCGTTGTTCGATTTCGTTGTTCGATTTCGTTGTTCGATTTCGTTGTTCGATTTAGTTGTTCGATTTCGTTGTTCGATTTCGTTGTTCGATTTCGTTGTTCGATTTTGAAGTTCGATTTCGTTGTTCGATTTCGTTGTTCGATTTCGTTGTTCCATTTCGTTGTTCGATTTCGTTGTCCGATTCCGTTCGATTTCGTTGTTCGTTTTCGTTGTTCGACTTCGTTGTTCGATTGCGTTGTTCCATTTCGTTGTTCTATTTCGTGGTATGATTTCGTGGTTTCAGTTTGTTGTTCGATTTCGATTTCGCTGTTCGATTTCGAAGTTGGATTTCGTTGTCCTATTTCGTTGTTCTAATTCGTTGTTCGATTTCGTTGTTCGATTTCGTTGTTCGAATTCGTTGTTCGAATTCGTTGTTCGAATTCGTTGTTCGATTTCGTTGTTCGATTCGTTGTTCGATTTCGTTGTTCGATTTCGTTGTTCCATTTCGTTGTTCGATTTCGTTGTCCGATTCCGTTGTTCGATTTCGTTGTTCGTTTTCGTTGTTCGATTTCGTTGTTCGATTGCGTTGTTCCATTTCGTTGTTCTATTTCGTGGTTTGATTTCGTGGTTTCAGTTTGTTGTTCGATTTCGATTTCGCTGTTCGATTTCGAAGTTGGATTTCGTTGTCCTATTTCGTTGTTCTAATTCGTTGTTCGATTTCGTTGTTCGATTTCGTTGTTCGAATTCGTTGTTCGAATTCGTTGTTCGAATTCGTTGTTCGATTTCGTTGTTCGATTCGTTGTTCGATTTCGTTGTTCTAATTCGTTGTTCGATTTCGTTGTTCGATTTCGTTGTTCGATTTCGTTGTTCGATTTCGTTGTTCGATTTCGTTGTTCGATTTCGTTGTTCGATTTCGTTGTTCGATTTCGTTGTTCGATTTCGTTGTTCGATTTCGTTGTTCGATTTCGAAGTTCGCTTTCGTTGTTCGATTTCGTTGATCGATTTCGTTGTTCGATTTCGTTGTTCGATTTCGTTGTTCGATTTCGTTGTTCGATTTCGTTGTTCGATTTCGTTGTTCGATTTCGTTGTTCGATTTCGTTGTTCGATTTCGTTGTTCGATTTCGTTGTTCGATTTCGTTGTTCGATTTCGTTGTTCGATTTCGTTGTTCGATTTCGTTGTTCCATTTCGTTGTTCGATTTCGTTGTTTAAATTCGTGTTCGATTTCGTTGATCGATTTCGTTGTTCGATTTTCTTTGTTCGATTTCGTTGTTCGATTTCGTGGTTCGAATTCGTTGTTCGAATTCGTTGTTCGATTTCGTTGTTCGATTTCGTTGTTCGATTTCGTTGTTCGATTTCGTTGTTCGATTTCGTTGTTCGATTTCGTTGTTCGATTTCGTTGTTCGATTTCGTTGTTCGATTTCGTTGTTCGATTTCGTTGTTCGATTTCGTTGTTCGATTTCGTTGTTCGACTTCGTTGTTCGATTTCGTTGTTCGATTTCGTTGTTCGATTTCGTTGTTCGATTTCGTTGTTCGAATTCGTTGTTCGAATTCGTTGTTCGAATTCGTCGTTCGATTTCGTTGTTCGATTTCGTTGTTCGATTTTGAAGTTCGATTTCGTTGTTCGATTTCGTTGTTCGATTTCGTTGTTCGATTTCGTTGTTCGATTTCGTTGTTCGATTTCGTTGTTTGATTTCGTTGTCCGATACCGTTGTTCGATTTCGTTGTTCGTTTTCGTTGTTCGATATTGTTGTATGATTTCGTGGTTCGATTTCGTTGTTCGATTGCGTTGTTCGATTTCGTTGTTCTATTTCGTGGTTCGATTTCGTGGTTTCAGTTTGTTGTTCGATTTCGATTTCGCTGTTCGATTTCGAAGTTGGATTTCGTTGTTCTATTTCGTTGTTCTAATTCGTCGTTCGATTTCGTTGTTCGATTTCGTTGTTCGATTTCGTTGTTCTATTCGTTATTCGATTTTGTTGTTCGATTTCGTTGTTCGATTTCGTTGTTCCATTTCGTTGTTCGATTTCGTTGTTCGATTTCGTTGTTCGAATTCGTTGTTCGAATTCGTTGTTCGAATTCGTTGTTCGATTTCGTTGTTCGATTTCGTTGTTCGATTTCGTTGTTCGATTTCGTTGTTCGATTTCGTTGTTCGATTTCGTTGTTCGATTTCGTTGTTCGATTTCGTTGTTCGAATTCGTGGTTCGAATTCGTTGTTCGAATTCGTTGTTCGATTTCGTTGTTCGATTTCGTTGTTCGTTTTGTGTTGTTCGATTTCGTTGTTCCATTTCGTTGTTCGATTTCGTTGTTGGATTTCGTTGTTCGATTTCGTTGTTCGATTTCGTTGTTCGATTTCGTTGTTCGATTTCGTTGTTCGATTTCGTTGTTCGATTTCTTTGTTCGATTTCGTTGTTCGATTTCGTTGTTCGATTTCGTTGTTCGATTTCGTTGTTCGATTTCGTTGTTCGATTTCGTTGTTCGATTTCGTTGTTCGATTTCGTTGTTCGATTTCGTTGTTCGATTTCGTTGTTCGATTTCGTTGTTCGATTTCGTTAGATTTCGTTGTTCGAATTCGTTGCTCGATTTCGTTGTTCGAATTCGTTGTTCGATTTCGTTGTTCGATTTCGTTGTTCGATTTCGTTGTTCGATTTCGTTGTTCGATTTCGTTGTTCGATTTCGTTGTTCGATTTCGTTGTTCGATTTCGTTGTTCGATTTCGTTGTTCCATTTCGTTGTTCGATTTCGTTGTTTAAATTCGTGTTCGATTTCGTTGATCGATTTCGTTGTTCGATTTTCTTTGTTCGATTTCGTTGTTCGATTTCGTTTTTCGATTTCGTGGTTCGAATTCGTTGTTCGATTTCGTTGTTCGATTTCGTTGTTCGATTTTGTTGTTCGATTTCGTTGTTCGATTTCGTTGTTCGATTTCGTTGTTCGATTTCGTTGTTCGATTTCGTTGTTCGATTTCGTTGTTCGATTTCGTTGTTCGATTTCGTTGTTCGATTTCGTTGTTCCATTTCGTTGTTCGATTTCGTTGTTTAAATTCGTGTTCGATTTCGTTGATCGATTTCGTTGTTCGATTTTCTTTGTTCGATTTCGTTGTTCGATTTCGTGGTTCGAATTCGTTGTTCGAATTCGTTGTTCGATTTCGTTGTTCGATTTCGTTGTTCGATTTCGTTGTTCGATTTCGTTTTTCGATTTCGTGGTTCGAATTCGTTGTTCGATTTCGTTGTTCGATTTCGTTGTTCGATTTTGTTGTTCGATTTCGTTGTTCGATTTCGTTGTTCGATTTCGTTGTTCGATTTCGTTGTTCGATTTCGTTGTTCGATTTCGTTGTTCGATTTCGTTGTTCGATTTCGTTGTTCGATTTCGTTGTTCCATTTCGTTGTTCGATTTCGTTGTTTAAATTCGTGTTCGATTTCGTTGATCGATTTCGTTGTTCGATTTTCTTTGTTCGATTTCGTTGTTCGATTTCGTGGTTCGAATTCGTTGTTCGAATTCGTTGTTCGATTTCGTTGTTCGATTTCGTTGTTCGATTTCGTTGTTCGATTTCGTTGTTCGATTTCGTTGTTCGATTTCGTTGTTCGATTTCGTTGTTCGATTTCGTTGTTCGATTTCGTTGTTCGATTTCGTTGTTCGATTTCGTTGTTCGATTTCGTTGTTCGACTTCGTTGTTCGATTTCGTTGTTCGATTTCGTTGTTCGATTTCGTTGTTCGATTTCGTTGTTCTATTTCGTGGTTCGATTTCGTGGTTTCAGTTTGTTGTTCGATTTCGATTTCGCTGTTCGATTTCGAAGTTGGATTTCGTTGTTCTATTTCGTTGTTCTAATTCGTCGTTCGATTTCGTGGTTCGAATTCGTTGTTCGATTTCGTTGTTCTATTCGTTATTCGATTTTGTTGTTCGATTTCGTTGTTCGATTTCGTTGTTCGATTTCGTTGTTCGATTTCGTTGTTCGATTTCGAAGTTCGCTTTCGTTGTTCGATTTCGTTGATCGATTTCGTTGTTCGATTTCGTTGTTCGATTTCGTTGTTCGATTTCGTTGTTCGATTTCGTTGTTCGATTTCGTTGTTCGATTTCGTTGTTCGATTTCGTTGTTCGATTTCGTTGTTCGATTTCGTTGTTCGATTTCGTTGTTCGATTTCGTTGTTCGATTTCGTTGTTCGATTTCGTTGTTCCATTTCGTTGTTCGATTTCGTTGTTTAAATTCGTGTTCGATTTCGTTGATCGATTTCGTTGTTCGATTTTCTTTGTTCGATTTCGTTGTTCGATTTCGTGGTTCGAATTCGTTGTTCGAATTCGTTGTTCGATTTCGTTGTTCGATTTCGTTGTTCGATTTCGTTGTTCGATTTCGTTGTTCGATTTCGTTGTTCGATTTCGTTGTTCGATTTCGTTGTTCGATTTCGTTGTTCGATTTCGTTGTTCGATTTCGTTGTTCGATTTCGTTGTTCGACTTCGTTGTTCGATTTCGTTGTTCGATTTCGTTGTTCGATTTCGTTGTTCGATTTCGTTGTTCGAATTCGTTGTTCGAATTCGTTGTTCGAATTCGTCGTTCGATTTCGTTGTTCGATTTCGTTGTTCGATTTTGAAGTTCGATTTCGTTGTTCGATTTCGTTGTTCGATTTCGTTGTTCGATTTCGTTGTTCGATTTCGTTGTTCGATTTCGTTGTTTGATTTCGTTGTCCGATACCGTTGTTCGATTTCGTTGTTCGTTTTCGTTGTTCGATATTGTTGTATGATTTCGTGGTTCGATTTCGTTGTTCGATTGCGTTGTTCGATTTCGTTGTTCTATTTCGTGGTTCGATTTCGTGGTTTCAGTTTGTTGTTCGATTTCGATTTCGCTGTTCGATTTCGAAGTTGGATTTCGTTGTTCTATTTCGTTGTTCTAATTCGTCGTTCGATTTCGTTGTTCGATTTCGTTGTTCGATTTCGTTGTTCTATTCGTTATTCGATTTTGTTGTTCGATTTCGTTGTTCGATTTCGTTGTTCCATTTCGTTGTTCGATTTCGTTGTTCGATTTCGTTGTTCGAATTCGTTGTTCGAATTCGTTGTTCGAATTCGTTGTTCGATTTCGTTGTTCGATTTCGTTGTTCGATTTCGTTGTTCGATTTCGTTGTTCGATTTCGTTGTTCGATTTCGTTGTTCGATTTCGTTGTTCGATTTCGTTGTTCGAATTCGTGGTTCGAATTCGTTGTTCGAATTCGTTGTTCGATTTCGTTGTTCGATTTCGTTGTTCGTTTTGTGTTGTTCGATTTCGTTGTTCGATTTCGTTGTTCGATTTCGTTGTTGGATTTCGTTGTTCGATTTCGTTGTTCGATTTCGTTGTTCGATTTCGTTGTTCGATTTCGTTGTTCGATTTCGTTGTTCGATTTCGTTGTTCGATTTCTTTGTTCGATTTCGTTGTTCGATTTCGTTGTTCGATTTCGTTGTTCGATTTCGTTGTTCGATTTCGTTGTTCGATTTCGTTGTTCGATTTCGTTGTTCGATTTCGTTGTTCGATTTCGTTGTTCGATTTCGTTAGATTTCGTTGTTCGAATTCGTTGCTCGATTTCGTTGTTCGAATTCGTTGTTCGATTTCGTTGTTCGATTTCGTTGTTCGATTTCGTTGTTCGATTTCGTTGTTCGATTTCGTTGTTCGATTTCGTTGTTCGATTTCGTTGTTCGATTTCGTTGTTCGATTTCGTTGTTCCATTTCGTTGTTCGATTTCGTTGTTTAAATTCGTGTTCGATTTCGTTGATCGATTTCGTTGTTCGATTTTCTTTGTTCGATTTCGTTGTTCGATTTCGTTTTTCGATTTCGTGGTTCGAATTCGTTGTTCGATTTCGTTGTTCGATTTTCTTTGTTCGATTTCGTTGTTCGATTTCGTGGTTCGAATTCGTTGTTCGAATTCGTTGTTCGATTTCGTTGTTCGATTTCGTTGTTCGATTTCGTTGTTCGATTTCGTTGTTAGATTTCGTTGTTCGTTGTTAGATTTCGTTGTTCGATTTCGTTGTTCGATTTCGTTGTTCGATTTCGTTGTTCGATTTCGTTGTTCGATTTCGTTGTTCGATTTCGTTGTTCGATTTCGAAGTTCGATTTCGTTGTTCGATTTTGTTGTTCGATTTCGTTCGATTTCGTTGTTCGAATTCGTTGTTCGATTTCGTTGTTCGAATTCGTTGTTCGATTTCGTTGTTCGATTTCGTTGTTCGATTTCGTTGTTCGATTTCGTTGTTCGATTTCGTTGTTTGAATTCGTGTTCGATTTCGTTGATCGATTTCGTTGTTCGATTTTCTTTGTTCGATTTGATTGTTCGATTTCGTTGATCGATTTCGTTTTTCGATTTCGTTGTTCGATTTCGTTGTTCGATTTCGTTGTTCGATTTCGTGGTTCGAATTCGTTGTTCGAATTCGTTGTTCGAATTCGTTGTTAGATTTCGTTGTTCGTTGTTAGATTTCGTTGTTCTTTGTTCGATTTCGTGTTTCGAATTCGTTGTTCGATTTCGTTGTTCGATTTCGTTGTTCGATTTCTTTGTTCGATTTCGTTGTTCGATTTCGTTGTTCGATATCGTTGTTCGATTTCGTTGTTCGATTTCGAAGTTCGATTTCGTTGTTCGATTTCGTTGTTCGATTTCGTTGTTCGATTTCGTTGTTCGATTTCGTTGTTCGATTTCGTTGTTCGATTTCGTTGTTCGATTTCGTTGTTCGATTTCGTTGTTCGATTTCGTTGTTCCATTTCGTTGTTCGATTTCGTTGTTTAAATTCGTGTTCGATTTCGTTGATCGATTTCGTTGTTCGATTTTCTTTGTTCGATTTCGTTGTTCGATTTCGTTTTTCGATTTCGTGGTTCGAATTCGTTGTTCGAATTCTTTGTTCGATTTCGTTGTTCGATTTCGTTGTTCGATATCGTTGTTCGATTTCGTTGTTCGATTTCGAAGTTCGATTTCGTTGTTCGATTTCGTTGTTCGATTTCGTTGTTCGATTTCGTTGTTCGATTTCGTTGTTCGATTTCGTTGTTCGATTTCGTTGTTCGATTTCGAAGTTCGATTTCGTTGTTCGATTTCGTTGTTCGATTTCGTTGTTCGATTTCGTTGTTCGATTTCGTTGTTCGATTTCTTTGTTCGATTTCGTTGTTCGATGTCGTTGTTCGAATTCGTTGTTCGAATTCTTTGTTCGATTTTGTTGTTCGATTTCGTTGTTCGATTTCGTTGTTCGATTTCGTTGTTCGATTTCGTTGTTCGATTTCGTTGTTCGATTTAGTTGTTCGATTTCGTTGTTCGATTTCGTTGTTCGATTTCGTTGTTCGATTTTGAAGTTCGATTTCGTTGTTCGATTTCGTTGTTCGATTTCGTTGTTCCATTTCGTTGTTCGATTTCGTTGTCCGATTCCGTTCGATTTCGTTGTTCGTTTTCGTTGTTCGACTTCGTTGTTCGATTGCGTTGTTCCATTTCGTTGTTCTATTTCGTGGTATGATTTCGTGGTTTCAGTTTGTTGTTCGATTTCGATTTCGCTGTTCGATTTCGAAGTTGGATTTCGTTGTCCTATTTCGTTGTTCTAATTCGTTGTTCGATTTCGTTGTTCGATTTCGTTGTTCGAATTCGTTGTTCGAATTCGTTGTTCGAATTCGTTGTTCGATTTCGTTGTTCGATTCGTTGTTCGATTTCGTTGTTCGATTTCGTTGTTCGATTTTCTTTGTTCGATTTCGTTGTTCGATTTCGTTTTTCGATTTCGTGGTTCGAATTCGTTGTTCGATTTCGTTGTTCGATTTTCTTTGTTCGATTTCGTTGTTCGATTTCGTGGTTCGAATTCGTTGTTCGAATTCGTTGTTCGATTTCGTTGTTCGATTTCGTTGTTCGATTTCGTTGTTCGATTTCGTTGTTAGATTTCGTTGTTCGTTGTTAGATTTCGTTGTTCGATTTCGTTGTTCGATTTCGTTGTTCGATTTCGTTGTTCGATTTCGTTGTTCGATTTCGTTGTTCGATTTCGTTGTTCGATTTCGTTGTTCGATTTCGAAGTTCGATTTCGTTGTTCGATTTTGTTGTTCGATTTCGTTCGATTTCGTTGTTCGAATTCGTTGTTCGATTTCGTTGTTCGAATTCGTTGTTCGATTTCGTTGTTCGATTTCGTTGTTCGATTTCGTTGTTCGATTTCGTTGTTCGATTTCGTTGTTTGAATTCGTGTTCGATTTCGTTGATCGATTTCGTTGTTCGATTTTCTTTGTTCGATTTGATTGTTCGATTTCGTTGATCGATTTCGTTTTTCGATTTCGTTGTTCGATTTCGTTGTTCGATTTCGTTGTTCGATTTCGTGGTTCGAATTCGTTGTTCGAATTCGTTGTTCGAATTCGTTGTTAGATTTCGTTGTTCGTTGTTAGATTTCGTTGTTCTTTGTTCGATTTCGTGTTTCGAATTCGTTGTTCGATTTCGTTGTTCGATTTCGTTGTTCGATTTCTTTGTTCGATTTCGTTGTTCGATTTCGTTGTTCGATATCGTTGTTCGATTTCGTTGTTCGATTTCGAAGTTCGATTTCGTTGTTCGATTTCGTTGTTCGATTTCGTTGTTCGATTTCGTTGTTCGATTTCGTTGTTCGATTTCGTTGTTCGATTTCGTTGTTCGATTTCGTTGTTCGATTTCGTTGTTCGATTTCGTTGTTCGATTTCGTTGTTCCATTTCGTTGTTCGATTTCGTTGTTTAAATTCGTGTTCGATTTCGTTGATCGATTTCGTTGTTCGATTTTCTTTGTTCGATTTCGTTGTTCGATTTCGTTTTTCGATTTCGTGGTTCGAATTCGTTGTTCGAATTCTTTGTTCGATTTCGTTGTTCGATTTCGTTGTTCGATATCGTTGTTCGATTTCGTTGTTCGATTTCGAAGTTCGATTTCGTTGTTCGATTTCGTTGTTCGATTTCGTTGTTCGATTTCGTTGTTCGATTTCGTTGTTCGATTTCGTTGTTCGATTTCGTTGTTCGATTTCGAAGTTCGATTTCGTTGTTCGATTTCGTTGTTCGATTTCGTTGTTCGATTTCGTTGTTCGATTTCGTTGTTCGATTTCTTTGTTCGATTTCGTTGTTCGATGTCGTTGTTCGAATTCGTTGTTCGAATTCTTTGTTCGATTTTGTTGTTCGATTTCGTTGTTCGATTTCGTTGTTCGATTTCGTTGTTCGATTTCGTTGTTCGATTTCGTTGTTCGATTTAGTTGTTCGATTTCGTTGTTCGATTTCGTTGTTCGATTTCGTTGTTCGATTTTGAAGTTCGATTTCGTTGTTCGATTTCGTTGTTCGATTTCGTTGTTCCATTTCGTTGTTCGATTTCGTTGTCCGATTCCGTTCGATTTCGTTGTTCGTTTTCGTTGTTCGACTTCGTTGTTCGATTGCGTTGTTCCATTTCGTTGTTCTATTTCGTGGTATGATTTCGTGGTTTCAGTTTGTTGTTCGATTTCGATTTCGCTGTTCGATTTCGAAGTTGGATTTCGTTGTCCTATTTCGTTGTTCTAATTCGTTGTTCGATTTCGTTGTTCGATTTCGTTGTTCGAATTCGTTGTTCGAATTCGTTGTTCGAATTCGTTGTTCGATTTCGTTGTTCGATTCGTTGTTCGATTTCGTTGTTCGATTTCGTTGTTCCATTTCGTTGTTCGATTTCGTTGTCCGATTCCGTTGTTCGATTTCGTTGTTCGTTTTCGTTGTTCGATTTCGTTGTTCGATTGCGTTGTTCCATTTCGTTGTTCTATTTCGTGGTTTGATTTCGTGGTTTCAGTTTGTTGTTCGATTTCGATTTCGCTGTTCGATTTCGAAGTTGGATTTCGTTGTCCTATTTCGTTGTTCTAATTCGTTGTTCGATTTCGTTGTTCGATTTCGTTGTTCGAATTCGTTGTTCGAATTCGTTGTTCGAATTCGTTGTTCGATTTCGTTGTTCGATTCGTTGTTCGATTTCGTTGTTCTAATTCGTTGTTCGATTTCGTTGTTCGATTTCGTTGTTCGATTTCGTTGTTCGATTTCGTTGTTCGATTTCGTTGTTCGATTTCGTTGTTCGATTTCGTTGTTCGATTTCGTTGTTCGATTTCGTTGTTCGATTTCGTTGTTCGATTTCGAAGTTCGCTTTCGTTGTTCGATTTCGTTGATCGATTTCGTTGTTCGATTTCGTTGTTCGATTTCGTTGTTCGATTTCGTTGTTCGATTTCGTTGTTCGATTTCGTTGTTCGATTTCGTTGTTCGATTTCGTTGTTCGATTTCGTTGTTCGATTTCGTTGTTCGATTTCGTTGTTCGATTTCGTTGTTCGATTTCGTTGTTCGATTTCGTTGTTCGATTTCGTTGTTCGATTTCGTTGTTCCATTTCGTTGTTCGATTTCGTTGTTTAAATTCGTGTTCGATTTCGTTGATCGATTTCGTTGTTCGATTTTCTTTGTTCGATTTCGTTGTTCGATTTCGTGGTTCGAATTCGTTGTTCGAATTCGTTGTTCGATTTCGTTGTTCGATTTCGTTGTTCGATTTCGTTGTTCGATTTCGTTGTTCGATTTCGTTGTTCGATTTCGTTGTTCGATTTCGTTGTTCGATTTCGTTGTTCGATTTCGTTGTTCGATTTCGTTGTTCGATTTCGTTGTTCGATTTCGTTGTTCGACTTCGTTGTTCGATTTCGTTGTTCGATTTCGTTGTTCGATTTCGTTGTTCGATTTCGTTGTTCGAATTCGTTGTTCGAATTCGTTGTTCGAATTCGTCGTTCGATTTCGTTGTTCGATTTCGTTGTTCGATTTTGAAGTTCGATTTCGTTGTTCGATTTCGTTGTTCGATTTCGTTGTTCGTTTTCGTTGTTCGATATTGTTGTATGATTTCGTGGTTCGATTTCGTTGTTCGATTGCGTTGTTCGATTTCGTTGTTCTATTTCGTGGTTCGATTTCGTGGTTTCAGTTTGTTGTTCGATTTCGATTTCGCTGTTCGATTTCGAAGTTGGATTTCGTTGTTCTATTTCGTTGTTCTAATTCGTCGTTCGATTTCGTTGTTCGATTTCGTTGTTCGATTTCGTTGTTCTATTCGTTATTCGATTTTGTTGTTCGATTTCGTTGTTCGATTTCGTTGTTCCATTTCGTTGTTCGATTTCGTTGTTCGATTTCGTTGTTCGAATTCGTTGTTCGAATTCGTTGTTCGAATTCGTTGTTCGATTTCGTTGTTCGATTTCGTTGTTCGATTTCGTTGTTCGATTTCGTTGTTCGATTTCGTTGTTCGATTTCGTTGTTCGATTTCGTTGTTCGATTTCGTTGTTCGAATTCGTGGTTCGAATTCGTTGTTCGAATTCGTTGTTCGATTTCGTTGTTCGATTTCGTTGTTCGTTTTGTGTTGTTCGATTTCGTTGTTCGATTTCGTTGTTCGATTTCGTTGTTGGATTTCGTTGTTCGATTTCGTTGTTCGATTTCGTTGTTCGATTTCGTTGTTCGATTTCGTTGTTCGATTTCGTTGTTCGATTTCTTTGTTCGATTTCGTTGTTCGATTTCGTTGTTCGATTTCGTTGTTCGATTTCGTTGTTCGATTTCGTTGTTCGATTTCGTTGTTCGATTTCGTTGTTCGATTTCGTTGTTCGATTTCGTTGTTCGATTTCGTTGTTCGATTTCGTTGTTCGATTTCGTTAGATTTCGTTGTTCGAATTCGTTGCTCGATTTCGTTGTTCGAATTCGTTGTTCGATTTCGTTGTTCGATTTCGTTGTTCGATTTCGTTGTTCGATTTCGTTGTTCGATTTCGTTGTTCGATTTCGTTGTTCGATTTCGTTGTTCGATTTCGTTGTTCGATTTCGTTGTTCCATTTCGTTGTTCGATTTCGTTGTTTAAATTCGTGTTCGATTTCGTTGATCGATTTCGTTGTTCGATTTTCTTTGTTCGATTTCGTTGTTCGATTTCGTTTTTCGATTTCGTGGTTCGAATTCGTTGTTCGATTTCGTTGTTCGATTTCGTTGTTCGATTTTGTTGTTCGATTTCGTTGTTCGATTTCGTTGTTCGATTTCGTTGTTCGATTTCGTTGTTCGATTTCGTTGTTCGATTTCGTTGTTCGATTTCGTTGTTCGATTTCGTTGTTCGATTTCGTTGTTCCATTTCGTTGTTCGATTTCGTTGTTTAAATTCGTGTTCGATTTCGTTGATCGATTTCGTTGTTCGATTTTCTTTGTTCGATTTCGTTGTTCGATTTCGTGGTTCGAATTCGTTGTTCGAATTCGTTGTTCGATTTCGTTGTTCGATTTCGTTGTTCGATTTCGTTGTTCGATTTCGTTTTTCGATTTCGTGGTTCGAATTCGTTGTTCGATTTCGTTGTTCGATTTCGTTGTTCGATTTTGTTGTTCGATTTCGTTGTTCGATTTCGTTGTTCGATTTCGTTGTTCGATTTCGTTGTTCGATTTCGTTGTTCGATTTCGTTGTTCGATTTCGTTGTTCGATTTCGTTGTTCGATTTCGTTGTTCGATTTCGTTGTTCCATTTCGTTGTTCGATTTCGTTGTTTAAATTCGTGTTCGATTTCGTTGATCGATTTCGTTGTTCGATTTTCTTTGTTCGATTTCGTTGTTCGATTTCGTGGTTCGAATTCGTTGTTCGAATTCGTTGTTCGATTTCGTTGTTCGATTTCGTTGTTCGATTTCGTTGTTCGATTTCGTTGTTCGATTTCGTTGTTCGATTTCGTTGTTCGATTTCGTTGTTCGATTTCGTTGTTCGATTTCGTTGTTCGATTTCGTTGTTCGATTTCGTTGTTCGATTTCGTTGTTCGATTTCGTTGTTCGACTTCGTTGTTCGATTTCGTTGTTCGATTTCGTTGTTCGATTTCGTTGTTCGATTTCGTTGTTCTATTTCGTGGTTCGATTTCGTGGTTTCAGTTTGTTGTTCGATTTCGATTTCGCTGTTCGATTTCGAAGTTGGATTTCGTTGTTCTATTTCGTTGTTCTAATTCGTCGTTCGATTTCGTGGTTCGAATTCGTTGTTCGATTTCGTTGTTCTATTCGTTATTCGTTTTTGTTGTTCGATTTCGTTGTTCGATTTCGTTGTTCGATTTCGTTGTTCGATTTCGTTGTTCGATTTCGAAGTTCGCTTTCGTTGTTCGATTTCGTTGATCGATTTCGTTGTTCGATTTCGTTGTTCGATTTCGTTGTTCGATTTCGTTGTTCGATTTCGTTGTTCGATTTCGTTGTTCGATTTCGTTGTTCGATTTCGTTGTTCGATTTCGTTGTTCGATTTCGTTGTTCGATTTCGTTGTTCGATTTCGTTGTTCGATTTCGTTGTTCGATTTCGTTGTTCGATTTCGTTGTTCCATTTCGTTGTTCGATTTCGTTGTTTAAATTCGTGTTCGATTTCGTTGATCGATTTCGTTGTTCGATTTTCTTTGTTCGATTTCGTTGTTCGATTTCGTGGTTCGAATTCGTTGTTCGAATTCGTTGTTCGATTTCGTTGTTCGATTTCGTTGTTCGATTTCGTTGTTCGATTTCGTTGTTCGATTTCGTTGTTCGATTTCGTTGTTCGATTTCGTTGTTCGATTTCGTTGTTCGATTTCGTTGTTCGATTTCGTTGTTCGATTTCGTTGTTCGATTTCGTTGTTCGACTTCGTTGTTCGATTTCGTTGTTCGATTTCGTTGTTCGATTTCGTTGTTCGATTTCGTTGTTCGAATTCGTTGTTCGAATTCGTTGTTCGAATTCGTCGTTCGATTTCGTTGTTCGATTTCGTTGTTCGATTTTGAAGTTCGATTTCGTTGTTCGATTTCGTTGTTCGATTTCGTTGTTCGATTTCGTTGTTCGATTTCGTTGTTCGATTTCGTTGTTTGATTTCGTTGTCCGATACCGTTGTTCGATTTCGTTGTTCGTTTTCGTTGTTCGATATTGTTGTATGATTTCGTGGTTCGATTTCGTTGTTCGATTGCGTTGTTCGATTTCGTTGTTCTATTTCGTGGTTCGATTTCGTGGTTTCAGTTTGTTGTTCGATTTCGATTTCGCTGTTCGATTTCGAAGTTGGATTTCGTTGTTCTATTTCGTTGTTCTAATTCGTCGTTCGATTTCGTTGTTCGATTTCGTTGTTCGATTTCGTTGTTCTATTCGTTATTCGATTTTGTTGTTCGATTTCGTTGTTCGATTTCGTTGTTCCATTTCGTTGTTCGATTTCGTTGTTCGATTTCGTTGTTCGAATTCGTTGTTCGAATTCGTTGTTCGAATTCGTTGTTCGATTTCGTTGTTCGATTTCGTTGTTCGATTTCGTTGTTCGATTTCGTTGTTCGATTTCGTTGTTCGATTTCGTTGTTCGATTTCGTTGTTCGATTTCGTTGTTCGAATTCGTGGTTCGAATTCGTTGTTCGAATTCGTTGTTCGATTTCGTTGTTCGATTTCGTTGTTCGTTTTGTGTTGTTCGATTTCGTTGTTCGATTTCGTTGTTCGATTTCGTTGTTGGATTTCGTTGTTCGATTTCGTTGTTCGATTTCGTTGTTCGATTTCGTTGTTCGATTTCGTTGTTCGATTTCGTTGTTCGATTTCTTTGTTCGATTTCGTTGTTCGATTTCGTTGTTCGATTTCGTTGTTCGATTTCGTTGTTCGATTTCGTTGTTCGATTTCGTTGTTCGATTTCGTTGTTCGATTTCGTTGTTCGATTTCGTTGTTCGATTTCGTTGTTCGATTTCGTTAGATTTCGTTGTTCGAATTCGTTGCTCGATTTCGTTGTTCGAATTCGTTGTTCGATTTCGTTGTTCGATTTCGTTGTTCGATTTCGTTGTTCGATTTCGTTGTTCGATTTCGTTGTTCGATTTCGTTGTTCGATTTCGTTGTTCGATTTCGTTGTTCGATTTCGTTGTTCCATTTCGTTGTTCGATTTCGTTGTTTAAATTCGTGTTCGATTTCGTTGATCGATTTCGTTGTTCGATTTTCTTTGTTCGATTTCGTTGTTCGATTTCGTTTTTCGATTTCGTGGTTCGAATTCGTTGTTCGATTTCGTTGTTCGATTTCGTTGTTCGATTTTGTTGTTCGATTTCGTTGTTCGATTTCGTTGTTCGATTTCGTTGTTCGATTTCGTTGTTCGATTTCGTTGTTCGATTTCGTTGTTCGATTTCGTTGTTCGATTTCGTTGTTCGATTTCGTTGTTCCATTTCGTTGTTCGATTTCGTTGTTTAAATTCGTGTTCGATTTCGTTGATCGATTTCGTTGTTCGATTTTCTTTGTTCGATTTCGTTGTTCGATTTCGTGGTTCGAATTCGTTGTTCGAATTCGTTGTTCGATTTCGTTGTTCGATTTCGTTGTTCGATTTCGTTGTTCGATTTCGTTTTTCGATTTCGTGGTTCGAATTCGTTGTTCGATTTCGTTGTTCGATTTCGTTGTTCGATTTTGTTGTTCGATTTCGTTGTTCGATTTCGTTGTTCGATTTCGTTGTTCGATTTCGTTGTTCGATTTCGTTGTTCGATTTCGTTGTTCGATTTCGTTGTTCGATTTCGTTGTTCGATTTCGTTGTTCGATTTCGTTGTTCCATTTCGTTGTTCGATTTCGTTGTTTAAATTCGTGTTCGATTTCGTTGATCGATTTCGTTGTTCGATTTTCTTTGTTCGATTTCGTTGTTCGATTTCGTGGTTCGAATTCGTTGTTCGAATTCGTTGTTCGATTTCGTTGTTCGATTTCGTTGTTCGATTTCGTTGTTCGATTTCGTTGTTCGATTTCGTTGTTCGATTTCGTTGTTCGATTTCGTTGTTCGATTTCGTTGTTCGATTTCGTTGTTCGATTTCGTTGTTCGATTTCGTTGTTCGATTTCGTTGTTCGACTTCGTTGTTCGATTTCGTTGTTCGATTTCGTTGTTCGATTTCGTTGTTCGATTTCGTTGTTCTATTTCGTGGTTCGATTTCGTGGTTTCAGTTTGTTGTTCGATTTCGATTTCGCTGTTCGATTTCGAAGTTGGATTTCGTTGTTCTATTTCGTTGTTCTAATTCGTCGTTCGATTTCGTGGTTCGAATTCGTTGTTCGAATTCGTTGTTCGATTTCGTTGTTCGATTTCGTTGTTCGATTTCGTTGTTCGATTTCGTTGTTCGATTTCGTTGTTCGATTTCGTTGTTCGATTTCGTTGTTCGATTTCGTTGTTCGATTTCGTTGTTCGATTTCGTTGTTCGATTTCGTTGTTCGATTTCGTTGTTCGACTTCGTTGTTCGATTTCGTTGTTCGATTTCGTTGTTCGATTTCGTTGTTCGATTTCGTTGTTCGAATTCGTTGTTCGAATTCGTTGTTCGAATTCGTCGTTCGATTTCGTTGTTCGATTTCGTTGTTCGATTTCGTTGTTCGATTTTGAAGTTCGATTTCGTTGTTCGATTTCGTTGTTCGATTTCGTTGTTCGATTTCGTTGTTCGATTTCGTTGTTTGATTTCGTTGTCCGATACCGTTGTTCGATTTCGTTGTTCGTTTTCGTTGTTCGATATTGTTGTATGATTTCGTGGTTCGATTTCGTTGTTCGATTGCGTTGTTCGATTTCGTTGTTCTATTTCGTGGTTCGATTTCGTGGTTTCAGTTTGTTGTTCGATTTCGATTTCGCTGTTCGATTTCGAAGTTGGATTTCGTTGTTCTATTTCGTTGTTCTAATTCGTCGTTCGATTTCGTTGTTCGATTTCGTTGTTCGATTTCGTTGTTCTATTCGTTATTCGATTTTGTTGTTCGATTTCGTTGTTCGATTTCGTTGTTCCATTTCGTTGTTCGATTTCGTTGTTCGATTTCGTTGTTCGATTTCGTTGTTCGATTTCGTTGTTCGATTTCGTTGTTCGAATTCGTTGTTCGAATTCGTTGTTCGAATTCGTCGTTCGATTTCGTTGTTCGATTTCGTTGTTCGATTTCGTTGTTCGATTTTGAAGTTCGATTTCGTTGTTCGATTTCGTTGTTCGATTTCGTTGTTCGATTTCGTTGTTCGATTTCGTTGTTCGATTTCGTTGTTCGATTTCGTTGTTCGATTTCGTTGTTCGATTTCGTTGTTCGATTTCGTTGTTCGATTTCGTTGTTCGATTTCGTTGTTCTATTCGTTATTCGATTTTGTTGTTCGATTTCGTTGTTCGATTTCGTTGTTCCATTTCGTTGTTCGATTTCGTTGTTCGATTTCGTTGTTCGAATTCGTTGTTCGAATTCGTTGTTGGAATTCGTCGTTCGATTTCGTTGTTCGATTTCGTTGTTCGATTTCGTTGTTCTATTCGTTATTCGATTTTGTTGTTCGATTTCGTTGTTCGATTTCGTTGTTCCATTTCGTTGTTCGATTTCGTTGTTCGATTTCGTTGTTCGAATTCGTTGTTCGAATTCGTTGTTGGAATTCGTTGTTCGATTTCGTTGTTCGATTTCGTTGTTCGATTTCGTTGTTCGATTTCGTTGTTCGATTTCGTTGTTCGATTTCGTTGTTCGATTTCGTTGTTCGATTTCGTTGTTCGAATTCGTGGTTCGAATTCGTTGTTCGAATTCGTTGTTCGATTTCGTTGTTCGATTTCGTTGTTCGTTTTGTGTTGTTCGATTTCGTTGTTCGATTTCGTTGTTCGATTTCGTTGTTGGATTTCGTTGTTCGATTTCGTTGTTCGATTTCGTTGTTCGATTTCGTTGTTCGATTTCGTTGTTCGATTTCTTTGTTCGATTTCGTTGTTCGATTTCGTTGTTCGATTTCGTTGTTCGATTTCGTTGTTCGATTTCGTTGTTCGATTTCGTTGTTCGATTTCGTTGTTCGATTTCGTTGTTCGATTTCGTTGTTCGATTTCGTTGTTCGATTTCGTTGTTCGATTTCGTTAGATTTCGTTGTTCGAATTCGTTGCTCGATTTCGTTGTTCGAATTCGTTGTTCGATTTCGTTGTTCGATTTCGTTGTTCGATTTCGTTGTTCGATTTCGTTGTTCGATTTCGTTGTTCGATTTCGTTGTTCGATTTCGTTGTTCGATTTCGTTGTTCGATTTCGTTGTTCCATTTCGTTGTTCGATTTCGTTGTTTAAATTCGTGTTCGATTTCGTTGATCGATTTCGTTGTTCGATTTTCTTTGTTCGATTTCGTTGTTCGATTTCGTTTTTCGATTTCGTGGTTCGAATTCGTTGTTCGATTTCGTTGTTCGATTTCGTTGTTCGATTTTGTTGTTCGATTTCGTTGTTCGATTTCGTTGTTCGATTTCGTTGTTCGATTTCGTTGTTCGATTTCGTTGTTCGATTTCGTTGTTCGATTTCGTTGTTCGATTTCGTTGTTCCATTTCGTTGTTCGATTTCGTTGTTTAAATTCGTGTTCGATTTCGTTGATCGATTTCGTTGTTCGATTTTCTTTGTTCGATTTCGTTGTTCGATTTCGTGGTTCGAATTCGTTGTTCGAATTCGTTGTTCGATTTCGTTGTTCGATTTCGTTGTTCGATTTCGTTGTTCGATTTCGTTTTTCGATTTCGTGGTTCGAATTCGTTGTTCGATTTCGTTGTTCGATTTCGTTGTTCGATTTTGTTGTTCGATTTCGTTGTTCGATTTCGTTGTTCGATTTCGTTGTTCGATTTCGTTGTTCGATTTCGTTGTTCGATTTCGTTGTTCGATTTCGTTGTTCGATTTCGTTGTTCGATTTCGTTGTTCGATTTCGTTGTTCGATTTCGTTGTTCCATTTCGTTGTTCGATTTCGTTGTTTAAATTCGTGTTCGATTTCGTTGATCGATTTCGTTGTTCGATTTTCTTTGTTCGATTTCGTTGTTCGATTTCGTGGTTCGAATTCGTTGTTCGAATTCGTTGTTCGATTTCGTTGTTCGATTTCGTTGTTCGATTTCGTTGTTCGATTTCGTTGTTCGATTTCGTTGTTCGATTTCGTTGTTCGATTTCGTTGTTCGATTTCGTTGTTCGATTTCGTTGTTCGATTTCGTTGTTCGATTTCGTTGTTCGATTTCGTTGTTCGATTTCGTTGTTCGACTTCGTTGTTCGATTTCGTTGTTCGATTTCGTTGTTCGATTTCGTTGTTCGATTTCGTTGTTCTATTTCGTGGTTCGATTTCGTGGTTTCAGTTTGTTGTTCGATTTCGATTTCGCTGTTCGATTTCGAAGTTGGATTTCGTTGTTCTATTTCGTTGTTCTAATTCGTCGTTCGATTTCGTTGTTCGATTTCGTTGTTCGATTTCGTTGTTCGATTTCGTTGTTCGATTTCGTTGTTCGACTTCGTTGTTCGATTTCGTTGTTCGATTTCGTTGTTCTATTTCGTGGTTCGATTTCGTGGTTTCAGTTTGTTGTTCGATTTCGATTTCGCTGTTCGATTTCGAAGTTGGATTTCGTTGTTCTATTTCGTTGTTCTAATTCGTCGTTCGATTTCGTTGTTCGATTTCGTTGTTCGATTTCGTTGTTCTATTCGTTATTCGATTTTGTTGTTCGATTTCGTTGTTCGATTTCGTTGTTCCATTTCGTTGTTCGATTTCGTTGTTCGATTTCGTTGTTCGAATTCGTTGTTCGAATTCGTTGTTGGAATTCGTTGTTCGATTTCGTTGTTCGATTTCGTTGTTCGATTTCGTTGTTCGATTTCGTTGTTCGATTTCGTTGTTCGATTTCGTTGTTCGATTTCGTTGTTCGATTTCGTTGTTCGATTTCGTTGTTCGAATTCGTGGTTCGAATTCGTTGTTCGAATTCGTTGTTCGATTTCGTTGTTCGATTTCGTTGTTCGTTTTGTGTTGTTCGATTTCGTTGTTCGATTTCGTTGTTCGATTTCGTTGTTCGAATTCGTTGTTCGAATTCGTTGTTCGATTTCGTTGTTCGATTTTGAAGTTCGATTTCGTTGTTCGATTTCGTTGTTCGATTTCGTTGTTCGATTTCGTTGTTCGATTTCGTTGTTCGAATTCGTTGTTCGAATTCGTTGTTCGGTTTCGTTGTTCGATTTCGTTGTTCGATTTCGTTGTTCGATTTCGTTGTTCGATTTCGTTGTTCGATTTCGTTGTTCGATTTCGTTGTTCGATTTCGTTGTTCGATTTCGTTGTTCGATTTCGTTGTTCAATTTCGTTGTTCGATTTCGTTGTTCGATTTCGTTGTTCGATTTCGTTGTTCGATTTCGTTGTTCGATTTCGTTGTTCGATTTCGTTGTTCGATTTCGTTGTTCGATTTCGTTGTTCGATTTCGTTGTTCGATTTCGTTGGATTTCGTTGTTCAACTTCGTTGTTCGAATTCGTTGTTCGAATTCGTTGTTCGATTTCGTTGTTCGATTTCGAAGTTCGATTTCGTTGTTCGATTTCGTTGTTCGATTTCGTTGTTCGATTTCGTTAGATTTCGTTGTTCGAATTCGTTGCTCGATTTCGTTGTTCGAATTCGTTGTTCGATTTCGTTGTTCGATTTCGTTGTTCGATTTCGTTGTTCGATTTCGTTGTTCGATTTCGTTGTTCGATTTCGTTGTTCGATTTCGTTGTTCCATTTCGTTGTTCGATTTCGTTGTTTAAATTCGTGTTCGATTTCGTTGATCGATTTCGTTGTTCGATTTTCTTTGTTCGATTTCGTTGTTCGATTTCGTTTTTCGATTTCGTGGTTCGAATTCGTTGTTCGAATTCGTTGTTCGATTTCGTTGTTCGATTTCGTTGTTCGATTTTGTTGTTCGATTTCGTTGTTCGATTTCGTTGTTCGATTTCGTTGTTCGATTTCGTTGTTCGATTTCGTTGTTCGATTTCGTTGTTCGATTTCGATGTTCGATTTCGTTGTTCGATTTCGTTGTTCGATTTCGTTGTTCGATTTCGTTGTTCGATTTCGTTGTTCGATTTCGTTGTTCGATTTCGTTGTTCGATTTCGTTGTTCGAATTCGTTGTTCGAATTCGTTGTTCGAATTCGTTGTTCGATTTCGTTGTTCGATTTCGTTGTTCGATTTCGTTGTTCGATTTCGTTGTTCGATTTCGTTGTTCGATTTCGTTGTTCGATTTTGAAGTTCGATTTCGTTGTTCGATTTCGTTGTTCGATTTCGTTGTTCGATTTCGTTGTTCGATTTCGTTGTTCGATTTCATTGTTCGATTTCGTTGTTCGATTTCGTTGTCCGATACCGTTGTTCGATTTCGTTGTTCGTTTTCGTTGTTCGATATTGTTGTATGATTTCGTGGTTCGATTTCGTTGTTCGATTGCGTTGTTCGATTTCGTTGTTCTATTTCGTGGTTCGATTTCGTGGTTTCAGTTTGTTGTTCGATTTCGATTTCGCTGTTCGATTTCGAAGTTGGATTTCGTTGTTCTATTTCGTTGTTCTAATTCGTCGTTCGATTTCGTTGTTCGATTTCGTTGTTCGATTTCAGTAGATAACCAAAGCCATTACTACTATTGGTATAGGGAATTCAATGTGTTAGAGAGAGAAGTATAGGAAATTCAGCGTACCAGAAAGAGACGCAGATAAAAATGGCGGCATGTGGCATACTTTAAATATTAGGATAGAAAATGGCTGCGGACTAAAAATATAGTACTCTTCATAACTCTAAGATGTAGTACTGCCGCTAACAAACAGATGGCGCTACTAGCCATCTTTTTGTAGCAATTCTTAAGCCACAATATAATATATCTTCGTAATTAATGGACCGATTTGGGTGAGTCAAACGGCATTATATTTGGAATATAACGTAAAATAATTACATGTCAAAAAATCCTGCGGAGAAGAAACGTCGAAAGGGCTTTAGCTTATATCTCCGTTACTATTGGTCCGATTTAAACGCGGGAAACGGCAGTGTATTTTAAATGTGACGTATAGGGTATACGTAATGAAAAAACATGCGCAGTACAAAAGCCAAAAGGACCTTGGCTTATATCTCCCTTACTATTGGTCCGATTTAAACGCGGGAAACGGAAGTGTATTTTAAATGTGGCGTATAATAAATACCAAAAGAAAGATCATGCGCAGTACGAAAGCCAAAAGGGCCTTAGCTTATATCTCCGTTACTATTGGTCCGATTTAAACGTGGGAAACGGCAGTGTGTTTTAAATGTGACGTATAAAAAATACGTAATGAAAAAACATGCGCAGTACAAAATCCAAAAGGACCTTAGCTTATATCTCCGTTACTATTGGTCCGATTTAAACGCGGGAAACGGAAGTGTATTTTAAATGTGACGTATAATAAATACGTAAAGAAATAACATGCGCAGTACGAAAGCCAAAAGGGCCTTAGATTATATCTCCGTTTCTATTGGTCCGATTTAAACGCGTAAAACGGCAGTGTATTTTAAATGTGACGTATAATAAATACGTAAAGAAAAAACATGCGCAGTACGAAAGCCAAAAGGACCGTAGTAAATATCTCCGTTACTATTGGTCCGATTTAAACGTGGGAAACGGCCGTCTATTTGAAATCTACCATATAATTAATACGTATAAAAAAATCCTGCGGAGAAGAAACGCCGAAAGGGCTTTAGCTTATATCTCCGTTACTATTGGTCCGATTTAAACGCGGGAAACGGCATTGGCTCAAAACGTGGTGGGGGAAAAAATGAATGAAATATATCACGTGACACATCATAGATTTAAATTGAGGAACAAATAGTCATAAAATCCCAACTACCCCCTCTAACCCTCAACTACCCCGTATTTACAGGAAAATTGATAAAATAGCTAATACCACAAGGAGTAAGGGACAAATAAGTATCAAATCCGAACTACCCCCTATAAAATCCCAACTACCCCCTTCAACACCAACATGATAGTTTCCCTCTACGCTGAATAGAAGAGTAGATGGACGAAAAATTATCATATACAGGGTGTGTCAAAAAGTAGCATTTACTAAAAAATCAATTGAGACCTTGTCATTTCCACTATAATATATCAGTGTTGATACTTTCGTACAAAAAAGCGTTACCAACTGTCTCTTAGTCTATAATTATTGCCAACATGATAGTTTCCCTCTATTTCACACATTTATCCTGCGCAGAAGAAACACCAAAAGGGCATTCGGGGCTAAGTTCGTTATCAACGGTCGGATTTAAACTCCGGAAATGGCAATGTATTCATACGAACCCACTCTGGGGAAATTTGTTATACCGATTCATGGCGTGACGTCACAATTTCCCCAGATCTGGGGAAAAGTTTGTGAAGCTACGCGGGAAACGTGGGGACGCGAAGGTGCCAGCATTATCGACTACCGTCACAGCATTTGGAAAAAAATTTAATTCAACAAAAAAAAAAACGTGCGCAGAAGAAACGTTGACTCTCTATCTCCGTTACTATTGATCGGATTTAAACGCGAAAAACTGCGCTATATTTGAAATGTGACGTAGAATAATTGCCTATAAAAAAATTCTGCGCAGAAGAAACGCCAAAAGGACCTTAACGTATATCTCCGTTACTATTGGTCGGATTTAAAAGCAAAAAACGGCGCTATATTTGACATTTGTCGTAGAATATTTTCATATAAAAAATTCTGCGCAGAAGAAACGCCAAAAGGGCATTAACGTATATCTCCGTTACTATAGGTCCGATTTTAACGCGAAAAACGGCGCTACATTTGAAATGTGGCGTAGAATAATTGCAAATAAAAAAAAATCTGCGCAGAAGAAACGCCAAAAGGACCTTAACGTATATCTCCGTTACTATTGGTCGGATTTAAACGCAAAAACGGCGCTATATTTGACATTTGTCGTAGAATATTTTCATATAAAAAAAAATTCTGCGCAGAAGAAACGCCAAAAGGGCATTAACGTATATCTCCGTTACTATAGGTCCGATTTTAACGCGAAAAACGGCGCTACATTTGAAATGTGGCGTAGAATAATTGCAAATAAAAAAAATCTGCGCAGAAGAAACGCCAAAAGGACCTTAACGTATATCTCCGTTACTATTGGTCGGATTTAAACGCAAAAACGGCGCTATATTTGACATTTGTCGTAGAATATTTTCATATAAAAAAAATTCTGCGCAGAAGAAACGCCAAAAGGGCATTAACGTATATCTCCGTTACTATAGGTCCGATTTTAACGCGAAAAATGGCGCTACATTTGAAATGTGGCGTAGAATAATTGCAAATAAAAAAAAATCTGCCCAGAAGAAACGCCAAAAGGACCTTAACGTATATCTCCGTTACTATTGGTCGGATTTAAACGCGAAAAACGGCGCTATATTTGACATTTGTCGTAGAATATTTTCATATAAAAAAAATTCTGCGCAGAAGAAACGCCAAAAGGGCCTTAACGTATATCTCCGCTACTATTGGTCGGATTTGAACTCGAAAAACGGCGCAATATTAGAAATGTGACGTAGAATAATTGTATATAAAAAAATTCTGCGCAGATGAAACGCGAAAAGGACCTAAACGTCTATCTCCGCCACTTTTGGGCCAATTTTTATGACAAAAAACGGTTTCGATGCGTTACCAATATAGCTCTTTCTGATATGTGACCCATAATTTTTACTTTCTCGCTAGTATATTTTATTAGAATGTAACCAACATAGTACGTTCTCGTCAAATTTCTTTCCTGCTATTATATTTTAATAAAAGGTTACCAACATAGTACTTTATCGTCATATTTCTTTCTCGCTATAATATTTAAGTTTCTGTCATTTAATAATTTACCAACATAGTACTTTCTCGTCAAATTTCTTTCCCATTATAATATTTTAATACAACGTTACCAACATAGTACTTTCTCGGCATATTTCTTTCGCGCTATAATATTTATATTTCCGGCATTTAATAATTTAATAACATTGTACTTTTTCAAAATATAAAGGAGAACAGTGTTGCCAATATAAATTCATTAGATAGCGTTATGAACATGATACTTTCTCGTCAAATTTCTTTTCTTCTATAATATTTTAATACAACGTTACCAACATAGTACTTTCTCGCTATTATATTTAAATTGCTGTCATTTAATAATTTACCATCATAGTACTTTCTCGCTATTATATTTAAATTTCTGTCATTTAATAATTAACCAACATAATACTTTCTTTTCAAATTTATTTCCCGCTTTAATATTTTAATACAACGTTTCCAACATAGTACTTTCTCACCAGATTTCTTTCTCGCTGTAATATTTAAATTTATATCAACTAATAATTTACCAACTTAGTACTTTTTCAAAATATAAAGGAGAAAAGTGTTGCCAACATAATTTCGTCAAACAGCGTTACCAACATGATACTTTCTCGCCAATAATTTACCAACATGATTTCACCAAATAGTGTTACCGACATGATACTCTCCAATTTATGTTTTAAAAGACCAAGGATACTTTCCCGCCATAACTGCCATGTAAAACAACATTTGAACGTTTAGAAGTACCATAATTTTTACTTTCTCTCTATAATATTTAAATGGCGGTATAGCGGTCAACCGTCGCTGGCAGGGGATTGCATGATTTCACTTTCCCGCGATAATATTTAACTGGCACGTAAAACAACATTCCAACGTTTAAAAGTACCATAATTTTTACTTTATCGCTATAATAGTTGATGAATAGTTAGGTGCGAAGTCATTGAAATATGGCAGCGAGCGAAAAAAAAAGAAGGGACTTTTTTTAAGAATTTAATAAAATAAATATTTCAAAGTCCAACAATCGTTTTAAAAATAATATAAGTTAAAAACAGAAAAACACCAAAACAATTTTGTTTTTTTGTAAAAATATTTTTTCACTTTCAAGGTTCCAAAAGTAGAAAAACAATAATAAATAATCAATGGTATAGTAATAATTCAATAATAAGAACTTCTAAATACCGACGCAATAAATAAGAGAAAAATAATAATGATAATAATTAACAACAAATAAAAAGAAAAATCTTCAAAATTATAATAATCGGTAAATTATGGCGGTAAATCAAGGAAATTTATAAGCGACCGAATAAAAATGAGAGCAGATGATTGGAAAAGAAGAAGTGACAGAAAATAATTTTAGTGCGAATGAAAATACACCAACAAGAAAATGCAAAGAAAAATAAACGCACCTTTTTTATTAACCAACACTAAAATCACACACAACACAATTGTCAGTTACTAGCAGGGCTAGTAATTAAATTCAACTTAAACTAACCTCTAATTTCACAAAATCTAGAATGTCACAAAGATGAACAATACCTATTTTTAGAAATACTGTCTAAAGGTTGAACAAAAAAATTACCATTCAATCATATAGACAGTACCTCGGGAAATAAGTAGCTTGGTAATATTTGTTAAATTTACATGCAGAAAGTACCTTCTCGCACCCAATACTGACGTAATTCAGAACCGTGTTAGAAAATACATCGTAATTCGTTCGACTTCCTAATATAATGAAAACTAAATAAAATAAGCGAATTTTAAAGTTAGAATTATGCGGTTTCACATATCGGTATATACAGGAAGTTGTTCGATAAGCTGTTTACATTTTTGAAATAATGTATTCATTCTAGCATACTGAGTGTTTAAAACTTAAGAATAACAAGAGCTTAACTCTGTAATATACAAAGTGTTTAAAATTTATCTACTAATAATAAACTAATGTAGTCTTTCTGCTATAACCCATTTAATAATATTGAAATTCTAATATATAAAGTTTGTTAAAATTTACTGATAATAGGTCATTTTTTATATTCCAATATACTAATTAATAAATAAGGCTTTTATAATTTGTTAAAAAAGAAAATTACTAATATTTTTTTAATGTACAGGATGATTCAAAATTACGGATGAATAAAATTTTTCTAATCAAATTTCAATATTTCAAATGTATTAATAATAAATATTAAACTATATCCAATTTAATAATATTAAAATTGTAATATACAAAGTTTATTAGAATTTACTAAAAATAGAGTCTTTTTACATGTAGTGGCTTATTAAAAGCTAAGAATTTTATAATTTGCTAAAAATTTACTAAAGATTTATAATATACAGGACGATTAAAAGTTAAGCCTTTCAACTATGAACAAAATTTACTAATTAAATTCTAATCTACAAAGCGTTTGAAATTTATTAAGAATAAAATAATGTAGTCCTTCAACTATATCCAATTTTTTTTTTGAAATTCTAATATAAAGTATTAAGCATCGTAATGAAGTTACACTAAGAGAAAGGAAATGATTTAATCAAAGCTGTTAAATTCATTTTTTTTGTTTATTAACTCATAATAGACTTATCTCAGCTCTAATTTACATAAAAAATAGTTACCCAAAGAAAAAATTATACTTGTTACCAAATAGTTGGACTGAAAAAAAAAATTAAGGCTTAAATTTAATAGAACAACAACAAAATATTAAGCATCGTAATGAAGTTACACTAAGAGAAAGGAAATGATTTAATCATAGCTGTTAATTGCATTTTTTTTTTGTTTATTAACTCAGAATAGACTTGTCTATGCTCGAATTTAAATAAAAAAGTTACACTAAGAAAAATTGGACTTGTTACCAAATAATTTAACTAAAAAAACTTAAGGCCTAAATTTAATAGAACAACAACAAAATAATAGACATCGTTATGAAGTTAGACTATGCAAAAAGTGATTTAACCATAGCTGTTAAATACCACATTTTTTTTTATTAACTCATAATAGACTAATTTTTTTCTTTGTGTAACTTTTTTTATGTAAATTTTAGACTTGTTACCAAATAATTTTAGCGATATTACTTTTTATATATCTCTGGGGGGGGGGGGGGGGGGTATCGTTTTCACGTAAGTTTTTACTCTTATTTTTAATTGTATTAGTATTGCAAATTAACACCTTTTTAGGAAGGCTCTGATGATGGCTTTATTTGCCGAAAGCGCTTGGCCGATTTTTTAATAAATTATTTATTTTACAAACTGGCGTACTCTCTTTCACTTTTTACCTGATATTACTTTTACACTTCAATACCTAGTTTATCACTTTCCCCTTAATAAAACTTTGAAATATTTTAAATGAGATTTAAAAGTCATGACATTTAATATAGAAGCTTATAATATTTCTCTCTAACAATATATAATACCATTCTCAAAACAGTGTTGTTAACTTAATAATTTCAACCAATTTAAGGTTGTCAACATATAAGTTCTACCATTAACCAAATTACTTTATCGTTTCCAATATACATGTCAGTATTTTAGCTGCCCATGCTTTTTTTTTCATCTCGTGATATAGTACACAAATAAAACGTATTATATTTTCTGGTTCTGATTTTTGCTATAAATAATTGGTCATAATTGAAGCTAAAAGTTAAAATTTTTTCACATCAAAAAAGTAAACGATAAAAAAATTCTATTAGCGTTGTTAACCGACGTTTGAAACACAATTTGACGTTCTGTATTTTGGATCGTCAAAAGGTACAATATTTCGGTAAGAAAAGATATAATTAAAAAAAGGAATAAGAGTCTTATAAAATTTTTATTAATTGATTACATATTTCCATCTAAATCATTAAGAACTCTAGTTTTATAAAAGTAAATATATTCTCTCAAAGTTATATTTAATAATTCATTTGACGATTGACAAAAAATATGCAAAAGTTCAAGTGGATTTAAAGCACATTCATTATGTACATAGTGATTTTTAATTAATTCAACAATATTATAATAATATGCACAGAAATTTAGTCCTTCCAACATTGAAATTCTGTATGATATCAGGTTACAATCGAGGTCAAGTATATGGATCACATCAGCTTGCTGTAGGAGAAATTCAACATTATGTTTGGTAACTGATAGCATCTTAACGCCTTCATAAACCATTTGACTAACCTCAGCATAGTCTCCACAAGGATAACTTATTGGTTCATATTCATCTGGTAACTGACTTAATGATGCATTAAAAAAATCGTTCATTTTATTTTGTAGAATATCGACAAATGTACTTCACTCAAAGGTACTAAACGATATCTTATCGAACTTGTGTCTTTGATTCAAAATTAGTGCAGGAGTGAAGGCTCTTGCAGGACTTATACCACAGCTGACATCTAATGGATCTAGAGAATATTTAGTTTGAAGTAGATAGTGGTCTTCTAATTTTGTGGCAATCTCGTACATTTTCAACACTTTGTCCAATTCACGATCATAATCTTCGCTGGATACTGGCGTTAGAGTTACTTTAATCTCGCTTTCCGTTTCATATCCGCTATCATCGCCATTATCGTTTGAAATACGTTGACATTTGACAGGTTCATCGTATTGAATCATGTTGGTTACTTCGTTATTGGAAGCTAAATCGTTAATGATTTCAACTAAACTTGGCATATCGCGTTTTCTGTCAACACTGACGAAAGTCATATTGTTCACTAATTTTAAAATACAATTTTTAATATTGAAATACTGAAACAGAATGATTAAAGTCGACAGCATAGATATAAAGTAATCTTTCGGTCGGACGTTGGTCTGAACGCTTAACATTTTTTGGGCTCTTTCACAAAAGGCCCCTGAATTGCAGAAATGTGTTTGTTTTTTTCATTGATTTCCATATTAAATCGGTAGTTTCGATACGACTTCCATGTTTTGTGCACTACAACAGATATGATTGGACAACACACTAGGACGCCAATATTGTGGCGTCAGTGAACGCTGCCGTATTCGTTGTTTTTCGTCGATTTTCAACGTTTTCGTCGATTTTCAACGATTTTCAACGATTTTTCGTTGTTTTCATCGTTTTCGTCCGACGCCAATATTGTGGCGTCAGTGAACGCTGCCGTATTCGTTGTTTTTCGTCGATTTTCGTCGTTTGTCGGAACGACAAAATTTAACGGAAATAATTTAACATTGAATTGCATAGGATTAATGTGTCTTTCGGGTGGTTTTTATTTTTTTACGGCTATATATTTAATAAAAATGTTTTGTAAAGTATTGTACACTAAAAAGTGATAACTACTTTAAACTTTTTTTACAATTCCAATGTGCTTTATATTATAAAAACTATTTAATTGCTAGATGTAAAAACCAGAAAATGTTCAATTATGTTATGGCTAATTTTATCGTTAAACTAATTGTCAAATATGTAACAAATATAATACTTTAGGTTAACTTTAGAGTGATTTTATAAATGTTAAATCAAAAAATAATTTTTAGTTTATATTATCAGTGGAACTTTTTGATGCATATTGATGCATATTGTTATTGTAGGTTTATGTTACTTAGGCTTTTATATACCTAATGCTTAATTTATACTCAAAGAACGAATATGGCAAATGTAAATACGAGTATAACTTAGATTTACAGTCATACAAGTTGGTACGTAAAATAAATTTTTCATAAGTTGTGCAGTGCTTTATTGTTATTATTGAATAAAATGCTAACTAATAAATGAATACGTAACTACTTAAAGCTATTACATAATATATCTTACAGAACTTTTTTTGTATTACTTAAAATAAAATCTAAAAATGTTAAACAAGTATATTCATATAATAAACTGTTGTTTTTGTAATAACGGGCACTTTGGAAATCGAAAAAACTTTGTACTGTTTTTAGAGCGAGTATTACTTTTACACCAAACACAGCGCAATATATTTTTAATCAGTTTATAGGTGAAACTAAATAAAAATATGTCAAAAAAGACAATAACCTCATATAATGACACATTAAATATTTTGGATGGGCACCAGGTGACGTCACAAATCCTGCGCAATGTCTAACCTGATATACTTCAACCATGCGTTTTGACGATCCAAAATACAGAACGTCAAATTGTGTTTGAAACGTCGGTTAACAACGCTAATAGAATTTTTTAACGTTTACTTTTTTGATGTGCAAAAATTTTAACTTTTAGCTTCAATTACATGTATTTACTATAAGAAAACATGTAAAAATAATACGTAAAAAATCGGCGAAAGTTGACACTGTTTTGATATTTTTTTTTTAAATCAAAATTCTTAGCGCAAAAAAAAAAACGTTTGAAAGGCCGCATTTAACGGTTTAAACGTTTTTTATATTTGTTCGTTTAGTTTAAAATGTTGAAATTTTTTGTAAGTTGGCAACCTTGTACTACTAAATCATTTTCCCTAATGTCTCTTGATTATTTTGTATTTATATTTTATTTAAGTAGATTATTTTATTTCATCTCGTCCAATAGTAATTGTAACATACTTCAAAAACCAACTAATCTAAAATGTCTTGATAATAATATTAATAATACGATACAACTGTGGTATGATTATTTTAATTACTTAGTTTTTTTAATTAAAATAATTAATTTTGTTTTAGCAATAAAGTGGTTAAATTGTTTAAATTGTTAACGTTGATAGAATGAAAACACTAATTTTCGGTTATGACCAATTATTTATAGCAAAAATCAGAACCAGAAAATATAATACGTTTTATTTGTGTACTATATCACGAGATGAAAGAAAGTATGGGCAGCTAAAATACTGACATGTATATTGGAAACGATAAAGTAATTTGGTTAATGGTAGAACTTATATGTTGACAACCTTAAATTGGTTGAAAGTGAAAGAGAGTACGCCAGTTTGTAAAATAAATAATTTATTAAAAATTCGGCCAAGCGCTTTCGGCAAATAAAGACATCATCAGAGCCTTCCTAAAAATGTGTTAATTTGCAATACTAATACAATTAAAAATAAGAGTAAAAACTTACGTGAAAACGATACCCCACCAGAGATATATAAAAAGTAATATTGCTAAAATTATTTGGCAACAAGTCTAATTTTTTTCTTCGTGTAACTTTTTTTATGTAAATTTTAGTCTATTATGAGTTAATAAAAAAAAAAAAATGTGGTATTTAACAGCTATGGTTAAATCACTTTTTGCATAGTCTAACTTCATAACGATGTCTATTATTTTGTTGTTGTTCTATTAAATTTAGGCCTTAGGTTTTTTAGTTAAATTATTTGGTAACAAGTCCAATTTTTCTTAGTGTAACTTTTTTATTTAAATTCGAGCATAGACAAGTCTATTCTGAGTTAATAAACAAAAAAAAATGCATTTAACAGCTACGATTAAATCATTTCCTTTCTCTTAGTGTAACTTCATTACGATGCTTAACAGTTTATATTAGAAAGATATAGTTGAAGGACTACATTATTTTATTATTAATAAATTTCAAACGCTTTGTAGATTAGAATTTAATTAGTAAATTTTGTTCATAGTTGAAAGGCTTAACTTTTAATCGTCCTGTATATTATAAATCTTTAGTAAATTTTTAGCAAATTATAAAATTCTTAGCTTTTAATAAGCCACTAAGACTCTATTTTTAGTAAATTCTAATAAACTTTGTATATTACAATTTTAATATTATTAAATTGGATATAGTTTAATATTAATTATTAATACATTTGAAATATTGAAATTTGATTAGAAAAATTTTATTCATCTTTAATTTTTAATCATCCTGTACATTAAAAAAAAATATTTGTAATTTTCTTTTTGAACAAATTATAAAAGCCTTATTTATTAATTAATATATTGGAATATAAAAAATGACCTATTATCAGTAAATTTTAACAAACTTTATATATTAGAATTTCAATATTATTAAATGGGTTATAGCAGAAAGACTACATTAGTTTATTATTAGTAGATACATTTTAAACACTTTGTATATTACAGAGTTAAGCTCTTGTTATTCCTAAGTTTTAAACACTCAGTATGCTAGAATGAATACATTATTTCAAAAATGTAAACAGCTTATCGATCAACTTCCTGTATATACCGATATGTGAAACCGCATAATTCTAACTTTAAAATTCGCTTATTTTATTTAGTTTTCATTATATTAGGAAGTCGAACGAATTACGATGTATTTTCTATCACGGTTCTGAATTACGTCAGTATTGGGTGCGAGAAGGTACTTTCTGCATGTAAATTTAACAAATATTACCAAGCTACTTATTTCCCGAGGTACTGTCTATATGATTGAATGGTAATTTTTTGTTCAACCTTTAGACAGTATTTCTAAAAATAGGTATTGTTCATCTTTGTGACATTCTAGATTTTGTGAAATTAGAGGTTAGTTTAAGTTGAATTTAATTACTAGCCCTGCTTGTAACTGACAATTGTGTTGTGTGTGATTTTAGTGTTGGTTAATAAAAAAGGTGCGTTTATTTTTCTTTGCATTTTCTTGTTGGTGTATTTTCATTCGCACTAAAATTATTTTCTGTCACTTCTTCTTTTCCAATCATCTGCTCTCATTTTTATTCGGTCGCTTATAAATTTCCTTGATTTACCGCCATAATTTACCGATTATTATAACTTTGAAGATTTTTCTTTTTATTTGTTGTTAATTATTATCATTATTATTTTTCTCTTATTTATTGCCTCGGTATTTAGAAGTTCTTATTATTGAATTATTACTATACCATTGATTATTTATTATTGTTTTTCTACATTTGGAACCTTGAAAGTGAAAAAATATTTTTACAAAAAAAAACAAAATTGTTTTGGTGTTTTTCTGTTTTTAACTTATATTATTTTTAAAACGATTGTTGGACTTTGAAATATTTATTTTATTAAATTCTTAAAAAAAGTCCCTTCTTTTTTTTTTCGCTCGCTGCCATATTTCAATGACTTCGCACCTAACTATTCATCAACTATTATAGCGATAAAGTAAAAATTATGGTACTTGTAATCATTTGAATGTTGTTTGGTTGACCGCTATACCGCCATTTAAATATTATAGAGAGAAAGTAAAAATTATGGTACTTCTAAACGTTCAAATGTTGTTTTACATGGCAGTTATGGCGGGAAAGTATCCTTGGTCTTTTAAAACATAAATTGGAGAGTATCATGTTGGTAACACTATTTGGTGAAATCATGTTGGTAAATTATTGGCGAGAAAGTATCATGGTGGTAACGCTGTTTGATGAAATTATGTTGGCAACACTTTTCTCCTTTATATTTTGAAAAAGTACTAAGTTGGTAAATTATTAATTGATATAAATTTAAATATTACAGCGAGAAAGAAATCTGGTGAGAAAGTACTATGTTGGAAACGTTGTATTAAAATATTAAAGCGGGAAATAAATTTGACGAGAAAGTATTATGTTGGTTAATTATTAAATGACAGAAATTTAAATATAATAGCGAGAAAGTACTATGATGGTAAATTATTAAATGACAGCAATTTAAATATAATAGCGAGAAAGTACTATGTTGGTAACGTTGTATTAAAATATTATAGAAGAAAAGAAATTTGACGAGAAAGTATCATGTTGATAACGCTATCTAATGAATTTATATTGGCAACACTGTTCTCCTTTATATTTTGAAAAAGTACAATTTTATTAAATTATTAAATGCCGGAAATTTAAATATTATAGCGCGAAAGAAATATGCCGAGAAAGTACTATGTTGGGAACGTTGTATTAAAATATTATAATGGGAAAGAAATTTGACGAGAAAGTACTATGTTGGTAAATTATTAAATGACAGAAACTTAAATATTATAGCGAGAAAGAAATATGACGATAAAGTACTATGTTGGTAACCTTTTATTAAAATATAATAGCAGGAAAGAAATTTGACGAGAACGTACTATGTTGGTTACGTTCTAATAAAATATAATAGCGAGAAAGTAAAAATTATGGGTCAAATATCAGAAAGAGCTATATTGGTAACGCATCGAAAATTATTCTACATCACATTTTGAATACAGAACCGTTTTTTGTCATAAAAATTGGCCCAAAAGTGGCGGAATAGACGTTAAGGTCCTTTTCGCGTTTCTTCTGCGCAGAATTTTTTATATACAATTATTCTACGTCACATTTCTAAACTTGCGCCGTTTTTCGAGTTCAAATCCGACCAATAGTAGCGGAGATATACGTTAAGGCCCTTTTGGCGTTTCTTCTGCGCAGAATTTTTTTTATATGAAAATAGTCTACGACAAATGTCAAATATAGCGCCGTTTTTTGCGTTTAAATCCGACCAATAGTAACGGAGATATACGTTAAGGTCCTTTTGGCGTTTCTTCTGCGCAGATTTTTTTTATTTGCAATTATTCTACGCCACATTACAAATGTACCGCCGTTTTTCGCATTAAAATCGGACCTATAGTAACGGAGATATACGTTAATGCCCTTTTGGCGTTTCTTCTGCGCAGAATTTTTTTATATGAAAATATTCTACGACAAATCTCAAATATAGCGCCGTTTTTCGCGTTTAAATCCGACCAATAGTAACGGAGATATACGTTAAGGTCCTTTTGGCGTTTCTTCTGCGCAGAATTTTTTTATAGGCAATTATTCTACGTCACATTTCAAATATAGCGCAGTTTTTCGCGTTTAAATCCGACCAATAGTAACGGAGATAGAGAGTCAACGTTCCTTCTGCGCACGTTTTTTTTTGTTGAATTAAATTTTTTTCCAAATGCTGTGACGGTAGTCGATAATGCTGGCACCTTCGCGTCCCCACGTTTCCCGCGTAGCTTCACAAACTTTTCCCCAGATCTGGGGAAATTGTGACGTCACGCCATGAATCGGTATAACAAATTTCCCCAGAGTGGGCTCGTATGAATACATTGCCATTTCCGGAGTTTAAATCCGACCGTTGAAAACGAACTTAGCCCCGAATGCCCTTTTGGTGTTTCTTCTGCGCAGGATAAATGTGTGAAATAGAGGGAAACTATCATGTTGGCAATAATTATAGACTAAGAGACAGTTGGTAACGCTTTTTTGTACGAAAGTATCAACACTGATATATTATAGTGGAAATGACAAGGTCTCAATTGATTTTTTAGTAAATGCTACTTTTTGACACACCCTGTATATGATAATTTTTCGTTCATCTACTCTTCTATTCAGCGTAGAGGGAAACTATCATGTTTTGGGGTTGAAGGGGGTAGTTGGGATTTTATAGGGGGTAGTTGGGATTTGATACTTATTTGTCCCTTACTCCTTGTGGTATTAGCTATTTTATCAATTTTCCTGTAAATACGGGGTAGTTGAGGGTTAGAGGGGGTAGTTGGGATTTTATGACTATTTGTTCCTCAATTTAAATCTATGATGTGTCACGTGATATATTTCATTCATTTTTTCCCCCACCACGTTTTGAGACAATGCCGTTTCCCGCGTTTAAATCGGACCAATAGTAACGGAGATATAAGCTAAAGCCCTTTCGGCGTTTCTTCTCCGCAGGATTTTTTTATACGTATTAATTGTATGGTAGATTTCAAATAGACGGCCGTTTCCCACGTTCAAATCGGACCAATAGTAACGGAGATATTTACTACGGTCCTTTTGGCTTTCGTACTGCGCATGTTTTTTCTTTACGTATTTATTATACGCCACATTTAAAATACACTGCCGTTTTACGCGTTTAAATCGGACCAATAGAAACGGAGATATAAGCTAAGGCCCTTTTGGCTTTCGTACTGCGCATGTTTTTTCATTACGTATTTTTTATACGTCACATTTAAAACACACTACCGTTTCCCGCGTTTAAATCGGACCAATAGTAACGGAGATATAAGCTAAGGCCCTTTTGGCTTTCATACTGCGCATGTTCTTTCTTTTGGTATTTATTATACGTCACATTTAAAATACACTTCCGTTTCCCGCGTTTAAATCGGACCAATAGTAAGGGAGATATAAGCCAAGGTCCTTTTGGCTTTCGTACTGCGCATGTTTTTTCTTTTGGTATTTATTATACGTCACATTTAAAATACACTGCCGTTTTACGCGTTTAAATCGGACCAATAGTAACGGAGATATAAGCCAAGGTCCTTTTGGCTTTCGTACTGCGCATGTTCTTTCTTTACGTATACCCTATACGTCACATTTAAAATACACTGCCGTTTCCCGCGTTTAAATCAGACCAATAGTAAGGGAGATATAAGCTAAGGCCCTTTTGACGTTTCTTCTACACAGCATTTTTTGACATGTAATAATTTTACGTTATATTTCAAATATAATGCCGTTTGACCCACCCAAATCGGTCCATTAATTACGAAGATATATTGTGGATTAAAAATTGCTACAAAAAGATGGCTAGTAGCGCCATCTGTTTGTTAGCGGCAGTACTACATCTTAGAGTTATGAAGAGTACTATATTTTTAGTCCGCAGCCATTTTCTATCCTAATATTTAAAGTATGCCACATGCCGCCATTTTTATCTGCGTCTCTTTCTGGTACGCTGAATTTCCTATACTTCTCTCTCTAACACATTGAATTCCCTATACCAATAGTAGTAATGGCTTTGGTTATCTACTGTGGTTTCAGTTTGTTGTTCGATTTCGATTTCGCTGTTCGATTTCGAAGTTGGATTTCGTTGTTCTATTTCGTTGATCTAATTCGTTGTTCGATTTCGTTGTTCGATTTCGTTGTTCGATTCGTTATTCGATTTCGTTGTTCGATGTCGTTGTTCGAATTCGTTGTTCGAATTCGTTGTTCGAATTCGTTGTTCGATTTCGTTGTTCGTTTTCGTTGTGATTCGTTATTCGATTTCGTTGTTCGATTTCGTTGTTCGATTTCGTTGTTCGATTTTGTTGTTCGATTTCGTTGTTCGATTTCGTTGTTCGATTTGGTTGTTCGATTTCGTTGTTCGATTTCGTTGTTCGATTTCGTTGTTCGATTTCGTTGTTCGATTTCGTTGTCCGATTCCGTTGTTCGATTTCGTTGTTCGTTTTCGTTGTTCGATATTGTTGTATGATTTCGTGGTTCGATTTCGTTGTTCGATTGCGTTGTTCCATTTCGTTGTTCTATTTCGTGGTTCGATTTCGTGGTTTCAGTTTGTTGTTCGATTTCGATTTCGCTGTTCGATTTCGAAGTTGGATTTCGTTGTTCTATTTCGTTGTTCTAATTCGTTGTTCGATTTCGTTGTTCGATTTCGTTGTTCGATTTCGTTGTTCGATGTCGTTCGAATTCGTTGTTCGAATTCGTGTTCGATTTCGTTGTTCGATTTCGTTGTTCGATTTCGTTGTTCGATTTGGTTGTTCGATTTCGTTGTTCGATTTCGTTGTTCGATTTCGTTGTTCGATTTCGTTGTTCGATTTTGAAGTTCGATTTCGTTGTTCGATTTCGTTGTTCGATTTCGTTGTTCGATTTCGTTGTTCGATTTCGTTGTTCCATTTCGTTGTTCGATTTCGTTGTTCGATTTCGAAGTTCGATTTCGTTGTTCGATTTCGTTGTTCGATTTCGTTGTTCGATTTCGTTGTTCGATTTCGTTGTTCGATGTCGTTCGAATTCGTTGTTCGAATTCGTTGTTCGAATTCGTGTTCGATTTCGTTGTCCGATTTCGTTGTTCGATTTCGTTGTTCGATTTCGTTGTTCGATTTCGTTGTCCGATTTCGTTGTTCGATTTCGTTGTTCGATTTCGTTGTTCGATTTCGTTGTTCGATTTTGTTGTTCGATTTCGTTGTTCGATTTCGTTGTTCGATTTGGTTGTTCGATTTCGTTGTTCGATTTCGTTGTTCGATTTCGTTGTTCGATTTTGAAGTTCGATTTCGTTGTTCGATTTCGTTGTTCGATTTCGTTGTTCGATTTCGTTGTTCGATTTCGTTGTTCGATTTCGTTGTTCGATTTCGTTGTTCGATTTCGTTGTTCGATTTCGTTGTTCGATTTCGTAGTTCGTTTTAGTTGTCCGATTCCGTTGTTCGATTACGTTGTTCGTTTTCGTTGTTCGATATTGTTGTATGATTTCGTGGTTCGATTTCGTTGTTCGATTGCGTTGTTCCATTTCGTTGTTCTATTTCGTTGTTCTATTTCGTGGTTCGATTTCGTGATTTCAGTTTGTTGTTCGATTTCGATTTCGCTGTTCGATTTCGAAGTTGGATTTGGTTGTTCTATTTCGTTGTTCTAATTCGTTGTTCGATTTCGTTGTTCGATTTCGTTGTTCGATTTCGTTGTTCGATTTCGTTGTTCGATTTCGTTGTTCGATTTCGTTGTTCGATTTCGTTGTTCGATTTCGTTGTTCCATTTCGTTGTTCGTTTTTCTTTGTTCGATTTCGTTGTTCGATTTCGTTGTTCGATTTCGTTGTTCGATTTCGTTGTTCGATTTCGTTGTTCGATTTCGTTGTTCGATTTCGTTGTTCGATTTCGTTGTTCGATTTCGTTGTTCGAATTCGTTGTTCGAATTCGTTGTTCGATTTCGTTGTTCGATTTCGTTGTTCGATTTCGTTGTTCGATTTCGTTGTTCGATTTCGTTGTTCGATTTCGTTGTTCCATTTCGCTGTTCGATTTTCTTTGTTCGATTTCGTTGTTCGATTTCGTTGTTCGATTTCGTTGTTCGATTTCGTGGTTCGAATTCGTTGTTCGAATTCGTTGTTCGATTTCGTTGTTCGATTTCGTTGTTCGATTTCGTTGTTCGATTTCGTTGTTCCATTTCGTTGTTCGATTTCGTTGTTCGATTTCGTTGTTCGATTTCGTTGTTCGATTTCGTTGTTCGAATTCGTTGTTCGATTTCGTTGTTCGAATTCGTTGTTCGATTTCGTTCGATTTCGTTGTTCGATTTCGTTGTTCGATTTCGTTGTTCGATTTCGTTGTTCGATTTCGTGGTTCGATTTCGTTGTTCGATTGCGTTGTTCCATTTCGTTGTTCTATTTCGTGGTTCGATTTCGTGGTTTCAGTTTGTTGTTCGATTTCGATTTCGCTGTTCGATTTCGAAGTTGGATTTCGTTGTTCTATTTCGTTGTTCTAATTCGTTGTTCGATTTCGTTGTTCGATTTCGTTGTTCGATTTCGTTGTTCGATTTCGTTGTTCGATTTCGTTGTTCGATGTCGTTCGAATTCGTTGTTCGAATTCGTGTTCGATTTCGTTGTTCGATTTCGTTGTTCGATTTCGTTGTTCGATTTGGTTGTTCGATTTCGTTGTTCGATTTCGTTGTTCGATTTCGTTGTTCGATTTCGTTGTTCGATTTCGTTGTTCGATTTTGAAGTTCGATTTCGTTGTTCGATTTCGTTGTTCGATTTCGTTGTTCCATTTCGTTGTTCGATTTCGTTGTTCGATTTCGTTGTTCGATTTCGAAGTTCGATTTCGTTGTTCGATTTCGTTGTTCGATTTCGTTGTTCGATTTCGTTGTTCGATTTCGTTGTTCGATGTCGTTCGAATTCGTTGTTCGAATTCGTTGTTCGAATTCGTGTTCGATTTCGTTGTCCGATTTCGTTGTTCGATTTCGTTGTTCGATTTCGTTGTTCGATTTCGTTGTTCGATTTTGTTGTTCGATTTCGTTGTTCGATTTCGTTGTTCGATTTGGTTGTTCGATTTCGTTGTTCGATTTCGTTGTTCGATTTCGTTGTTCGATTTTGAAGTTCGATTTCGTTGTTCGATTTCGTTGTTCGATTTCGTTGTTCGATTTCGTTGTTCGATTTCGTTGTTCGATTTCGTTGTTCGATTTCGTTGTTCGTTTTAGTTGTCCGATTCCGTTGTTCGATTACGTTGTTCGTTTTCGTTGTTCGATATTGTTGTATGATTTCGTGGTTCGATTTCGTTGTTCGATTGCGTTGTTCCATTTCGTTGTTCTATTTCGTTGTTCTATTTCGTGGTTCGATTTCGTGGTTTCAGTTTGTTGTTCGATTTCGATTTCGCTGTTCGATTTCGAAGTTGGATTTGGTTGTTCTATTTCGTTGTTCTAATTCGTTGTTCGATTTCGTTGTTCGATTTCGTTGTTCGTTTTCGTTGTTCGATTCGTTATTCGATTTTGTTGTTCGATTTCGTTGTTCGATTTCGTTGTTCCATTTCGTTGTTCGATTTCGTCGTTCGATTTCGTTGTTCGATTTCGTTGTTCGATTTCGTTGTTAGATTTCGTTGTTCGTTGTTAGATTTCGTTGTTTTTTGTTCGATTTCGTTGTTCGATTTCGTTGTTCGATTTTGAAGTTCGATTTCGTTGTTCGATTTCGTTGTTCGATTTCGTTGTTCGATTTCGTTGTTCGATTTCGTTGTTCGATTTCGTTGTCCGATTTCGTTGTTCGATTCGTTATTCGATTTTGTTGTTCGATTTCGTGGTTCGATTTCGTGGTTTCAGTTTGTTGTTCGATTTCGATTTCGCTGTTCGATTTCGAAGTTGGATTTCGTTGTTCTATTTCGTTGTTCTAATTCGTTGTTCGATTTCGTTGTTCGATTTCGTTGTTCGATTTTGTTGTTCGATTTCGTTGTTCGATTTCGTTGTTCGATTTGGTTGTTCGATTTCGTTGTTCGATTTCGTTGTTCGATTTCGTTGTTCGATTTTGAAGTTCGATTTCGTTGTTCGATTTCGTTGTTCGATTTCGTTGTTCGATTTCGTTGTTCGATTTCGTTGTTCGATTTCGTTGTTCGTTTTAGTTGTCCGATTCCGTTGTTCGATTACGTTGTTCGTTTTCGTTGTTCGATATTGTTGTATGATTTCGTGGTTCGATTTCGTTGTTCGATTGCGTTGTTCCATTTCGTTGTTCTATTTCGTTGTTCTATTTCGTGGTTCGATTTCGTGGTTTCAGTTTGTTGTTCGATTTCGATTTCGCTGTTCGATTTCGAAGTTGGATTTGGTTGTTCTATTTCGTTGTTCTAATTCGTTGTTCGATTTCGTTGTTCGATTTCGTTGTTCGTTTTCGTTGTTCGATTCGTTATTCGATTTTGTTGTTCGATTTCGTTGTTCGATTTCGTTGTTCCATTTCGTTGTTCGATTTCGTCGTTCGATTTCGTTGTTCGATTTCGTTGTTCGATTTCGTTGTTAGATTTCGTTGTTCGTTGTTAGATTTCGTTGTTTTTTGTTCGATTTCGTTGTTCGATTTCGTTGTTCGATTTTGAAGTTCGATTTCGTTGTTCGATTTCGTTGTTCGATTTCGTTGTTCGATTTCGTTGTTCGATTTCGTTGTTCGATTTCGTTGTTCGATTTCGTTGTCCGATTTCGTTGTTCGATTCGTTATTCGATTTTGTTGTTCGATTTCGTGGTTCGATTTCGTGGTTTCAGTTTGTTGTTCGATTTCGATTTCGCTGTTCGATTTCGAAGTTGGATTTCGTTGTTCTATTTCGTTGTTCTAATTCGTTGTTCGATTTCGTTGTTCGATTTCGTTGTTCGATTTCGTTGTTCGATTTCGTTGTTCGATTCGTTATTCGATTTTGTTGTTCGATTTCGTTGTTCGATTTCGTTGTTCCATTTCGTTGTTCGATTTCGTCGTTCGATTTCGTTGTTCGATTTCGTTGTTCGAATTCGTTGTTCGATTTCGTTGTTCGATTTCGTTGTTCGATTTCGTTGTTCGATTTGGAAGTTCGATTTCGTTGTTCGATTTCGTTGTTCGATTTCGTTGTTCGATTTCGTTGTTCGATTTAGTTGTCCGATTCCGTTGTTCGATTTCGTTCTTCGTTTTCGTTGTTCGATATTGTTGTATGATTTCGTTGTTCGAATTCGTTGTTCGATTTCGTTGTTCGATTTCGTTGTTCGATTTCGTTGTTCGATTTTGAAGTTCGATTTCGTTGTTCGATTTCGTTGATCGATTTCGTTCGATTTCGTTGTTCGATTTCGTTGTTCGAATTCGTTGTTCGATTTCGTTGTTCGATTTCGTTGTTCGATTTCGTTGTTCGATTTCGTTGTTCGATTTCGTTGTTCGATTTCGTTGTTCCATTTCGTTGTTCGATTTTCTTTGTTCGATTTCGTTGTTCGATTTCGTTGTTCGATTTCGTTGTTCGATTTCGTGGTTCGAATTCGTTGTTCGAATTCGTTGTTCGATTTCGTTGTTCGATTTCGTTGTTCGATTTCGTTGTTCGATTTCGTTGTTCCATTTCGTTGTTCGATTTCGTTGTTCGATTTCGTTGTTCGATTTCGTTGTTCGATTTCGTTGTTCGAATTCGTTGTTCGATTTCGTTGTTCGAATTCGTTGTTCGATTTCGTTCGATTTCGTTGTTCGATTTCGTTGTTCGATTTCGTTGTTCGATTTCGTTGTTCGATTTCGTTGTTCGATTTCGTGGTTCGATTTCGTTGTTCGATTGCGTTGTTCCATTTCGTTGTTCTATTTCGTGGTTCGATTTCGTGGTTTCAGTTTGTTGTTCGATTTCGATTTCGCTGTTCGATTTCGAAGTTGGATTTCGTTGTTCTATTTCGTTGTTCTAATTCGTTGTTCGATTTCGTTGTTCGATTTCGTTGTTCGATTTCGTTGTTCGATTTCGTTGTTCGATGTCCATCGAATTCGTTGTTCGAATTCGTGTTCGATTTCGTTGTTCGATTTCGTTGTTCGATTTCGTTGTTCGATTTGGTTGTTCGATTTCGTTGTTCGATTTCGTTGTTCGATTTCGTTGTTCGATTTCGTTGTTCGATTTTGAAGTTCGATTTCGTTGTTCGATTTCGTTGTTCGATTTCGTTGTTCCATTTCGTTGTTCGATTTCGTTGTTCGATTTCGTTGTTCGATTTCGAAGTTCGATTTCGTTGTTCGATTTCGTTGTTCGATTTCGTTGTTCGATTTCGTTGTTCGATTTCGTTGTTCGATTTCGTTGTTCGATGTCGTTCGAATTCGTTGTTCGAATTCGTTGTTCGAATTCGTGTTCGATTTCGTTGTCCGATTTCGTTGTTCGATTTCGTTGTTCGATTTCGTTGTTCGATTTCGTTGTTCGATTTTGTTGTTCGATTTCGTTGTTCGATTTCGTTGTTCGATTTGGTTGTTCGATTTCGTTGTTCGATTTCGTTGTTCGATTTCGTTGTTCGATTTTGAAGTTCGATTTCGTTGTTCGATTTCGTTGTTCGATTTCGTTGTTCGATTTCGTTGTTCGATTTCGTTGTTCGATTTCGTTGTTCGATTTCGTTGTTCGATTTCGTTGTTCGTTTTAGTTGTCCGATTCCGTTGTTCGATTACATTGTTCGTTTTCGTTGTTCGATATTGTTGTATGATTTCGTGGTTCGATTTCGTTGTTCGATTGCGTTGTTCCATTTCGTTGTTCTATTTCGTTGTTCTATTTCGTGGTTCGATTTCGTGGTTTCAGTTTGTTGTTCGATTTCGATTTCGCTGTTCGATTTCGAAGTTGGATTTGGTTGTTCTATTTCGTTGTTCTAATTCGTTGTTCGATTTCGTTGTTCGATTTCGTTGTTCGTTTTCGTTGTTCGATTCGTTATTCGATTTTGTTGTTCGATTTCGTTGTTAGATTTCGTTGTTCGTTGTTAGATTTCGTTGTTTTTTGTTCGATTTCGTTGTTCGATTTCGTTGTTCGATTTTGAAGTTCGATTTCGTTGTTCGATTTCGTTGTTCGATTTCGTTGTTCGATTTCGTTGTTCGATTTCGTTGTTCGATTTCGTTGTCCGATTTCGTTGTTCGATTCGTTATTCGATTTTGTTGTTCGATTTCGTGGTTCGATTTCGTGGTTTCAGTTTGTTGTTCGATTTCGATTTCGCTGTTCGATTTCGAAGTTGGATTTCGTTGTTCTATTTCGTTGTTCTAATTCGTTGTTCGATTTCGTTGTTCGATTTCGTTGTTCGATTTCGTTGTTCGATTTCGTTGTTCGATTCGTTATTCGATTTTGTTGTTCGATTTCGTTGTTCGATTTCGTTGTTCCATTTCGTTGTTCGATTTCGTCGTTCGATTTCGTTGTTCGATTTCGTTGTTCGAATTCGTTGTTCGATTTCGTTGTTCGATTTCGTTGTTCGATTTCGTTGTTCGATTTGGAAGTTCGATTTTGTTGTTCGATTTCGTTGTTCGATTTCGTTGTTCGATTTCGTTGTTCGATTTAGTTGTCCGATTCCGTTGTTCGATTTCGTTCTTCGTTTTCGTTGTTCGATATTGTTGTATGATTTCGTTGTTCGAATTCGTTGTTCGATTTCGTTGTTCGATTTCGTTGTTCGATTTCGTTGTTCGATTTTGAAGTTCGATTTCGTTGTTCGATTTCGTTGATCGATTTCGTTCGATTTCGTTGTTCGATTTCGTTGTTCGAATTCGTTGTTCGATTTCGTTGTTCGATTTCGTTGTTCGATTTCGTTGTTCGATTTCGTTGTTCGATTTCGTTGTTCGATTTCGTTGTTCCATTTCGTTGTTCGATTTTCTTTGTTCGATTTCGTTGTTCGATTTCGTTGTTCGATTTCGTGGTTCGAATTCGTTGTTCGAATTCGTTGTTCGATTTCGTTGTTCGATTTCGTTGTTCGATTTCGTTGTTCGATTTCGTTGTTCCATTTCGTTGTTCGATTTCGTTGTTCGATTTCGTTGTTCGATTTCGTTGTTCGATTTCGTTGTTCGATTTCGTTGTTCGAATTCGTTGTTCGATTTCGTTGTTCGAATTCGTTGTTCGATTTCGTTCGATTTCGTTGTTCGATTTCGTTGTTCGATTTCGTTGTTCGATTTCGTTGTTCGATTCGTTATTCGATTTCGTTGTTCGATTTCGTTGTTCGATTTCGTTGTTCCATTTCGTTGTTCCATTTTGTTGTTCGATTTCGTTGTTCGATTTCGTTGTTCGATTTGGTTGTTCGATTTCGTTGTTCGATTTCGTTGTTCGATTTCGTTGTTCGATTTCGTTGTTCGATTTCGTTGTTCGATTTCGTTGTTCGATTTCGTTGTTCGAATTCGTTGTTCGATTTCGTTGTTCGAATTCGTTGTTCGATTTCGTTCGATTTCGTTGTTCGATTTCGTTGTTCGATTTCGTTGTTCGATTTCGTTGTTCGATTTCGTTGTTCGATTTCGTTGTTCGAATTCGTTGTTCGATTTCGTTGTTCGAATTCGTTGTTCGATTTCGTTCGATTTCGTTGTTCGATTTCGTTGTTCGATTTCGTTGTTCGATTTCGTTGTTCGATTTCGTTGTTCGATTTCGTTGTTCGATTTCGTTGTTCGATTTCGTTGTTCCATTTCGTTGTTCGATTTCGTTGTTCGATTTCGTTGTTCGATTTCGTGGTTCGATTTCGTTGTTCGATTGCGTTGTTCCATTTCGTTGTTCTATTTCGTGGTTCGATTTCGTGGTTTCAGTTTGTTGTTCGATTTCGATTTCGCTGTTCGATTTCGAAGTTGGATTTCGTTGTTCTATTTCGTTGTTCTAATTCGTTGTTCGATTTCGTTGTTCGATTTCGTTGTTCGATTTCGTTGTTCGATTTCGTTGTTCGATTTCGTTGTTCGATGTCGTTCGAATTCGTTGTTCGAATTCGTGTTCGATTTCGTTGTTCGATTTCGTTGTTCGATTTCGTTGTTCGATTTGGTTGTTCGATTTCGTTGTTCGATTTCGTTGTTCGATTTCGTTGTTCGATTTCGTTGTTCGATTTCGTTGTTCGATTTTGAAGTTCGATTTCGTTGTTCGATTTCGTTGTTCGATTTCGTTGTTCCATTTCGTTGTTCGATTTCGTTGTTCGATTTCGTTGTTCGATTTCGAAGTTCGATTTCGTTGTTCGATTTCGTTGTTCGATTTCGTTGTTCGATTTCGTTGTTCGATTTCGTTGTTCGATGTCGTTCGAATTCGTTGTTCGAATTCGTTGTTCGAATTCGCGTTCGATTTCGTTGTCCGATTTCGTTGTTCGATTTCGTTGTTCGATTTCGTTGTTCGATTTCGTTGTTCGATTTTGTTGTTCGATTTCGTTGTTCGATTTCGTTGTTCGATTTGGTTGTTCGATTTCGTTGTTCGATTTCGTTGTTCGATTTCGTTGTTCGATTTTGAAGTTCGATTTCGTTGTTCGATTTCGTTGTTCGATTTCGTTGTTCGATTTCGTTGTTCGATTTCGTTGTTCGATTTCGTTGTTCGATTTCGTTGTTCGATTTCGTTGTTCGTTTTAGTTGTCCGATTCCGTTGTTCGATTACGTTGTTCGTTTTCGTTGTTCGATATTGTTGTATGATTTCGTGGTTCGATTTCGTTGTTCGATTGCGTTGTTCCATTTCGTTGTTCTATTTCGTTGTTCTATTTCGTGGTTCGATTTCGTGGTTTCAGTTTGTTGTTCGATTTCGATTTCGCTGTTCGATTTCGAAGTTGGATTTGGTTGTTCTATTTCGTTGTTCTAATTCGTTGTTCGATTTCGTTGTTCGATTTCGTTGTTCGTTTTCGTTGTTCGATTCGTTATTCGATTTTGTTGTTCGATTTCGTTGTTCGATTTCGTTGTTCCATTTCGTTGTTCGATTTCGTCGTTCGATTTCGTTGTTCGATTTCGTTGTTCGATTTCGTTGTTAGATTTCGTTGTTCGTTGTTAGATTTCGTTGTTTTTTGTTCGGTTTCGTTGTTCGATTTCGTTGTTCGATTTTGAAGTTCGATTTCGTTGTTCGATTTCGTTGTTCGATTTCGTTGTTCGATTTCGTTGTTCGATTTCGTTGTCCGATTTCGTTGTTCGATTCGTTATTCGATTTTGTTGTTCGATTTCGTGGTTCGATTTCGTGGTTTCAGTTTGTTGTTCGATTTCGATTTCGCTGTTCGATTTCGAAGTTGGATTTCGTTGTTCTATTTCGTTGTTCTAATTCGTTGTTCGATTTCGTTGTTCGATTTCGTTGTTCGATTTCGTTGTTCGATTTCGTTGTTCGATTCGTTATTCGATTTTGTTGTTCGATTTCGTTGTTCGATTTCGTTGTTCCATTTCGTTGTTCGATTTCGTCGTTCGATTTCGTTGTTCGATTTCGTTGTTCGAATTCGTTGTTCGATTTCGTTGTTCGATTTCGTTGTTCGATTTCGTTGTTCGATTTGGAAGTTCGATTTCGTTGTTCGATTTCGTTGTTCGATTTCGTTGTTCGATTTCGTTGTTCGATTTAGTTGTCCGATTCCGTTGTTCGATTTCGTTCTTCGTTTTCGTTGTTCGATATTGTTGTATGATTTCGTTGTTCGAATTCGTTGTTCGATTTCGTTGTTCGATTTCGTTGTTCGATTTCGTTGTTCGATTTTGAAGTTCGATTTCGTTGTTCGATTTCGTTGATCGATTTCGTTCGATTTCGTTGTTCGAATTCGTTGTTCGATTTCGTTGTTCGAATTCGTTGTTCGATTTCGTTGTTCGATTTCGTTGTTCGATTTCGTTGTTCGATTTCGTTGTTCAATTTCGTTGTTTGAATTCGTGTTCGATTTCGTTGATCGATTTCGTTGTTCGATTTTCTTTGTTCGATTTGATTGTTCGATTTCGTTGATCGATTTCGTTTTTCGATTTCGTTGTTCGATTTCATTGTTCGATTTCGTTGTTCGATTTCGTGGTTCGAATTCGTTGTTCGAATTCGTTGTTCGAATTCGTTGTTCGTTGTTAGATTTCGTTGTTCGTTGTTAGATTTCGTTGTTGTTTGTTCGATTTCGTGGTTCGAATTCGTTGTTCGAATTCGTTGTTCGATTTCGTTGTTCGATTTCGTTGTTCGATTTTGTTGTTCGATTTCGTTGTTCGATTTCGTTGTTCGATTTCGTTGTTCGATTTCGTTGTTCGATTTCGTTGTTCTATTTCGTTGTTCGATTTCGTTGTTCCATTTCGTTGTTCGATTTCGTCGTTCGATTTCGTTGTTCGATTTCGTTGTTCGAATTCGTTGTTCGATTTCGTTGTTCGATTTCGTTGTTCGATTTCGTTGTTCGATTTCGTTGTTCGATTTGGAAGTTCGATTTCGTTGTTCGATTTCGTTGTTCGATTTCGTTGTTCGATTTCGTTGTTCGATTTAGTTGTCCGATTCCGTTGTTCGATTTCGTTCTTCGTTTTCGTTGTTCGATATTGTTGTATGATTTCGTTGTTCGAATTCGTGGTTCGATTTCGTTGTTCGATTGCGTTGTTCCATTTCGTTGTTCTATTTCGTGATTCGATTTCGTGGTTTCAGTTTGTTGTTCGATTTCGATTTCGCTGTTCGATTTCGAAGTTGGATTTCGTTGTTCTATTTCGTTGATCTAATTCGTTGTTCGATTTCGTTGTTCGATTTCGTTGTTCGATTTCGTTGTTCGATTCGTTATTCGGTTTCGTTGTTCGATGTCGTTGTTCGAATTCGTTGTTCGAATTCGTTGTTCGAATTCGTTGTTCGATTTCGTTGTTCGTTTTCGTTGTGATTCGTTATTCGATTTCGTTGTTCGATTTCGTTGTTCGATTTCGTTGTTCGATTTTGTTGTTCGATTTCGTTGTTCGATTTCGTTGTTCGATTTGGTTGTTCGATTTCGTTGTTCGATTTCGTTGTTCGATTTCGTTGTTCGATTTCGTTGTTCGATTTCGTTGTTCGATTTCGTTGTTCGATTTTGAAGTTCGATTTCGTTGTTCGATTTCGTTGTTCGATTTCGTTGTTCGATTTCGTTGTTCGATTTCGTTGTTCGATTTCGTTGTTCGATTTCGTTGTCCGATTCCGTTGTTCGATTTCGTTGTTCGTTTTCGTTGTTCGATATTGTTGTATGATTTCGTGCTTCGATTTCGTTGTTCGATTGCGTTGTTCCATTTCGTTGTTCTATTTCGTGGTTCGATTTCGTGGTTTCAGTTTGTTGTTCGATTTCGATTTCGCTGTTCGATTTTGAAGTTGGATTTCGTTGTTCGATTTCGTTGTTCGATTTGGAAGTTCGATTTCGTTGTTCGATTTCGTTGTTAGATTTCGTTGTTCGATTTCGTTGTTCGATTTAGTTGTCCGATTCCGTTGTTCGATTTCGTTCTTCGTTTTCGTTGTTCGATATTGTTGTATGATTTCGTTGTTCGAATTCGTGGTTCGATTTCGTTGTTCGATTGCGTTGTTCCATTTCGTTGTTCTATTTCGTGGTTCGATTTCGTGGTTTCAGTTTGTTGTTCGATTTCGATTTCGCTGTTCGATTTCGAAGTTGGATTTCGTTGTTCTATTTCGTTGATCTAATTCGTTGTTCGATTTCGTTGTTCGATTTCGTTGTTCGATTTCGTTGTTCGATTCGTTATTCGATTTCGTTGTTCGATGTCGTTGTTCGAATTCGTTGTTCGAATTCGTTGTTCGAATTCGTTGTTCGATTTCGTTGTTCGTTTTCGTTGTGATTCGTTATTCGATTTCGTTGTTCGATTTCGTTGTTCGATTTCGTTGTTCGATTTTGTTGTTCGATTTCGTTGTTCGATTTCGTTGTTCGATTTGGTTGTTCGATTTCGTTGTTCGATTTCGTTGTTCGATTTCGTTGTTCGATTTCGTTGTTCGATTTCGTTGTCCGATTCCGTTGTTCGATTTCGTTGTTCGTTTTCGTTGTTCGATATTGTTGTATGATTTCGTGGTTCGATTTCGTTGTTCGATTGCGTTGTTCCATTTCGTTGTTCTATTTCGTGGTTCGATTTCGTGGTTTCAGTTTGTTGTTCGATTTCGATTTCGCTGTTCGATTTCGAAGTTGGATTTCGTTGTTCTATTTCGTTGTTCTAATTCGTTGTTCGATTTCGTTGTTCGATTTCGTTGTTCGATTTCGTTGTTCGATGTCGTTCGAATTCGTTGTTCGAATTCGTGTTCGATTTCGTTGTTCGATTTCGTTGTTCGATTTCGTTGTTCGATTTGGTTGTTCGATTTCGTTGTTCGATTTCGTTGTTCGATTTCGTTGTTCGATTTCGTTGTTCGATTTTGAAGTTCGATTTCGTTGTTCGATTTCGTTGTTCGATTTCGTTGTTCGATTTCGTTGTTCCATTTCGTTGTTCGATTTCGTTGTTCGATTTCGTTGTTCGATTTCGAAGTTCGATTTCGTTGTTCGATTTCGTTGTTCGATTTCGTTGTTCGATTTCGTTGTTCGATTTCGTTGTTCGATTTCGTTGTTCGATGTCGTTCGAATTCGTTGTTCGAATTCGTTGTTCGAATTCGTGTTCGATTTCGTTGTCCGATTTCGTTGTTCGATTTCGTTGTTCGATTTCGTTGTTCGATTTCGTTGTCCGATTTCGTTGTTCGATTTCGTTGTTCGATTTCGTTGTTCGATTTCGTTGTTCGATTTTGTTGTTCGATTTCGTTGTTCGATTTCGTTGTTCGATTTGGTTGTTCGATTTCGTTGTTCGATTTCGTTGTTCGATTTCGTTGTTCGATTTTGAAGTTCGATTTCGTTGTTCGATTTCGTTGTTCGATTTCGTTGTTCGATTTCGTTGTTCGATTTCGTTGTTCGATTTCGTTGTTCGATTTCGTTGTTCGATTTCGTAGTTCGTTTTAGTTGTCCGATTCCGTTGTTCGATTACGTTGTTCGTTTTCGTTGTTCGATATTGTTGTATGATTTCGTGGTTCGATTTCGTTGTTCGATTGCGTTGTTCCATTTCGTTGTTCTATTTCGTTGTTCTATTTCGTGGTTCGATTTCGTGATTTCAGTTTGTTGTTCGATTTCGATTTAGCTGTTCGATTTCGAAGTTGGATTTGGTTGTTCTATTTCGTTGTTCTAATTCGTTGTTCGATTTCGTTGTTCGATTTCGTTGTTCGATTTCGTTGTTCGATTTCGTTGTTCGATTTCGTTGTTCGATTTCGTTGTTCGATTTCGTTGTTCGATTTCGTTGTTCCATTTCGTTGTTCGTTTTTCTTTGTTCGATTTCGTTGTTCGATTTCGTTGTTCGATTTCGTTGTTCGATTTCGTTGTTCGATTTCGTTGTTCGATTTCGTTGTTCGATTTCGTTGTTCGATTTCGTTGTTCGAATTCGTTGTTCGAATTCGTTGTTCGATTTCGTTGTTCGATTTCGTTGTTCGATTTCGTTGTTCGATTTCGTTGTTCGATTTCGTTGTTCGATTTCGTTGTTCCATTTCGTTGTTCGATTTTCTTTGTTCGATTTCGTTGTTCGATTTCGTTGTTCGATTTCGTTGTTCGATTTCGTGGTTCGAATTCGTTGTTCGAATTCGTTGTTCGATTTCGTTGTTCGATTTCGTTGTTCGATTTCGTTGTTCGATTTCGTTGTTCCATTTCGTTGTTCGATTTCGTTGTTCGATTTCGTTGTTCGATTTCGTTGTTCGATTTCGTTGTTCGAATTCGTTGTTCGATTTCGTTGTTCGAATTCGTTGTTCGATTTCGTTCGATTTCGTTGTTCGATTTCGTTGTTCGATTTCGTTGTTCGATTTCGTTGTTCGATTTCGTGGTTCGATTTCGTTGTTCGATTGCGTTGTTCCATTTCGTTGTTCTATTTCGTGGTTCGATTTCGTGGTTTCAGTTTGTTGTTCGATTTCGATTTCGCTGTTCGATTTCGAAGTTGGATTTCGTTGTTCTATTTCGTTGTTCTAATTCGTTGTTCGATTTCGTTGTTCGATTTCGTTGTTCGATTTCGTTGTTCGATTTCGTTGTTCGATTTCGTTGTTCGATTTCGTTGTTCGATGTCGTTCGAATTCGTTGTTCGAATTCGTGTTCGATTTCGTTGTTCGATTTCGTTGTTCGATTTCGTTGTTCGATTTGGTTGTTCGATTTCGTTGTTCGATTTCGTTGTTCGATTTCGTTGTTCGATTTCGTTGTTCGATTTCGTTGTTCGATTTTGAAGTTCGATTTCGTTGTTCGATTTCGTTGTTCGATTTCGTTGTTCCATTTCGTTGTTCGATTTCGTTGTTCGATTTCGTTGTTCGATTTCGAAGTTCGATTTCGTTGTTCGATTTCGTTGTTCGATTTCGTTGTTCGATTTCGTTGTTCGATTTCGTTGTTCGATGTCGTTCGAATTCGTTGTTCGAATTCGTTGTTCGAATTCGTGTTCGATTTCGTTGTCCGATTTCGTTGTTCGATTTCGTTGTTCGATTTCGTTGTTCGATTTCGTTGTTCGATTTTGTTGTTCGATTTCGTTGTTCGATTTCGTTGTTCGATTTGGTTGTTCGATTTCGTTGTTCGATTTCGTTGTTCGATTTCGTTGTTCGATTTTGAAGTTCGATTTCGTTGTTCGATTTCGTTGTTCGATTTCGTTGTTCGATTTCGTTGTTCGATTTCGTTGTTCGATTTCGTTGTTCGATTTCGTTGTTCGTTTTAGTTGTCCGATTCCGTTGTTCGATTACGTTGTTCGTTTTCGTTGTTCGATATTGTTGTATGATTTCGTGGTTCGATTTCGTTGTTCGATTGCGTTGTTCCATTTCGTTGTTCTATTTCGTTGTTCTATTTCGTGGTTCGATTTCGTGGTTTCAGTTTGTTGTTCGATTTCGATTTCGCTGTTCGATTTCGAAGTTGGATTTGGTTGTTCTATTTCGTTGTTCTAATTCGTTGTTCGATTTCGTTGTTCGATTTCGTTGTTCGTTTTCGTTGTTCGATTCGTTATTCGATTTTGTTGTTCGATTTCGTTGTTCGATTTCGTTGTTCCATTTCGTTGTTCGATTTCGTCGTTCGATTTCGTTGTTCGATTTCGTTGTTCGATTTCGTTGTTAGATTTCGTTGTTCGTTGTTAGATTTCGTTGTTTTTTGTTCGATTTCGTTGTTCGATTTCGTTGTTCGATTTTGAAGTTCGATTTCGTTGTTCGATTTCGTTGTTCGATTTCGTTGTTCGATTTCGTTGTTCGATTTCGTTGTTCGATTTCGTTGTCCGATTTCGTTGTTCGATTCGTTATTCGATTTTGTTGTTCGATTTCGTGGTTCGATTTCGTGGTTTCAGTTTGTTGTTCGATTTCGATTTCGCTGTTCGATTTCGAAGTTGGATTTCGTTGTTCTATTTCGTTGTTCTAATTCGTTGTTCGATTTCGTTGTTCGATTTCGTTGTTCGATTTCGTTGTTCGATTTCGTTGTTCGATTCGTTATTCGATTTTGTTGTTCGATTTCGTTGTTCGATTTCGTTGTTCCATTTCGTTGTTCGATTTCGTCGTTCGATTTCGTTGTTCGATTTCGTTGTTCGAATTCGTTGTTCGATTTCGTTGTTCGATTTCGTTGTTCGATTTCGTTGTTCGATTTGGAAGTTCGATTTCGTTGTTCGATTTCGTTGTTCGATTTCGTTGTTCGATTTCGTTGTTCGATTTAGTTGTCCGATTCCGTTGTTCGATTTCGTTCTTCGTTTTCGTTGTTCGATATTGCTGTATGATTTCGTTGTTCGAATTCGTTGTTCGATTTCGTTGTTCGATTTCGTTGTTCGATTTCGTTGTTCGATTTCGTTGTTCGATTTTGAAGTTCGATTTCGTTGTTCGATTTCGTTGATCGATTTCGTTCGATTTCGTTGTTCGAATTCGTTGTTCGATTTCGTTGTTCGAATTCGTTGTTCGATTTCGTTGTTCGATTTCGTTGTTCGATTTCGTTGTTCCATTTCGTTGTTCGATTTCGTTGTTCGATTTCGTTGTTCGATTTCGTTGTTCGATTTCGTTGTTCGAATTCGTTGTTCGATTTCGTTGTTCGAATTCGTTGTTCGATTTCGTTCGATTTCGTTGTTCGATTTCGTTGTTCGATTTCGTTGTTCGATTTCGTTGTTCGATTTCGTTGTTCGATTTCGTGGTTCGATTTCGTTGTTCGATTGCGTTGTTCCATTTCGTTGTTCTATTTCGTGGTTCGATTTCGTGGTTTCAGTTTGTTGTTCGATTTCGATTTCGCTGTTCGATTTCGAAGTTGGATTTCGTTGTTCTATTTCGTTGTTCTAATTCGTTGTTCGATTTCGTTGTTCGATTTCGTTGTTCGATTTCGTTGTTCGATTTCGTTGTTCGATTTCGTTGTTCGATGTCGTTCGAATTCGTTGTTCGAATTCGTGTTCGATTTCGTTGTTCGATTTCGTTGTTCGATTTCGTTGTTCGATTTGGTTGTTCGATTTCGTTGTTCGATTTCGTTGTTCGATTTCGTTGTTCGATTTCGTTGTTCGATTTTGAAGTTCGATTTCGTTGTTCGATTTCGTTGTTCGATTTCGTTGTTCCATTTCGTTGTTCGATTTCGTTGTTCGATTTCGTTGTTCGATTTCGAAGTTCGATTTCGTTGTTCGATTTCGTTGTTCGATTTCGTTGTTCGATTTCGTTGTTCGATTTCGTTGTTCGATGTCGTTCGAATTCGTTGTTCGAATTCGTTGTTCGAATTCGTGTTCGATTTTGTTGTCCGATTTCGTTGTTCGATTTCGTTGTTCGATTTCGTTGTTCGATTTCGTTGTTCGATTTTGTTGTTCGATTTCGTTGTTCGATTTCGTTGTTCGATTTGGTTGTTCGATTTCGTTGTTCGATTTCGTTGTTCGATTTCGTTGTTCGATTTTGAAGTTCGATTTCGTTGTTCGATTTCGTTGTTCGATTTCGTTGTTCGATTTCGTTGTTCGATTTCGTTGTTCGATTTCGTTGTTCGATTTCGTTGTTCGTTTTAGTTGTCCGATTCCGTTGTTCGATTACGTTGTTCGTTTTCGTTGTTCGATATTGTTGTATGATTTCGTGGTTCGATTTCGTTGTTCGATTGCGTTGTTCCATTTCGTTGTTCTATTTCGTTGTTCTATTTCGTGGTTCGATTTCGTGGTTTCAGTTTGTTGTTCGATTTCGATTTCGCTGTTCGATTTCGAAGTTGGATTTGGTTGTTCTATTTCGTTGTTCTAATTCGTTGTTCGATTTCGTTGTTCGATTTCGTTGTTCGTTTTCGTTGTTCGATTCGTTATTCGATTTTGTTGTTCGATTTCGTTGTTCGATTTCGTTGTTCGATTTCGTTGTTCGATTTCGTTGTTCGATTTCGTGGTTCGAATTCGTTGTTCGAATTCGTTGTTCGATTTCGTTGTTCGATTTCGTTGTTCGATTTCGTTGTTAGATTTCGTTGTTCGTTGTTAGATTTCGTTGTTTTTTGTTCGATTTCGTTGTTCGATTTCGTTGTTCGATTTTGAAGTTCGATTTCGTTGTTCGATTTCGTTGTTCGATTTCGTTGTTCGATTTCGTTGTTCGATTTCGTTGTCCGATTTCGTTGTTCGATTCGTTATTCGATTTTGTTGTTCGATTTCGTGGTTCGATTTCGTGGTTTCAGTTTGTTGTTCGATTTCGATTTCGCTGTTCGATTTCGAAGTTGGATTTCGTTGTTCTATTTCGTTGTTCTAATTCGTTGTTCGATTTCGTTGTTCGATTTCGTTGTTCGATTTCGTTGTTCGATTTCGTTGTTCGATTCGTTATTCGATTTTGTTGTTCGATTTCGTTGTTCGATTTCGTTGTTCCATTTCGTTGTTCGATTTCGTCGTTCGATTTCGTTGTTCGATTTCGTTGTTCGAATTCGTTGTTCGATTTCGTTGTTCGATTTCGTTGTTCGATTTCGTTGTTCGATTTGGAAGTTCGATTTCGTTGTTCGATTTCGTTGTTCGATTTCGTTGTTCGATTTCGTTGTTCGATTTAGTTGTCCGATTCCGTTGTTCGATTTCGTTCTTCGTTTTCGTTGTTCGATATTGTTGTATGATTTCGTTGTTCGAATTCGTTGTTCGATTTCGTTGTTCGATTTCGTTGTTCGATTTCGTTGTTCGATTTTGAAGTTCGATTTCGTTGTTCGATTTCGTTGATCGATTTCGTTCGATTTCGTTGTTCGAATTCGTTGTTCGATTTCGTTGTTCGAATTCGTTGTTCGATTTCGTTGTTCGATTTCGTTGTTCGATTTCGTTGTTCGATTTCGTTGTTCGATTTCGTTGTTTGAATTCGTGTTCGATTTCGTTGATCGATTTCGTTGTTCGATTTTCTTTGTTCGATTTGATTGTTCGATTTCGTTGATCGATTTCGTTTTTCGATTTCGTTGTTCGATTTCATTGTTCGATTTCGTTGTTCGATTTCGTGGTTCGAATTCGTTGTTCGAATTCGTTGTTCGAATTCGTTGTTCGTTGTTAGATTTCGTTGTTCGTTGTTAGATTTCGTTGTTGTTTGTTCGATTTCGTGGTTCGAATTCGTTGTTCGAATTCGTTGTTCGATTTCGTTGTTCGATTTCGTTGTTCGATTTTGTTGTTCGATTTCGTTGTTCGATTTCGTTGTTCGATTTCGTTGTTCGATTTCGTTGTTCGATTTCGTTGTTCGATTTCGTTGTTCGATTTCGTTGTTCCATTTCGTTGTTCGATTTCGTCGTTCGATTTCGTTGTTCGATTTCGTTGTTCGAATTCGTTGTTCGATTTCGTTGTTCGATGTCGTTCGAATTCGTTGTTCGAATTCGTGTTCGATTTCGTTGTTCGATTTCGTTGTTCGATTTCGTTGTTCGATTTGGTTGTTCGATTTCGTTGTTCGATTTCGTTGTTCGATTTCGTTGTTCGATTTCGTTGTTCGATTTCGTTGTTCGATTTTGAAGTTCGATTTCGTTGTTCGATTTCGTTGTTCGATTTCGTTGTTCCATTTCGTTGTTCGATTTCGTTGTTCGATTTCGTTGTTCGATTTCGAAGTTCGATTTCGTTGTTCGATTTCGTTGTTCGATTTCGTTGTTCGATTTCGTTGTTCGATTTCGTTGTTCGATGTCGTTCGAATTCGTTGTTCGAATTCGTTGTTCGAATTCGTGTTCGATTTTGTTGTCCGATTTCGTTGTTCGATTTCGTTGTTCGATTTCGTTGTTCGATTTCGTTGTTCGATTTTGTTGTTCGATTTCGTTGTTCGATTTCGTTGTTCGATTTGGTTGTTCGATTTCGTTGTTCGATTTCGTTGTTCGATTTCGTTGTTCGATTTTGAAGTTCGATTTCGTTGTTCGATTTCGTTGTTCGATTTCGTTGTTCGATTTCGTTGTTCGATTTCGTTGTTCGATTTCGTTGTTCGTTTTAGTTGTCCGATTCCGTTGTTCGATTACGTTGTTCGTTTTCGTTGTTCGATATTGTTGTATGATTTCGTGGTTCGATTTCGTTGTTCGATTGCGTTGTTCCATTTCGTTGTTCTATTTCGTTGTTCTATTTCGTGGTTCGATTTCGTGGTTTCAGTTTGTTGTTCGATTTCGATTTCGCTGTTCGATTTCGAAGTTGGATTTGGTTGTTCTATTTCGTTGTTCTAATTCGTTGTTCGATTTCGTTGTTCGATTTCGTTGTTCGTTTTCGTTGTTCGATTCGTTATTCGATTTTGTTGTTCGATTTCGTTGTTCGATTTCGTTGTTCGATTTCGTTGTTCGATTTCGTTGTTCGATTTCGTGGTTCGAATTCGTTGTTCGAATTCGTTGTTCGATTTCGTTGTTCGATTTCGTTGTTCGATTTCGTTGTTAGATTTCGTTGTTCGTTGTTAGATTTCGTTGTTTTTTGTTCGATTTCGTTGTTCGATTTCGTTGTTCGATTTTGAAGTTCGATTTCGTTGTTCGATTTCGTTGTTCGATTTCGTTGTTCGATTTCGTTGTTCGATTTCGTTGTCCGATTTCGTTGTTCGATTCGTTATTCGATTTTGTTGTTCGATTTCGTGGTTCGATTTCGTGGTTTCAGTTTGTTGTTCGATTTCGATTTCGCTGTTCGATTTCGAAGTTGGATTTCGTTGTTCTATTTCGTTGTTCTAATTCGTTGTTCGATTTCGTTGTTCGATTTCGTTGTTCGATTTCGTTGTTCGATTTCGTTGTTCGATTCGTTATTCGATTTTGTTGTTCGATTTCGTTGTTCGATTTCGTTGTTCCATTTCGTTGTTCGATTTCGTCGTTCGATTTCGTTGTTCGATTTCGTTGTTCGAATTCGTTGTTCGATTTCGTTGTTCGATTTCGTTGTTCGATTTCGTTGTTCGATTTGGAAGTTCGATTTCGTTGTTCGATTTCGTTGTTCGATTTCGTTGTTCGATTTCGTTGTTCGATTTAGTTGTCCGATTCCGTTGTTCGATTTCGTTCTTCGTTTTCGTTGTTCGATATTGTTGTATGATTTCGTTGTTCGAATTCGTTGTTCGATTTCGTTGTTCGATTTCGTTGTTCGATTTCGTTGTTCGATTTTGAAGTTCGATTTCGTTGTTCGATTTCGTTGATCGATTTCGTTCGATTTCGTTGTTCGAATTCGTTGTTCGATTTCGTTGTTCGAATTCGTTGTTCGATTTCGTTGTTCGATTTCGTTGTTCGATTTCGTTGTTCGATTTCGTTGTTTGAATTCGTGTTCGATTTCGTTGATCGATTTCGTTGTTCGATTTTCTTTGTTCGATTTGATTGTTCGATTTCGTTGATCGATTTCGTTTTTCGATTTCGTTGTTCGATTTCATTGTTCGATTTCGTTGTTCGATTTCGTGGTTCGAATTCGTTGTTCGAATTCGTTGTTCGAATTCGTTGTTCGTTGTTAGATTTCGTTGTTCGTTGTTAGATTTCGTTGTTGTTTGTTCGATTTCGTGGTTCGAATTCGTTGTTCGAATTCGTTGTTCGATTTCGTTGTTCGATTTCGTTGTTCGATTTTGTTGTTCGATTTCGTTGTTCGATTTCGTTGTTCGATTTCGTTGTTCGATTTCGTTGTTCGATTTCGTTGTTCGATTTCGTTGTTCGATTTCGTTGTTCGATTTCGTCGTTCGATTTCGTTGTTCGATTTCGTTGTTCGATTTCGTTGTTCGAATTCGTTGTTCGATTTCGTTGTTCGATTTCGTTGTTCGATTTCGTTGTTCGATTTCGTTGTTCGATTTGGAAGTTCGATTTCGTTGTTCGATTTCGTTGTTCGATTTCGTTGTTCGATTTCGTTGTTCGATTTAGTTGTCCGATTCCGTTGTTCGATTTCGTTCTTCGTTTTCGTTGTTCGATATTGTTGTATGATTTCGTTGTTCGAATTCGTGGTTCGATTTCGTTGTTCGATTGCGTTGTTCCATTTCGTTGTTCTATTTCGTGGTTCGATTTCGTGGTTTCAGTTTGTTGTTCGATTTCGATTTCGCTGTTCGATTTCGAAGTTGGATTTCGTTGTTCTATTTCGTTGATCTAATTCGTTGTTCGATTTCGTTGTTCGATTTCGTTGTTCGATTTCGTTGTTCGATTCGTTATTCGATTTCGTTGTTCGATGTCGTTGTTCGAATTCGTTGTTCGAATTCGTTGTTCGAATTCGTTGTTCGATTTCGTTGTTCGTTTTCGTTGTGATTCGTTATTCGATTTCGTTGTTCGATTTCGTTGTTCGATTTCGTTGTTCGATTTTGTTGTTCGATTTCGTTGTTCGATTTCGTTGTTCGATTTGGTTGTTCGATTTCGTTGTTCGATTTCGTTGTTCGATTTCGTTGTTCGATTTCGTTGTTCGATTTCGTTGTTCGATTTCGTTGTTCGATTTTGAAGTTCGATTTCGTTGTTCGATTTCGTTGTTCGATTTCGTTGTTCGATTTCGTTGTTCGATTTCGTTGTTCGATTTCGTTGTCCGATTCCGTTGTTCGATTTCGTTGTTCGTTTTCGTTGTTCGATATTGTTGTATGATTTCGTGCTTCGATTTCGTTGTTCGATTGCGTTGTTCCATTTCGTTGTTCTATTTCGTGGTTCGATTTCGTGGTTTCAGTTTGTTGTTCGATTTCGATTTCGCTGTTCGATTTCGAAGTTGGATTTCGTTGTTCGATTTCGTTGTTCGATTTGGAAGTTCGATTTCGTTGTTCGATTTCGTTGTTCGATTTCGTTGTTCGATTTCGTTGTTCGATTTCGTTGTTCGATTTAGTTGTCCGATTCCGTTGTTCGATTTCGTTCTTCGTTTTCGTTGTTCGATATTGTTGTATGATTTCGTTGTTCGAATTCGTGGTTCGATTTCGTTGTTCGATTGCGTTGTTCCATTTCGTTGTTCTATTTCGTGGTTCGATTTCGTGGTTTCAGTTTGTTGTTCGATTTCGATTTCGCTGTTCGATTTCGAAGTTGGATTTCGTTGTTCTATTTCGTTGATCTAATTCGTTGTTCGATTTCGTTGTTCGATTTCGTTGTTCGATTTCGTTGTTCGATTCGTTATTCGATTTCGTTGTTCGATGTCGTTGTTCGAATTCGTTGTTCGAATTCGTTGTTCGAATTCGTTGTTCGATTTCGTTGTTCGTTTTCGTTGTGATTCGTTATTCGATTTCGTTGTTCGATTTCGTTGTTCGATTTCGTTGTTCGATTTTGTTGTTCGATTTCGTTGTTCGATTTCGTTGTTCGATTTGGTTGTTCGATTTCGTTGTTCGATTTCGTTGTTCGATTTCGTTGTTCGATTTCGTTGTTCGATTTCGTTGTCCGATTCCGTTGTTCGATTTCGTTGTTCGTTTTCGTTGTTCGATATTGTTGTATGATTTCGTGGTTCGATTTCGTTGTTCGATTGCGTTGTTCCATTTCGTTGTTCTATTTCGTGGTTCGATTTCGTGGTTTCAGTTTGTTGTTCGATTTCGATTTCGCTGTTCGATTTCGAAGTTGGATTTCGTTGTTCTATTTCGTTGTTCTAATTCGTTGTTCGATTTCGTTGTTCGATTTCGTTGTTCGATTTCGTTGTTCGATGTCGTTCGAATTCGTTGTTCGAATTCGTGTTCCATTTCGTTGTTCGATTTCGTTGTTCGATTTCGTTGTTCGATTTGGTTGTTCGATTTCGTTGTTCGATTTCGTTGTTCGATTTCGTTGTTCGATTTCGTTGTTCGATTTCGTTGTTCGATTTTGAAGTTCGATTTCGTTGTTCGATTTCGTTGTTCGATTTCGTTGTTCCATTTCGTTGTTCGATTTCGTTGTTCGATTTCGTTGTTCGATTTCGAAGTTCGATTTCGTTGTTCGATTTCGTTGTTCGATTTCGTTGTTCGATTTCGTTGTTCGATTTCGTTGTTCGATGTCGTTCGAATTCGTTGTTCGAATTCGTTGTTCGAATTCGTGTTCGATTTCGTTGTCCGATTTCGTTGTTCGATTTCGTTGTTCGATTTCGTTGTTCGATTTCGTTGTCCGATTTCGTTGTTCGATTTCGTTGTTCGATTTCGTTGTTCGATTTCGTTGTTCGATTTTGTTGTTCGATTTCGTTGTTCGATTTCGTTGTTCGATTTGGTTGTTCGATTTCGTTGTTCGATTTCGTTGTTCGATTTCGTTGTTCGATTTTGAAGTTCGATTTCGTTGTTCGATTTCGTTGTTCGATTTCGTTGTTCGATTTCGTTGTTCGATTTCGTTGTTCGATTTCGTTGTTCGATTTCGTAGTTCGTTTTAGTTGTCCGATTCCGTTGTTCGATTACGTTGTTCGTTTTCGTTGTTCGATATTGTTGTATGATTTCGTGGTTCGATTTCGTTGTTCGATTGCGTTGTTCCATTTCGTTGTTCTATTTCGTTGTTCTATTTCGTGGTTCGATTTCGTGATTTCAGTTTGTTGTTCGATTTCGATTTCGCTGTTCGATTTCGAAGTTGGATTTGGTTGTTCTATTTCGTTGTTCTAATTCGTTGTTCGATTTCGTTGTTCGATTTCGTAGTTCGTTTTCGTTGTTCGATTCGTTATTCGATTTTGTTGTTCGATTTCGTTGTTCGATTTCGTTGTTCCATTTCGTTGTTCGATTTCGTCGGTCGATTTCGTTGTTCGATTTCGTTGTTCGATTTCGTTGTTAGATTTCGTTGTTCGTTGTTAGATTTCGTTGTTTTTTGTTCGATTTCGTTGTTCGATTTCGTTGTTCGATTTTGAAGTTCGATTTCGTTGTTCGATTTCGTTGTTCGATTTCGTTGTTCGATTTCGTTGTTCGATTTCGTTGTCCGATTTCGTTGTTCGATTCGTTATTCGATTTTGTTGTTCGATTTCGTGGTTCGATTTCGTGGTTTCAGTTTGTTGTTCGATTTCGATTTCGCTGTTCGATTTCGAAGTTGGATTTCGTTGTTCTATTTCGTTGTTCTAATTCGTTGTTCGATTTCGTTGTTCGATTTCGTTGTTCGATTTCGTTGTTCGATTCGTTATTCGATTTTGTTGTTCGATTTCGTTGTTCGATTTCGTTGTTCCATTTCGTTGTTCGATTTCGTCGTTCGATTTCGTTGTTCGATTTCGTTGTTCGAATTCGTTGTTCGATTTCGTTGTTCGATTTCGTTGTTCGATTTCGTTGTTCGATTTGGAAGTTCGATTTCGTTGTTCGATTTCGTTGTTCGATTTTGTTGTTCGATTTCGTTGTTCGATTTAGTTGTCCGATTCCGTTGTTCGATTTCGTTCTTCGTTTTCGTTGTTCGATATTGTTGTATGATTTCGTTGTTCGAATTCGTGGTTCGATTTCGTTGTTCGATTGCGTTGTTCCATTTCGTTGTTCTATTTCGTGGTTCGATTTCGTGGTTTCAGTTTGTTGTTCGATTTCGATTTCGCTGTTCGATTTCGAAGTTGGATTTCGTTGTTCTATTTCGTTGATCTAATTCGTTGTTCGATTTCGTTGTTCGATTTCGTTGTTCGATTTCGTTGTTCGATTCGTTATTCGATTTCGTTGTTCGATGTCGTTGTTCGAATTCGTTGTTCGAATTCGTTGTTCGAATTCGTTGTTCGATTTCGTTGTTCGTTTTCGTTGTGATTCGTTATTCGATTTCGTTGTTCGATTTCGTTGTTCGATTTCGTTGTTCGATTTTGTTGTTCGATTTCGTTGTTCGATTTCGTTGTTCGATTTGGTTGTTCGATTTCGTTGTTCGATTTCGTTGTTCGATTTCGTTGTTCGATTTCGTTGTTCGATTTCGTTGTCCGATTCCGTTGTTCGATTTCGTTGTTCGTTTTCGTTGTTCGATATTGTTGTATGATTTCGTGGTTCGATTTCGTTGTTCGATTGCGTTGTTCCATTTCGTTGTTCTATTTCGTGGTTCGATTTCGTGGTTTCAGTTTGTTGTTCGATTTCGATTTCGCTGTTCGATTTCGAAGTTGGATTTCGTTGTTCTATTTCGTTGTTCTAATTCGTTGTTCGATTTCGTTGTTCGATTTCGTTGTTCCATTTCGTTGTTCGATGTCGTTCGAATTCGTTGTTCGAATTCGTGTTCGATTTCGTTGTTCGATTTCGTTGTTCGATTTCGTTGTTCGATTTGGTTGTTCGATTTCGTTGTTCGATTTCGTTGTTCGATTTCGTTGTTCGATTTCGTTGTTCGATTTCGTTGTTCGATTTTGAAGTTCGATTTCGTTGTTCGATTTCGTTGTTCGATTTCGTTGTTCCATTTCGTTGTTCGATTTCGTTGTTCGATTTCGTTGTTCGATTTCGAAGTTCGATTTCGTTGTTCGATTTCGTTGTTCGATTTCGTTGTTCGATTTCGTTGTTCGATTTCGTTGTTCGATGTCGTTCGAATTCGTTGTTCGAATTCGTGTTCGATTTCGTTGTCCGATTTCGTTGTTCGATTTCGTTGTTCGATTTCGTTGTTCGATTTCGTTGTCCGATTTCGTTGTTCGATTTCGTTGTTCGATTTCGTTGTTCGATTTCGTTGTTCGATTTTGTTGTTCGATTTCGTTGTTCGATTTCGTTGTTCGATTTGGTTGTTCGATTTCGTTGTTCGATTTCGTTGTTCGATTTCGTTGTTCGATTTTGAAGTTCGATTTCGTTGTTCGATTTCGTTGTTCGATTTCGTTGTTCGATTTCGTTGTTCGATTTCGTTGTTCGATTTCGTTGTTCGATTTCGTTGTTCGATTTCGTTGTTCGATTTCGTAGTTCGTTTTAGTTGTCCGATTCCGTTGTTCGATTACGTTGTTCGTTTTCGTTGTTCGATATTGTTGTATGATTTCGTGGTTCGATTTCGTTGTTCGATTGCGTTGTTCCATTTCGTTGTTCTATTTCGTTGTTCTATTTCGTGGTTCGATTTCGTGATTTCAGTTTGTTGTTCGATTTCGATTTCGCTGTTCGATTTCGAAGTTGGATTTGGTTGTTCTATTTCGTTGTTCTAATTCGTTGTTCGATTTCGTTGTTCGATTTCGTAGTTCGTTTTCGTTGTTCGATTCGTTATTCGATTTTGTTGTTCGATTTCGTTGTTCGATTTCGTTGTTCCATTTCGTTGTTCGATTTCGTCGGTCGATTTCGTTGTTCGATTTCGTTGTTCGATTTCGTTGTTAGATTTCGTTGTTCGTTGTTAGATTTCGTTGTTTTTTGTTCGATTTCGTTGTTCGATTTCGTTGTTCGATTTTGAAGTTCGATTTCGTTGTTCGATTTCGTTGTTCGATTTCGTTGTTCGATTTCGTTGTTCGATTTCGTTGTTCGATTTCGTTGTCCGATTTCGTTGTTCGATTCGTTATTCGATTTTGTTGTTCGATTTCGTGGTTCGATTTCGTGGTTTCAGTTTGTTGTTCGATTTCGATTTCGCTGTTCGATTTCGAAGTTGGATTTCGTTGTTCTATTTCGTTGTTCTAATTCGTTGTTCGATTTCGTTGTTCGATTTCGTTGTTCGATTCGTTATTCGATTTTGTTGTTCGATTTCGTTGTTCGATTTCGTTGTTCCATTTCGTTGTTCGATTTCGTCGTTCGATTTCGTTGTTCGATTTCGTTGTTCTAATTCGTTGTTCGATTTCGTTGTTCGATTTCGTTGTTCGATTCGTTATTCGATTTTGTTGTTCGATTTCGTTGTTCGATTTCGTTGTTCCATTTCGTTGTTCGATTTCGTCGTTCGATTTCGTTGTTCGATTTCGTTGTTCGAATTCGTTGTTCGATTTCGTTGTTCGATTTCGTTGTTCGATTTCGTTGTTCGATTTGGAAGTTCGATTTCGTTGTTCGATTTCGTTGTTCGATTTTGTTGTTCGATTTCGTTGTTCGATTTAGTTGTCCGATTCCGTTGTTCGATTTCGTTCTTCGTTTTCGTTGTTCGATATTGTTGTATGATTTCGTTGTTCGAATTCGTTGTTCGATTTCGTTGTTCGATTTCGTTGTTCGATTTTAAAGTTCGATTTCGTTGTTCGATTTCGTTGATCGATTTCGTTCGATTTCGTTGTTCGAATTCGTTGTTCGATTTCGTTGTTCGAATTCGTTGTTCGATTTCGTTGTTCGATTTCGTTGTTCGATTTCGTTGTTCGATTTCGTTGTTCGATTTCGTTGTTCGATTTCGTTGTTTGAATTCGTGTTCGATTTCGTTGATCGATTTCGTTGTTCGATTTTCTTTGTTCGATTTGATTGTTCGATTTCGTTGTTCGATTTCGTGGTTCGAATTCGTTGTTCGAATTCGTTGTTCGAATTCGTTGTTCGTTGTTAGATTTCGTTGTTCGTTGTTAGATTTCGTTGTTCTTTGTTCGATTTCGTGGTTCGAATTCGTTGTTCGAATTCGTTGTTCGATTTCGTTGTTCGATTTCGTTGTTCGATTTTGTTGTTCGATTTCGTTGTTCGATTTCGTTGTTCGATTTCGTTGTTCGATTTCGTTGTTCGATTTCGTTGTTCGATTTCGTTGTTCCATTTCGTTGTTCGATTTCGTCGTTCGATTTCGTTGTTCGATTTCGTTGTTCGAATTCGTTGTTCGATTTCGTTGTTCGATTTCGTTGTTCGATTTCGTTGTTCGATTTCGTTGTTCGATTTGGAAGTTCGATTTCGTTGTTCGATTTCGTTGTTCGATTTCGTTGTTCGATTTCGTTGTTCGATTTCGTTGTTCGATTTAGTTGTCCGATTCCGTTGTTCGATTTCGTTCTTCGTTTTCGTTGTTCGATATTGTTGTATGATTTCGTTGTTCGAATTCGTGGTTCGATTTCGTTGTTCGATTGCGTTGTTCCATTTCGTTGTTCTATTTCGTGGTTCGATTTCGTGGTTTCAGTTTGTTGTTCGATTTCGATTTCGCTGTTCGATTTCGAAGTTGGATTTCGTTGTTCTATTTCGTTGATCTAATTCGTTGTTCGATTTCGTTGTTCGATTTCGTTGTTCGATTTCGTTGTTCGATTTCGTTGTTCGATTTCGTTGTTCGATTCGTTATTCGATTTCGTTGTTCGATGTCGTTGTTCGAATTCGTTGTTCGAATTCGTTGTTCGAATTCGTTGTTCGATTTCGTTGTTCGATTTCGTTGTTCGATTTCGTTGTTCGATTTCGTTGTTCGATTCGTTATTCGATTTCGTTGTTCGATTTCGTTGTTCGATTTCGTTGTTCGATTTCGTTGTTCGATTTCGTTGTCCGATTCCGTTGTTCGATTTCGTTGTTCGTTTTCGTTGTTCGATATTGTTGTATGATTTCGTGGTTCGATTTCGTTGTTCGATTGCGTTGTTCCATTTCGTTGTTCTATTTCGTGGTTCGATTTCGTGGTTTCAGTTTGTTGTTCGATTTCGATTTCGCTGTTCGATTTCGAAGTTGGATTTCGTTGTTCTATTTCGTTATTCTAATTCGTTGTTCGATTTCGTTGTTCGATTTCGCTGTTCGATTTCGTTGTTCGATTCGTTATTCGATTTCGTTGTTCGATTTCGTTGTTCGATTTCGTTGTTCGATTTCGTTGTTCGATTTCGTTGTTAGATTTCGTTGTTCGTTGTTAGATTTCGTTGTTCGTTGTTAGATTTCGTTGTTCGATTTCGTTGTTCGATTTCGTTGTTCGATTTCGTTGTTCGATTTCGTTGTTCGATTTCGTTGTTCGATTTCGTTGTTAGATTTCGTTGTTCGTTGTTAGATTTCGTTGTTCGTTGTTAGATTTCGTTGTTCGTTGTTAGATTTCGTTGTTCTTTGTTCGATTTCGTGGTTCGAATTCGTTGTTCGAATTCGTTGTTCGATTTCGATGTTCGATTTCGTTGTTCGATTTCGTTGTTCGATTTCGTTGTTCGATTTGGTTGTTCGATTTCGTTGTTCGATTTCGTTGTTCGATTTCGTTGTTCGATTTCGTTGTTCGATTTCGTTGTTCGATTTTGAAGTTCGATTTCGTTGTTCGATTTCGTTGTTCGATTTCGTTGTTCCATTTCGTTGTTCGATTTCGTTGTTCGATTTCGTTGTTCGATTTCGAAGTTCGATTTCGTTGTTCGATTTCGTTGTTCGATTTCGTTGTTCGATTTCGTTGTTCGATTTCGTTGTTCGATGTCGTTCGAATTCGTTGTTCGAATTCGTTGTTCGAATTCGTGTTCGATTTCGTTGTCCGATTTCGTTGTTCGATTTCGTTGTTCGATTTCGTTGTTCGATTTCGTTGTTCGATTTCGTTGTTCGATTTTGAAGTTCGATTTCGTTGTTCGATTTCGTTGTTCGATTTCGTTGTTCCATTTCGTTGTTCGATTTCGTTGTTCGATTTCGTTGTTCGATTTCGAAGTTCGATTTCGTTGTTCGATTTCGTTGTTCGATTTCGTTGTTCGATTTCGTTGTTCGATTTCGTTGTTCGATGTCGTTCGAATTCGTTGTTCGAATTCGTTGTTCGAATTCGTGTTCGATTTCGTTGTCCGATTTCGTTGTTCGATTTCGTTGTTCGATTTCGTTGTTCGATTTCGTTGTCCGATTTCGTTGTTCGATTTCGTTGTTCGATTTCGTTGTTCGATTTCGTTGTTCGATTTTGTTGTTCGATTTCGTTGTTCGATTTCGTTGTTCGATTTGGTTGTTCGATTTCGTTGTTCGATTTCGTTGTTCGATTTCGTTGTTCGATTTTGAAGTTCGATTTCGTTGTTCGATTTCGTTGTTCGATTTCGTTGTTCGATTTCGTTGTTCGATTTCGTTGTTCGATTTCGTTGTTCGATTTCGTTGTTCGATTTCGTAGTTCGTTTTAGTTGTCCGATTCCGTTGTTCGATTACGTTGTTCGTTTTCGTTGTTCGATATTGTTGTATGATTTCGTGGTTCGATTTCGTTGTTCGATTGCGTTGTTCCATTTCGTTGTTCTATTTCGTTGTTCTATTTCGTGGTTCGATTTCGTGATTTCAGTTTGTTGTTCGATTTCGATTTCGCTGTTCGATTTCGAAGTTGGATTTGGTTGTTCTATTTCGTTGTTCTAATTCGTTGTTCGATTTCGTTGTTCGATTTCGTTGTTCGTTTTCGTTGTTCGATTCGTTATTCGATTTTGTTGTTCGATTTCGTTGTTCGATTTCGTTGTTCCATTTCGTTGTTCGATTTCGTCGGTCGATTTCGTTGTTCGATTTCGTTGTTCGATTTCGTTGTTAGATTTCGTTGTTCGTTGTTAGATTTCGTTGTTTTTTGTTCGATTTCGTTGTTCGATTTCGTTGTTCGATTTTGAAGTTCGTTTTCGTTGTTCGATTTCGTTGTTCGATTTCGTTGTTCGATTTCGTTGTTCGATTTCGTTGTCCGATTTCGTTGTTCGATTCGTTATTCGATTTTGTTGTTCGATTTCGTGGTTCGATTTCGTGGTTTCAGTTTGTTGTTCGATTTCGATTTCGCTGTTCGATTTCGAAGTTGGATTTCGTTGTTCTATTTCGTTGTTCTAATTCGTTGTTCGATTTCGTTGTTCGATTTCGTTGTTCGATTTCGTTGTTCGATTCGTTATTCGATTTTGTTGTTCGATTTCGTTGTTCGATTTCGTTGTTCCATTTCGTTGTTCGATTTCGTCGTTCGATTTCGTTGTTCGATTTCGTTGTTCGAATTCGTTGTTCGATTTCGTTGTTCGATTTCGTTGTTCGATTTGGAAGTTCGATTTCGTTGTTCGATTTCGTTGTTCGATTTTGTTGTTCGATTTCGTTGTTCGATTTAGTTGTCCGATTCCGTTGTTCGATTTCGTTCTTCGTTTTCGTTGTTCGATATTGTTGTATGATTTCGTTGTTCGAATTCGTTGTTCGATTTCGTTGTTCGATTTCGTTGTTCGATTTCGTTGTTCGATTTTAAAGTTCGATTTCGTTGTTCGATTTCGTTGATCGATTTCGTTCGATTTCGTTGTTCGAATTCGTTGTTCGATTTCGTTGTTCGAATTCGTTGTTCGATTTCGTTGTTCGATTTCGTTGTTCGATTTCGTTGTTCGATTTCGTTGTTCGATTTCGTTGTTTGAATTCGTGTTCGATTTCGTTGATCGATTTCGTTGTTCGATTTTCTTTGTTCGATTTGATTGTTCGATTTCGTTGATCGATTTCGTTTTTCGATTTCGTTGTTCGATTTCATTGTTCGATTTCGTTGTTCGATTTCGTGGTTCGAATTCGTTGTTCGAATTCGTTGTTCGAATTCGTTGTTCGTTGTTAGATTTCGTTGTTCGTTGTTAGATTTCGTTGTTCTTTGTTCGATTTCGTGGTTCGAATTCGTTGTTCGAATTCGTTGTTCGATTTCGTTGTTCGATTTCGTTGTTCGATTTTGTTGTTCGATTTCGTTGTTCGATTTCGTTGTTCGATTTCGTTGTTCGATTTCGTTGTTCGATTTCGTTGTTCGATTTCGTTGTTCCATTTCGTTGTTCGATTTCGTCGTTCGATTTCGTTGTTCGATTTCGTTGTTCGAATTCGTTGTTCGATTTCGTTGTTCGATTTCGTTGTTCGATTTCGTTGTTCGATTTGGAAGTTCGATTTCGTTGTTCGATTTCGTTGTTCGATTTCGTTGTTCGATTTCGTTGTTCGATTTCGTTGTTAGATTTCGTTGTTCGTTGTTAGATTTCGTTGTTCGTTGTTAGATTTCGTTGTTCGATTTCGTTGTTCGATTTCGTTGTTCGATTTCGTTGTTCGATTTCGTTGTTCGATTTCGTTGTTCGATTTCGTTGTTAGATTTCGTTGTTCGTTGTTAGATTTCGTTGTTCGTTGTTAGATTTCGTTGTTCGTTGTTAGATTTCGTTGTTCTTTGTTCGATTTCGTGGTTCGAATTCGTTGTTCGAATTCGTTGTTCGATTTCGATGTTCGATTTCGTTGTTCGATTTCGTTGTTCGATTTCGTTGTTCGATTTGGTTGTTCGATTTCGTTGTTCGATTTCGTTGTTCGATTTCGTTGTTCGATTTCGTTGTTCGATTTCGTTGTTCGATTTTGAAGTTCGATTTCGTTGTTCGATTTCGTTGTTCGATTTCGTTGTTCCATTTCGTTGTTCGATTTCGTTGTTCGATTTCGTTGTTCGATTTCGAAGTTCGATTTCGTTGTTCGATTTCGTTGTTCGATTTCGTTGTTCGATTTCGTTGTTCGATTTCGTTGTTCGATGTCGTTCGAATTCGTTGTTCGAATTCGTTGTTCGAATTCGTGTTCGATTTCGTTGTCCGATTTCGTTGTTCGATTTCGTTGTTCGATTTCGTTGTTCGATTTCGTTGTTCGATTTTGTTGTTCGATTTCGTTGTTCGATTTCGTTGTTCGATTTGGTTGTTCGATTTCGTTGTTCGATTTCGTTGTTCGATTTCGTTGTTCGATTTCGTTGTTCGATTTTGAAGTTCGATTTCGTTGTTCGATTTCGTTGTTCGATTTCGTTGTTCGATTTCGTTGTTCGATTTCGTTGTTCGTTTTAGTTGTCCGATTCCGTTGTTCGATTACGTTGTTCGTTTTCGTTGTTCGATATTGTTGTATGATTTCGTGGTTCGATTTCGTTGTTCGATTGCTTTGTTCCATTTCGTTGTTCTATTTCGTTGTTCTATTTCGTGGTTCGATTTCGTGGTTTCAGTTTGTTGTTCGATTTCGATTTCGCTGTTCGATTTCGAAGTTGGATTTGGTTGTTCTATTTCGTTGTTCTAATTCGTTGTTCGATTTCGTTGTTCGATTTCGTTGTTCGTTTTCGTTGTTCGATTCGTTATTCGATTTTGTTGTTCGATTTCGTTGTTCGATTTCGTTGTTCCATTTCGTTGTTCGATTTCGTCGTTCGATTTCGTTGTTCGATTTCGTTGTTCGATTTCGTTGTTAGATTTCGTTGTTCGTTGTTAGATTTCGTTGTTTTTTGTTCGATTTCGTTGTTCGATTTCGTTGTTCGATTTTGAAGTTCGATTTCGTTGTTCGATTTCGTTGTTCGATTTCGTTGTTCGATTTCGTTGTTCGATTTCGTTGTTCGATTTCGTTGTCCGATTTCGTTGTTCGATTCGTTATTCGATTTTGTTGTTCGATTTCGTGGTTCGATTTCGTGGTTTCAGTTTGTTGTTCGATTTCGATTTCGCTGTTCGATTTCGAAGTTGGATTTCGTTGTTCTATTTCGTTGTTCTAATTCGTTGTTCGATTTCGTTGTTCGATTTCGTTGTTCGATTTCGTTGTTCGATTTCGTTGTTCGATTCGTTATTCGATTTTGTTGTTCGATTTCGTTGTTCGATTTCGTTGTTCCATTTCGTTGTTCGATTTCGTTGTTCGATTTCGTTGTTCGATTTTGAAGTTCGATTTCGTTGTTCGATTTCGTTGTTCGATTTCGTTGTTCGATTTCGTTGTTCGATTTCGTTGTTCGATTTCGTTGTTCGATTTCGTTGTCCGATTCCGTTGTTCGATTTCGTTGTTCGTTTTCGTTGTTCGATATTGTTGTATGATTTCGTGCTTCGATTTCGTTGTTCGATTGCGTTGTTCCATTTCGTTGTTCTATTTCGTGGTTCGATTTCGTGGTTTCAGTTTGTTGTTCGATTTCGATTTCGCTGTTCGATTTCGAAGTTGGATTTCGTTGTTCTATTTCGTTGATCTAATTCGTTGTTCGATTTCGTTGTTCGATTTCGTTGTTCGATTCGTTATTCGATTTCGTTGTTCGATTTCGTTGTTCGATTTCGTTGTTCGATTTCGTTGTTCGATTTCGTTGTCCGATTCCGTTGTTCGATTTCGTTGTTCGTTTTCGTTGTTCGATATTGTTGTATGATTTCGTGGTTCGATTTCGTTGTTCGATTGCGTTGTTCCATTTCGTTGTTCTTTTTCGTGGTTCGATTTCGTTGTTTCAGTTTGTTGTTCGATTTCGATTTCGCTGTTCGATTTCGAAGTTGGATTTCGTTGTTCTATTTCGTTGTTCTAATTCGTTGTTCGATTTCGTTGTTCGATTTCGTTGTTCGATTTCGTTGTTCGATGTCGTTCGAATTCGTTGTTCGAATTCGTGTTCGATTTCGTTGTTCGATTTCGTTGTTCGATTTCGTTGTTCGATTTGGTTGTTCGATTTCGTTGTTCGATTTCGTTGTTCGATTTCGTTGTTCGATTTCGTTGTTCGATTTCGTTGTTCGATTTTGAAGTTCGATTTCGTTGTTCGATTTCGTTGTTCGATTTCGTTGTTCCATTTCGTTGTTCGATTTCGTTGTTCGATTTCGTTGTTCGATTTCGAAGTTCGATTTCGTTGTTCGATTTCGTTGTTCGATTTCGTTGTTCGATTTCGTTGTTCGATTTCGTTGTTCGATGTCGTTCGAATTCGTTGTTCGAATTCGTTGTTCGAATTCGTGTTCGATTTCGTTGTCCGATTTCGTTGTTGGATTTCGTTGTTCGATTTCGTTGTTCGATTTCGTTGTCCGATTTCGTTGTTCGATTTCGTTGTTCGATTTCGTTGTTCGATTTCGTTGTTCGATTTTGTTGTTCGATTTCGTTGTTCGATTTCGTTGTTCGATTTGGTTGTTCGATTTCGTTGTTCGATTTCGTTGTTCGATTTCGTTGTTCGATTTTGAAGTTCGATTTCGTTGTTCGATTTCGTTGTTCGATTTCGTTGTTCGATTTCGTTGTTCGATTTCGTTGTTCGATTTCGTTGTTCGATTTCGTTGTTCGATTTCGTAGTTCGTTTTAGTTGTCCGATTCCGTTGTTCGATTACGTTGTTCGTTTTCGTTGTTCGATATTGTTGTATGATTTCGTGGTTCGATTTCGTTGTTCGATTGCGTTGTTCCATTTCGTTGTTCTATTTCGTTGTTCTATTTCGTGGTTCGATTTCGTGATTTCAGTTTGTTGTTCGATTTCGATTTCGCTGTTCGATTTCGAAGTTGGATTTGGTTGTTCTATTTCGTTGTTCTAATTCGTTGTTCGATTTCGTTGTTCGATTTCGTTGTTCGTTTTCGTTGTTCGATTCGTTATTCGATTTTGTTGTTCGATTTCGTTGTTCGATTTCGTTGTTCCATTTCGTTGTTCGATTTCGTCGGTCGATTTCGTTGTTCGATTTCGTTGTTCGATTTCGTTGTTAGATTTCGTTGTTCGTTGTTAGATTTCGTTGTTTTTTGTTCGATTTCGTTGTTCGATTTCGTTGTTCGATTTTGAAGTTCGTTTTCGTTGTTCGATTTCGTTGTTCGATTTCGTTGTTCGATTTCGTTGTTCGATTTCGTTGTCCGATTTCGTTGTTCGATTCGTTATTCGATTTTGTTGTTCGATTTCGTGGTTCGATTTCGTGGTTTCAGTTTGTTGTTCGATTTCGATTTCGCTGTTCGATTTCGAAGTTGGATTTCGTTGTTCTATTTCGTTGTTCTAATTCGTTGTTCGATTTCGTTGTTCGATTTCGTTGTTCGATTTCGTTGTTCGATTCGTTATTCGATTTTGTTGTTCGATTTCGTTGTTCGATTTCGTTGTTCCATTTCGTTGTTCGATTTCGTCGTTCGATTTCGTTGTTCGATTTCGTTGTTCGAATTCGTTGTTCGATTTCGTTGTTCGATTTCGTTGTTCGATTTGGAAGTTCGATTTCGTTGTTCGATTTCGTTGTTCGATTTTGTTGTTCGATTTCGTTGTTCGATTTAGTTGTCCGATTCCGTTGTTCGATTTCGTTCTTCGTTTTCGTTGTTCGATATTGTTGTATGATTTCGTTGTTCGAATTCGTTGTTCGATTTCGTTGTTCGATTTCGTTGTTCGATTTCGTTGTTCGATTTTAAAGTTCGATTTCGTTGTTCGATTTCGTTGATCGATTTCGTTCGATTTCGTTGTTCGAATTCGTTGTTCGATTTCGTTGTTCGAATTCGTTGTTCGATTTCGTTGTTCGATTTCGTTGTTCGATTTCGTTGTTCGATTTCGTTGTTCGATTTCGTTGTTTGAATTCGTGTTCGATTTCGTTGATCGATTTCGTTGTTCGATTTTCTTTGTTCGATTTGATTGTTCGATTTCGTTGATCGATTTCGTTTTTCGATTTCGTTGTTCGATTTCATTGTTCGATTTCGTTGTTCGATTTCGTGGTTCGAATTCGTTGTTCGAATTCGTTGTTCGAATTCGTTGTTCGTTGTTAGATTTCGTTGTTCGTTGTTAGATTTCGTTGTTCTTTGTTCGATTTCGTGGTTCGAATTCGTTGTTCGAATTCGTTGTTCGATTTCGTTGTTCGATTTCGTTGTTCGATTTTGTTGTTCGATTTCGTTGTTCGATTTCGTTGTTCGATTTCGTTGTTCGATTTCGTTGTTCGATTTCGTTGTTCGATTTCGTTGTTCCATTTCGTTGTTCGATTTCGTCGTTCGATTTCGTTGTTCGATTTCGTTGTTCGAATTCGTTGTTCGATTTCGTTGTTCGATTTCGTTGTTCGATTTCGTTGTTCGATTTCGTTGTTCGATTTGGAAGTTCGATTTCGTTGTTCGATTTCGTTGTTCTATTTCGTTGTTCTATTTCGTGGTTCGATTTCGTGATTTCAGTTTGTTGTTCGATTTCGATTTCGCTGTTCGATTTCGAAGTTGGATTTGGTTGTTCTATTTCGTTGTTCGATTTCGTTGTTCGATTTCGCTGTTCGATTTCGTTGTTCGATTCGTTATTCGATTTCGTTGTTCGATTTCGTTGTTCGATTTCGTTGTTCGATTTCGTTGTTCGATTTCGTTGTTAGATTTCGTTGTTCGTTGTTAGATTTCGTTGTTCGTTGTTAGATTTCGTTGTTCGATTTCGTTGTTCGATTTCGTTGTTCGATTTCGTTGTTCGATTTCGTTGTTCGATTTCGTTGTTAGATTTCGTTGTTCGTTGTTAGATTTCGTTGTTCGTTGTTAGATTTCGTTGTTCTTTGTTCGATTTCGTGGTTCGAATTCGTTGTTCGAATTCGTTGTTCGATTTCGTTGTTCGATTTCGTTGTTCGATTTCGTTGTTCGATTTCGTTGTTCGATTTCGTTGTTCGATTTCGTTGTTCGATTTCGTTGTTCGATTTCGTTGTTCGATTTCGTTGTTCGATTTCGTTGTTCGATTTCGTTGTTCGAATTCGTTGTTCGATTTCGTTGTTCGAATTCGTTGTTCGAATTCGTTGTTCGCTTTCGTTGTTCGATTTCGTTGTTCGATTTCGTTGTTCGATTTCGTTGTTCGATTTCGTTGTTCGATTTCGTTGTTCGATTTTCTTTGTTCGATTTCGTTGTTCGATTTCGTTGTTCGATTTCGTTGTTCGATTTCGTGGTTCGAATTCGTTGTTCGAATTCGTTGTTCGATTTCGTTGTTCGATTTCGTTGTTCGATTTCGTTGTTCGATTTCGTTGTTCGATTTCGTTGTTCGATTTCGTTGTTCGATTTCGTTGTTCGATTTCGTTGTTCGATTTCGTTGTTCGAATTCGTTGTTCGAATTCGTTGTTCGATTTCGTTGTTCGATTTCGTTGTTCGATTTCGAAGTTCGATTTCGTTGTTCGATTTCGTTGTTCGATTTCGTTGTTCGATTTCGTTGTTCGATTTCGTTGTTCGAATTCGTTGTTCGATTTCGTTGTTCGAATTCGTTGTTCGATTTCGTTCGATTTCGTTGTTCGATTTCGTTGTTCGATTTCGTTGTTCGATTTCGTTGTTCGATTTCGTTGTTCGATTTCGTTGTTCGATTTCGTTGTTCGATTTCGTTGTTCGATTTCGTTGTTCGATTTCGTTGTTTAACTTCGTGTTCGATTTCGTTGATCGATTTCGTTGTTCGATTTTCTTTGTTCGATTTCGTTGTTCGATTTCGTTTTTCGAATTCGTTGTTCGAATTCGTTGTTCGATTTCGTTGTTCGATTTCGTTGTTCGATTTTGTTGTTCGATTTCGTTGTTCGATTTCGTTGTTCGATTTCGTTGTTCGATTTCGTGATTTCAGTTTGTTGTTCGATTTCGATTTCGCTGTTCGATTTCGAAGTTGGATTTGGTTGTTCTATTTCGTTGTTCGATTTCGTTGTTCGATTTCGCTGTTCGATTTCGTTGTTCGATTCGTTATTCGATTTCGTTGTTCGATTTCGTTGTTCGATTTCGTTGTTCGATTTCGTTGTTCGATTTCGTTGTTAGATTTCGTTGTTCGTTGTTAGATTTCGTTGTTCGTTGTTAGATTTCGTTGTTCGATTTCGTTGTTCGATTTCGTTGTTCGATTTCGTTGTTCGATTTCGTTGTTAGATTTCGTTGTTCGTTGTTAGATTTCGTTGTTCGTTGTTAGATTTCGTTGTTCTTTGTTCGATTTCGTGGTTCGAATTCGTTGTTCGAATTCGTTGTTCGATTTCGTTGTTCGATTTCGTTGTTCGATTTCGTTGTTCGATTTCGTTGTTCGATTTCGTTGTTCGATTTCGTTGTTCGATTTCGTTGTTCGATTTCGTTGTTCGATTTCGTTGTTCGATTTCGTTGTTCGATTTCGTTGTTCGAATTCGTTGTTCGATTTCGTTGTTCGAATTCGTTGTTCGAATTCGTTGTTCGCTTTCGTTGTTCGATTTCGTTGTTCGATTTCGTTGTTCGATTTCGTTGTTCGATTTCGTTGTTCGATTTTCTTTGTTCGATTTCGTTGTTCGATTTCGTTGTTCGATTTCGTTGTTCGATTTCGTGGTTCGAATTCGTTGTTCGAATTCGTTGTTCGATTTCGTTGTTCGATTTCGTTGTTCGATTTCGTTGTTCGATTTCGTTGTTCGATTTCGTTGTTCGATTTCGTTGTTCGATTTCGTTGTTCGATTTCGTTGTTCGAATTCGTTGTTCGAATTCGTTGTTCGATTTCGTTGTTCGATTTCGTTGTTCGATTTCGAAGTTCGATTTCGTTGTTCGATTTCGTTGTTCGATTTCGTTGTTCGATTTCGTTGTTCGATTTCGTTGTTCGAATTCGTTGTTCGATTTCGTTGTTCGAATTCGTTGTTCGATTTCGTTCGATTTCGTTGTTCGATTTCGTTGTTCGATTTCGTTGTTCGATTTCGTTGTTCGATTTCGTTGTTCGATTTCGTTGTTCGATTTCGTTGTTCGATTTCGTTGTTCGATTTCGTTGTTTAACTTCGTGTTCGATTTCGTTGATCGATTTCGTTGTTCGATTTTCTTTGTTCGATTTCGTTGTTCGATTTCGTTTTTCGAATTCGTTGTTCGAATTCGTTGTTCGATTTCGTTGTTCGATTTCGTTGTTCGATTTTGTTGTTCGATTTTGTTGTTCGATTTCGTTGTTCGATTTCGTTGTTCGATTTCGTTGTTCGATTTCGTTGTTCGATTTCGTTGTTCGATTTCGTTGTTCCATTTCGTTGTTCGATTTTCTTTGTTCGATTTCGTTGTTCGATTTCGTTGTTCGATTTCGTTGTTCGATTTCGTTGTTCGATTTCGTTGTTCGATTTCGTTGTTCGATTTCGTTGTTCGATTTCGTTGTTCGATTTCGTTGTTCGATTTCGTTGTTCGATTTCGTTGTTCGATTTCGTTGTTCGATTTCGTTTTTCGAATTCGTTGTTCGAATTCGTTGTTCGATTTCGTTGTTCGATTTCGTTGTTCGATTTTGTTGTTCGATTTCGTTGTTCGATTTCGTTGTTCG
>OY725342.1:31909515-32072494 GCA_963243735.1 Neocrepidodera transversa | reverse complement strand
CCATTAAAAAAATCGATAGGACCCCTACGGAAATGAAAATGAAAATTAAATTCCGTATTTTGAAAAAATAACCTATCAGTACTTAGAAATGTATGCTTAATGAGAAACCATCAAAAAAAACCATCAAAAAATTAGGTATAATCATTCCATTTAAGAAATAAAGTTGATGTCACTTCCGGTTCAACCGGAAATGATATTTTTATTCCTGTTAGTCTAAAACTAGCCCATTATTGTCTAATTGATGTGTGAAGAAAATCTAATTTTTAAATTCAAAAACAACCAAAATATTTGGGGCTTACATTGACTCGTGACCACCCCGTATATTTATGTAAATATTAATTACTCCTAAGATTGTTTTTTTATTGTAATAAACATATTTCTTACAAAATGATGTATTCTTTATAAAATCAATACATAAATTTTCGACAAAAAATATATGTACCTAGAGGTATTTGAAATAATAATAATACGCGGTACGAAATGAAACTAGCCACAGGTATACATTTGGAATGCGGTACGAAGTGGCAAATTTAAAGGTAGCGGTACGACATGACACGGTACGAAATGGGCATAAGCCACTGAAAGTGACAGTTGCTATAAGTGATGACGTCATTACTAAACAAGATGGCAATAAACTTTTACACATATATTTTGTATAGAATTTAGTTTAATTTCACAACTTTTTAAACTTTTGCCATTGTTGCCAGATTTATCAAAAAGTAATTTTTTTCAAATTTTTTTAAATTGCTAAAATTACGTGTTTTAAAGAAAAATTACAGATTAACAAACTTGTAAAACAAAATTTTTTGCATATTTTATTGTAACTCTTTTTTTGCTAGAAGTGGTGAAAAAATTATGTATAGACTTTTGTACCTTTTTTTAGATTTTGAGTACAAATTATGCATTTTAATGAAAAATTAATGGATACTAAAGTTGTAGAACATAAAATTTCCTACAAATTTTGTCTTCATTTTAGGTAGATTTCCATATATGGAATCTACCTATTGTAATTGATTCAACTGCGAGACCTAGACTCGGGAATAGGGGCGCTACGCCGTTTATGACATGGAGAACAAGAATCAGCAAAGAAAAAAAAATTATCGGTATATACCTATATATATGTATGTATGTATGTGTAGACATTCCGTTCCGGCACGATAGAGGTCGCAATTTTTTTCCAATCGACACCAAATTTGGTACAAAAATTCTTTGGGAGAGTAATTCATTTTGTATTGCAAATGGGCATTCTACCTCTAAGGTAGTGAAAACTGGAGGGGGTTGAAATTTGAAAAAAATCATATCTCCGCCATTTTGAAAAATATTGAAACGTATCATCAAGCTTTTTTTATGTCCCAATTTTTATAAAATTAATTTGTCTGAAACTTTTTTTTCATCCGACACACGGGGGTGGAATTGGAGGGGGTTGAAATTTGAAAAAAATTCATATCCGCCATTTTGAAAAATATTGAAACATGTCATTAAGCTTTTTTATGTTCTAATTATTATAAAATTAATTTATCCAAAAATTTTTTTCATCCGACCCACGGGAGTGGAACTGAAAGGGGTTGAAATTTCAAAAAATTCATATCTCCGCCATTTTGAAAAATATTGAAACATGTCATTAAGCTTTTTTTATGTTCTAATTCTTATAAAATTAATTTGTCTGAAACTTTTTTTCGTCCAACCCACGGGGATGGAACTGGAGGGGGTGAAATTTCAAAAAATTCATATCATGGGGAAGGATGAAAAAGTCTCAAATTTAGACAACAGAAATCTACCTTCACCTGTCGACCCTACCGACAGGAATTTTTTTTTCTAATTCCGCTAGTGTGCATTTTAATTTTTAAATGATTTTTATCTCAGCTAAATTTTATTATTACAAATTTAAAAAAAATATCATTAAATTTGTAATAAAAAACTTTAAAATTATAAATTTTTTCTAATTTTTATGACAAAAATTGGAATTTTTAAAAAATTGTTCAAAAAAATTGATATTTTTATTTTTATATTTTCATTTTATCAAAGAGTATAAAAGAAATGAACAAAGTTAATAGATTATCCGAAAGAGATCAAAAAGTACTACATGTGCGAATTATTTCATAATTTTAAAATAATATTTGTAGAAGTTATAGCGAAAAATGAAAAAAGTTAGATAAGTTCAAAAGCTGTGATTATAATTTTTGACAGAAAATTAGATTTTTTTAGTCTAACTTTATTTTGTTGCAGAGAAAAACTAAAAAAAAAGATCTACTTTTCACAATTTTTCTCCAATTTCCCTATTTTTCTCTGTTTTGGCCTATTTTTTCCATTTTTCCTAAATTTTCACTATTTTTCTATTTTAATGAAAAAATTGATATATTTTTAACTAACTTTATTAATTCATCTTGATCCAGAAAACCTGGAAAAAGGTCTGTTTCTCATTTTGCATAAAATGAAATGAAATATTAATTATTTATTGATTTTAAAATTATTCAAAAAAGTGTTTTAAATTTTTTTATAGTAAATACTAATTTAAAAAAATAACATTATTTTTAGATTTTGTGCCAAGAATATGCATTTGTATGAAAAATTACAGTAAATAAAAATTGTAGAACATAAAATTTCCTACAAATTTTGTCTTTAACATTTTTTATAATTCCGCGTAATTTTACCGCTAGAGCGTAATTTCATCGCTAGAGGATGTGAAAAAAAAATATATAGACTTTCGCTCCCATTTTTTTTTTAGAGAAAATTGAAAATATCATTTTAATAATGAAACAGGCAAAATTAAAAAAGTTCTTTTATCAGAAGAATAATTGATTATCAATTACTTTACTAGGGATGTTCGGAAAGTTAGGTGGGATTACCCCCTCTTTATTTATTTAATTATAGGATTTAAAAATATAAACCAAATAGAAGTTTAGTACAGAGGAATAATTATTTGGTATTCGTAATAACAATTAATTATTAAAAAAAAAACGTTTTCCCGAAGTTCGTACCATTCAATTTGTTTTCGGTTAGGGCGCCAAAAACCCTAGAACCGGCCCTGAGTTTGAGATAAACCGAGTTTTAAAACGCAATGCAATACATACAAAATATGTAGTCATCTAACATTTTGACACACACTTGCCCACCATTAAAACATTTTGAGAGGTTTTTCTCTGTCTTTTAAATTAACCTTGGGAGAATCTTTTTGCTTCTGACCGAATATGGGTAGAGTTTGTTTAACCATCCTTTGCCGTTGCGTCATACATTATCCATCTCTATCTCTCCATCATGAAATGGATGAGACGGAATTATGACGTCATTGACGTATTTCTCACTAATTTTTGAAAATACATCGTGTATTAATTATTTTGACTGTTTTTTTCAATTTATTAGTTTAAGAGCAAGCAGAGCTGGATTTAAATCGGTTATGTAACGGATCTTTCTCCACGACCATTACTGAATGTATGAATTCTGAAATCATTTTTAATAATAGAATGTAAACATTCACACTCTAGAGTCTGAATATTTATTCTATAATACTTGCCTCTTATGCATTTTGCATGAATTTTCATTCTTTATCAAGGTAAAGAATGGATTTTCTGTAATCGAATTAAACAATATCGATTGCCGTGGACTTCAAAAGTGTCAGTGTCAGATATAAAATGGCGACGGTAATAATTATTTTCAAACAAGTTTTAATTTAAACAAAATAATGAGTGAAAAATCAAGTGAAGTAGATATAGAATTTAATAATATCTGAAATTGTAAATTATGAAAAAACACCAATGCACTAGATTTTAATTTCGGTAAGTGTACCACAGCACTATAAATATTAATACAATGTAATACAAATATGTCAACAAATAACTTGTGTTCAGATTTAATTTAATTTTGATTTATACTTTTTGATCGTGGAGAAAATATTGTCTGTTACTCGGTCAGAATGAAAAAATTCGACACTCGTGGTTCCTCACACTCGCATTCGCTCGCGTTCGGAATTTTCCACTCGTTTCGAATTTTTCATTCTAACCTTGTTACAGAATCTACTATTATTTTTGATTTTTTTTTATTTGTTAGTTTTTAAATTTATAAAAATTATAGTTTCCGAAAAATTTTTATAGTTTTTTATTTACTTATGTCCCATTTAAGCAGCGACGGCCCGAAAGGGGCGAACCCGTGCGCCGCACTTTGACTCCAAGTGTATAAAGATTTTAAAGGTAACGGAAGGTTACTTAGTGGTGTGTAGAGGGTTATTTGTTATAATTTGACCACAAAATTATTTCTATTATGCTTACAGATACAAAAAAAGTTTTATATAAAATTAAGATTCGGATAGCGCTTTTTTTGTCATAACCACAATATATACTTTTATAGGTCTAGTTTTTATACTTTCAAAAATAATGGACATAAATATCTACAAAAAGAGGTGACTGGGTGACTGTGCCTGTCAATAAAATTCAACAATTAAAGCATTATAGTATTAATTCATTATGAAATGCAAACCGATATCATACTTTCACAAATTATAAACAAATTAAATCAATTGCTCAAAATGAACGCCGTTAGTTTCAATACAAATGTCATGCCTTCTTAAATTTTCTATACTGTTTGAAATTACAATTTCAGCTTCAATTTATAAAATGTTTTGGTTAATTCCTATTAACGTTCTTCGCACTTCACATAAAAAAAATTTGACTTGTAAGTATTTAATTTTTAATTTTTTATTGTCACTATATTGTATATTTTACTAATTTTAGTTGTCCTGAAGATGGCCATCTCATGGCTAAAAGCGCTTGATATTCAGTTATATTTCAACTTGATTTGAAAGATATATATCTTTCTTTCTTGATTACACATGAACTTCAAATACGAATTTTATATTTTATTCTTCTGTATAAGGATTGCCGAAGTCGAATTTAGCAATTTGATGGTATGAAAGGACGCCACAGAAAAGTGTGCATGGGGCGCAATTCTAGCTGGGGTCGGCTCTGCATATACGCATCGCGGCGCGACGCAGCCTAGGGCGATGTCTAGCATAGGACAACACACATAAGAACAACTAAAAATGTACCCGGTCAAGCATTTCTAAGGTTCAATCGTTTTATACAAGGTCTTCATTTCTAAACTTGACAGACTAATAATAACAACTTCTCATTTTACGTTTTAAGTAAAAACAAAAACAAGTAAAATTTTATATCAAAAGTGATATCTTTATCCCTCTTTCTCCACCTCTTTCCACCTTATAATTTATGTATGAAATATATGTAGCAAGTGTGGGACATTTTTGAAAAGGTAATTTAGTCGGGAATTCAGCAGTAGGTACCAATTAGGTTGTACAAAATTCTGTTTTTAGCGCTCTCTTAAGGGAAAAATAATCATTACCTAATTCAAATTATGATACCTCATTTCAAAGCTATTTTTATTAGTAATTTAATGAATGAGTTTATCCCGGAATCATATTTAATAAGTAAAATCAATTAAAAAGCTAAAGTGTGATACTATTCGCCTGTTTTGTTTATTAGTTGATTTTACTTATTAAATGTCTTAAATAATGTCCTATACTGTTATTTGATCAATATTCGATAATCAACCACCATGTAGTGACTATACTGATAATTTTTTACTAACTATAGTAACCAATCAAATTACTTAATTTAGTGTCATGCGTCAAATTTCATCCAATCAGCTATGGATTACAGCAATAACACCCTACATGTGGTGTTTTCAGGTTGGTGATTTCGACAAGTCGTTTTTGATTAAAAATTAATCAAACGTCAAACTGACAACTAGTTTAAAAATGTCACTAAGATTTGGTAATGCATCTGACGATGCAATTAATGATATTATATCAAGTAATATACCAAAAAATACAACCAAATCAAAAAAATATATATGGAAAATATTTCTCGAGTTTTGTGCGACCAGAGAATACGAACTGAATGATGAAACGAGTAAATATTAAACGTCAGATTGACAACCAATTTTTTGAAATCTACAAAGTAAAAAATTATCTTATCGAATACCACTCGGGCCTTAATAAATCCTCAAAATTTTGTCATAGAGAATCCTTCAAGAGTGTTGCTTAAGGATAATAGCCCTCGGCCTTCGGCCTCGAGCTATTATCAAGCAACACGCTTTCAGCATTCTCTATGACAAAATTATCAAGGCCCTAGGTGTATTACTACTGATAATCACACTTGGTACTTTTTAATGTCATTTTTGACATCATCATTCCATTATGAATTATTGAACTGTCAAATTTTTAAAATTAATTCGTGATATAATCTAATGAATACAACTCTTGGTACCGAGTCTACCGATAATCTCGTGAAGTTAATATTTGACAACACATTTCATGATATAACTTATGCGATTATCGATAGTCACGATACCACTAATTGTATTATATATGATAATCTTATTTATTGTAGTAAATTACGCTGAATAAAATGAGTCACTTAAAACTGTCGCTAGCTCCCGTAGTATTAGATTTTTACAATTACTAACTAATACAATTACGAGATTTTTACAATTTTTACGAAAAACAATACGATTTTAGTATTCAAAAAATCATAAAATAAAAATGCTTTTTATCTGCGACCGGGCGGTAAATTCCAGATTATTAATACATTTATCGGTCGTAAAGTGCAACTTTAGCGCCCTTGGACTACTTTAGCGTCCGTGGGCGATAATGTAAAAAAATAACTATGATTATTTCAATCATCTGCAAAACCATGCATTTCCGAGAATTTGATTGGACTATCACGTCCAATCAGATTGAATAAAATCGATTATTTCATTCACCTGCAAAGCCATACATTTTCGAGAATTTGATTGAACTATCACATCCAATCAGATTGAATAAAATCGTTTATTGCCCTATTGGGAAATATTCATCTAAAATAGTCACTATGCGTAGCTTCAGAGCAGTCTACTACCAAAATATTAAACGTCAAATTTGACATTTAAAATGAATCGGTTCGGGAATATCTCGTTTTCCAATTGATTTACTAACAAAAACGTACTCCTATTTAAAGTCGACAAAATTAACGGTTTAGGAGAGATTTTTAGATCTACACAGAGGAACGCCATCGCTTGTTTCAGTGATAAAACCTCACAACATCATTTAAAAACGTAACACATTTTATTACGTCATAGGACCTCACATGTCCTCGTGAAATTGGATTGGACCTCGGAGCTATGCAATAATGTGGATACCTCACAACACCAGCGGGGTACTGATGAAAAAATTTTTTTTCGAGTGTTTACAGTGTGTATTAGGTTATTCGACAATAAATAGGTAAAAGATGGAGTGTTTGAAGATTTATTTCTCTCTAACATTATTTTTGAAGATGGACCTCGTACCATACCTCAGGGAGCAAAGACCTCTCAAGACCCCCGCGCCACGTATAGGTGTGTGTGTGTGTGTGTGTGTGTGTGTGTGTGTGTGTGTGTGTGTGTGTGTGTGTGTGTGTGTGTGTGTGTGTGTGTGTGTGTGTGTGTGTGTGTGTGTGTGTGTGTGTGTGTGTGTGTGTGTGTGTGTGTGTGTGTGTGTGTGTGTGTGTGTGTGTGTGTGTGTGTGTGTGTGTGTGTGTGTGTGTGTGTGTGTGTGTGTGTGTGTGTGTGTGTGTGTGTGTGTGTGTGTGTGTGTGTGTGTGTGTGTGTGTGTGTGTGTGTGTGTGTGTGTGTGTGTGTGTGTGTGTGTGTGTGTGTGTGTGTGTGTTTGGATGGATGTTGTAGTAACGATAACTCAAAAACTACTGAATAAAAAAATTTGAAATTTTGCATACAGGATTCTGATATCCTAGATTAGATCTGATTAGATTTTGGTGCCAATCGCACAAGCGGAAGTGGCAGTTGCTATGGGTGATGACGCCATTATTATAGAAAACGGCAATAAAGTTTTACACATATATTTTGTATACCCTACAGTTTATTTTCATCTCATTAAAATTTTCTAAACTTTTGCCATTGTTGCCAGATTTACAAAAAAATAATTTTTTTTCATACTTTTTTGTGTCAACCTGTAAATTTTTGATTCAAAAATGGCGAGAGGTCATGTGCTGGCCACATCAGATTTTTAATGTTAGTTTAAGATTTAATTTAAGTAATTATGTTAACGTAATTTTATTTTTTTGCTTTGTGTAGGTAGATAATATTTTTTTAAATAAATAAAACTAAATCAAGGAACAGTGTGTTTTTAATAATTATTTATTATCGGTGCTTAAACAGCAAAAAGTTCAATTTCCATGCTGCATTCAAACCAAGTTTTAACAATAGATATAAGCCGTCGATTGAATGCACAAAAATTTTGCTGAAGTCTATATCATATTAGATTTGCACCAGTGGGTGTGAAATATTTTTTTAAATAAAACTGTAAATCAAAGTCAACATTAAAAAAAATTATTTATTAGCATTCAAATCATAAATAACCTTAGACTTATAAAAATATACGTATTCTCTAAAAGCGTTATTTAACAAATAATCATTGCTTAAACTACAAAAAGTTTTTACCATAGATACAAGATTTTGATAGAATTCATAAAAATTTAACTGGTTTAACATCTTATTATGTTTGCATCAATTTGAAAAATTTTGTACAATCACAGACCAGTTCTGTTAAAGTTCCAAAGTCACCGCAAGCATATTTTACTGCTATATACTCATCTAGATAAGTTGACAGCGGCTCATTGAAGAAATCGTCAACTTTCTGCTTTAGTAAATCAATGAAAGTGCCCCACTCAAAAGTACCCATAGATATTTTGTTTGGTTTGAATGGTTCACTTAAAATGATTGCTGGACTAAAAGTTCTCGCTGGGCTTAATCCACAATCAATTTGAATGGATCCTACGCGAAATGATGTGTTAAGCAGGTAACGACTTTCCAGTTTAGCAGCCTGCTCGTACATTTGCAATATTTGCTCAAGATCTTGATTGAAATCTTCCTGTTCCATGCTTTTAGACGTTGATGTAATTGAATAAGACGGTGATTCGGGCGATTCGGCGATTGTGGGTAAGCAATTGTTTTTAACACCACCCGCTAGGTGTGGGGTCATGCGTTTCAGCGTTGAAGCATTTTCACTTAGCATCATATTGAAGTAACCACTATCTTCACTACTCTCGGTAAAAACTAAAACAACTGAGGGCGATACCGACTGTATGCTAGTATTTATAAATATAAATCCCTACCACTCTCCAACAGATTGTAAAAAGTTGATGAAAAATGGTTACCCCACGCTAATTATAGAATTCACCATTTTGTTTCTAAACATTTTTTTCATTTTTTACCCAACTGTTATGTTTATCACCAAAACCCAACTATTTAACATACATTTTATTTCCTTTCCGCTTGAGCACTTTTTCAATGAGATAAACATCATGCACTTTAGTTTTCTGTAATTCCTCTTCATAAAAAGCACCGTTAATAGGAGTATCCTCAAAGTCTTTAAGTAAATATGTAACGGGATTAGTTATTTTAACTTTGGTGATTGTAAATAATTCTGTAGTCCAGTTTGGTGTATAACCTTTTTCAAATACATGCTTTGACTTGCTATGCGAACAATATCACCTACTTTAAATTTTCTAGAACCAAAAAGCTTTAAATAATTGTAACTTTGATTTAAAATATCTTTTTCATTGCTTTGTTAACTTCAGAAGGCTTATATTTTATCTTACTATGTTTGGTGTTATTATATTCTTTAGTGTATTGAGCTAAAATATCAATCCATTTATAGGATCCATATAAACTAAAGTGTTTGTATAATTTTGATTTCAAAGTTCTGATTACCCGTTCAGCTATAGCAGCTTTCGTAATTGGACATCTTCTAGTATGCATCAAAATATCTGTGAATGTTTTGGTAATTTCTTCACCAGTTTTTGTCTTAAGAGAACGAGTCCATAGATATTTAGAAAAACTGTCAATAACAACCACAATCATCTTATATTCACTATTTTCATGTGCGTAAGGACGCATCTCCGCTAGATCTAGCTCCCAAAGATCATCTAAACCTTTAATTATCGTACGACGTCTAGAATAGTTTTTTCTTGCCGGTTTGTGTAAATCGTTAACTAATAGTATATTTTCTTTTGGCATCATTATGAATAATGAAATTAAACTTAGTTGCATTACTTTATATTTAAATTTTAGAAGTTAAATTTTGAAATTTTCCGCTTAATTCAAATAATTCCGTTGATAAACATGAAATTCTAGAATCTTGTAATTTCCGCTCATCTACTTGATCACGTAAATTTTTTTTTATCTCATCCTGTGTCGAGATTTGAATTATTCGCAAAGTTTCCCTAATATCTATTAAGGAGTCAGCTGTGTTTTTTAAGTCTTCTAATCGATAATTATGATTAGTAATTTGATTTACAACCATCTGATATTTATTTTCAGAGTTTTCATTAAATTTTTTTAATTCAGCGTCAATATTTTGAGAAATTTTTTTAGACATATGAATAATTTGGCTATCAACATAAATCTTATTGGCTGCATCATTATTATCGGTTGGCTCATTTAAATTATGAATTATTATATGCTGCTTCTTAACATTAGTTTGATTGAGTGAAGCAATTAGATTATGCAGACGATCGCTAATATTGATATTTCTAAGTTCTATTAGCTCTTTGGTCAAATAGTTAATCCTATTATTATGGTCTTGCTCAATATTTACCATATTATTGGTGGTGTGGTTGAGAATTCTTAAACGACCCCCTTTTTCATATATATCATAAGTAAGACGTTCATTCAAATGTTTTAGCTCATATCGCAGTATTTCATTTTGCTTATCAGCATATTCTTTATTAAAAATATTCGTTTTTGCTTCTTTTTCTAATATTTCATTCTTGACTTTTTCCACCAATTGTTTCACTCGGCTACTTAATATTGCAATTTGCCGATCAACATATTCTTCATTGAAGCTGCTTCTTAAAATAGACTTTGCTGATGTTGACATGCTTGTTGTGGTTGGTATATTAGCATAATAAAAATGCTTACCATAAAGAGCTTCTACAGCCATTGTATCATCTTCAGATAATTCCATATATTTATCATGATACCAAGGATACATTATTGATGTTTCAACATCACTGTGCCTTAATCTCCTAATGCATGGCCAATCTCATGAGCGACTACCATTAAAAGGTTAATAGAATCTTCAGGAGATTCTTCTAACCCATCATACCACTTTTCTTCAGTATCTAAGTGAATCTCTATGCATGGTAAATTAGCTTCAGGGAAGTAGCTGTGCCCTAATATTTTACCAGCACCATCAAATTTAAATGGGCATACATCGATATTTTTACAATTTCGATTAAATTGATGCGTTCGTTTAGCAAAGAAAATGGTAATGTTCGGTTCTGGATGATTTGCATTTACCATTTCAAATTTTAAATTTGATATATTTTGCCACATTTGGAAAGCTTTATTTATAATTTCAATGTGTTGAGTGTATCTAACACCATTGTAAGTTCTTGGAAAATACCATCTGAGGTGTGTAGTGTTCCATGCAGATTTAACCCGATATTCATTCTCTGCATGTTGGTATCTCGGTTTTCCCAATAGATTCAGAGTTTCATTATTTAGTGTACCATCAGCCTGCAAATTATAACGATTCTGAAAAGATGATAAAGCTGATGACATATCAATAATAGCGTTAGGTATATATTTAACATAACCAAACTCTGTTAAAAAATTGTAAGTCTCATTAATTCCAAACTGTTGCGATGCCACACCACTTTTGATGAGCAGTACAATTGTAATTAGTTTCATGATCGTGAAGCGTTCTACGGCAACTAAAATTTATTATGATGAGATTATTCTTAAATAATACAAGTTATGCCCCAATCCAAGGTGTGGCCCACCAACGCAAGACGACAAAATGCTTAATCGCAAAATGCTTATCAAACTATAAATATGATTTTACTTCCATTTTAGCTTTAGATTCAATTTGACCACTCGTAATTCATGTCGGGAGAATCTCTGTCAGTTTTTCAAAATAAATAAAGTTTTTTAAAAAGTTTTTCTAAAGCCGTTTGAATTTAATTGGCGCAGTCAGTAGGATGTTATAACGGGAAATAAGTGTCTTTTTTCTCGGTTCGTTTCAACGATTTGTGTAACAAAAGAACTTAAGTGAAAAACGGTAGTGAAAAACAGTGTGAAAAACTTTAACATTTTCAACTGATACTGGTTAACTGGGACAAGCATCGCCCGCAACTTGGACAAAATCGCCAAACCTTTGGGACAAGCATCGCCCGCAACTTGGACAAAAATCGCCAAACCTTTTTGACAAGCATCGCCCGCTTAGATTAAGAAAAATGAAAATTTTTATGCAAGCTAATATCATCCTTTTTTTTTTCTCTCCTTTCATTTTGATATATAATTTTATTTTGAATATTTTTACTCTCTTTAGTACTTAGTAAAATAAGCGTAGGAAATAAGTGAAAAGAAAAACATATTACAGAAACATATAATCAATTTAATTTTGAAAAAGAAAATATTATTAAATGAAAAGTTATAGTTTTAAAAAAATAAAACTAATTTTGAAAAATATTATTAATAAGTTGTAGTTCAGAATAAAAACAAAATAAGTTCATTTTATATAGATATATGAGTATAAGTGAAATTGACAAAGTATTAGAAGCACTTGATAAAACGTTAAAAATTTATAGTAGTAGTGAATCTGAAAGTGAAACAGAAATCATGAATCAAAATCAACCCACAGTAATAAATCCTAATTATCAATTAGTTAAATTATATATTGACTCAATTCCACATTATGATGGAAACCCTCATACTTTAAATATTTTTGTCGATTCTTGTGACAATTTAATTAGCACACACGGTATTACTGGTGAAGACCCATTTAATAATTTTTTTAATGAGAGCTATAGTAGGCAAATTGACTGGCCGAGCACTCGCGTTAATTGGTAGTAGAATAGAATTAAGAAATTGGAAAGAAATTAAAGATGCTCTTAGACTAAGTTTCGGAGATCAAAGAAATATTGATTGTTTAATTCAAGATCTTATTTCATTACAACCATATAAAAATGAAAATTCTTATAGTTTTGGCATGAGATGCCAAGATGTGAGAAGCTTGGTAATTTCAAAATTAAATACACTTAATATTCCTCAAGCTGAAAAAATAATTAAAATGTCAGGTTACGACGACTTAACATTAAAAACATTTATTAATTAAAGGTTTACCTAGTCACCTACAAACTAATATTAGATTAAGAAACCCTGATTGTCTCGAAAGAGCAATGTCTTTAGTAATAGAAGAAGAAAACTTCTTATATACGCAAAATAAAACAAATTCACTAAACACCCAAACACCAAGACCTTTTCAAAGATTTACTCCTAGCAGAAGTAATATGAAACCACCCCAAAAACAATTTCACCAATATCCAAGACAAAATTTTCCACCTACATCTTATAATTACCCCTTGAATAATACCTTTTCAGTGTCAAGACCCTCTTTTCCACAACCTCAAATTCAAAATCCTTTTCAGAATAATTATAATAATAATTTTAATTCAAATACTTTCAGACCTAATCCGAATTTCGGAAATCAAAACCAAAATAGATTTTTCCCTAATAATCAAAATCAAAATAGATTTTTCCCTAACGCTCAAAATCAAAATATTAGACCTTTTTCAAATTTTCAATCACAAAATACATTTAGACCACAAAATTTTAAACCAGAACCTATGGACACTTCTTCTGGACACACAATAATGAAAAATCAATTTCAAAATAAACCTAAATGAACATCTAATGAAGTTCATAATTTAACAGAATCAAAAAACGAAAATCCTAAAACGAACGAAAGTATGATTATGAAAATTATTATACTGCTAATAATTACTATGACAATTCATACGAAAATTTCACATTTGAAAATCCTTTTGAAAATAATAACGAAAATTTTGACGAAAATTACTACAATAATGGAAATTTTACGGAAGCCAGCCTGAATTTCAACCCGAGTTGATACATCTAAATGTATTACAATGCGAATTACCCTGGATAAAAATACCAGAATTAAACGCAAAATTCTTAATCGATACCGGTAGTTCGAGAAGTTTAATCAATCCTGAATTAGCAAACAAGTACTATCGCGATGAGATCAGAACGGAAAAATTCAACATCCAGTCTGCTCATAATATTACGTATCCTGATAAAGTTGCCAAAATCCCTTTGTTTCACATTTTTAAAACATCCGGCAGACATAAATTTTATCTATTTAAATTTCATAATGAATATGATGGACTAATCGGTTGCGACATTCTAAAACAATTAAAAGCCACAGTTGATTTAAATAAAAAAATTCTTGTTACTCCAGTGACCCACATTAAAATTAATTATGACTCAGAACAACTCCTCGCTTTAAAAAATAAACTCGATAAAAACCCACACACTCTAATAATCCCACCAAGATATATAAAAATTGTAAAAATTCCCGTAACTCAAAAAGAAGGAACAGGATACATAAATTTCCTTAAATTTCGTGAACAATTAGAATCACCCCAAGCAATAGTGAATGTAGAAAATTATCATGCAGTTACTCCAATAACTAACTCATCCAATTTAGCCACTAGATTAATGATCAATGAACCATTAGATTCCGAAAACCTTGTTATACACGAAGTAAATTTTATTGAAAAAATGGAAACTAACCAAGACTTTGACTTTGACATACCTTTTGATACTGATAACATTTTAAAAGAAAATTTAAAAAATCTTAGAATAAATCACTGTAATCCTGAAGAAAAAAATGAAATAAAAAAGCTTTGTTTCGAATATCGTGACATATTTTATAATGAAAACATCCCTTTAACATTCACTAATCAAATAACACATAAAATTAACACTAAAGACGAAAGCCCAATATTCACTAAACCATATAGATACCCAGAAATTCATCGTGATGAAGTCAAATCACAAATTAACAAAATGTTAGCTCAAGATATAATCCAAGAAAGTGCCTCACCCTGGTCATCCCCTATATGGATAGTACCAAAGAAGCTAGACGCTTCCAACAAACGAAAATGGCGCCTTGTTATCGACTACAGAAAACTAAATGAAAAAACTATTGATGACAAATATCCTTTGCCGAATATCTCAGAAATTTTAGACAAACTTGGAAAAAGTCAATACTTCACGACATTAGACTTAGCAAATGGCTTTTATCAAATCGAAATGGACAAAAATGACATTCCCAAGACAGCCTTTTCGACGGAAAAAAGGACATTACGAATATAAACGAATGCCCTTCGGTTTAAAAAATGCCCCTAGCACCTTTCAACGTGTTATGGACAACATTTTACGAGGTTTACACAACGAATGTTGTTTAGTTTATCTTGACGACATTATAATTTATAGTACTTCCTTAGACGAACATATTTTAAGACTAAAACTAATATTTGACAGACTTAGACACGCAAATTTCAAAATCCAACTAGATAAATCAGAATTCTTACGTAAAGAAGTAGCTTACCTTGGACACATTATAACCCCTAACGGAGTTAAACCAAATCCTGATAAAATACAAGCAATAAAATATTTTCCCATTCCAAAAACTCAACGTGAAATTAAAAGTTTTTTAGGCCTTATAGGTTATTATCGAAAATTCATAAAAGACTTCGCTAAACTAGTAAAACCTCTAACACTTTGCCTAAAGAAAAATGCCACTATTGATCATAATGAAAAATTCATAGAAACATTCGAAAAATGTAAACAAATCCTTTGTAATTCCCCTATCTTACAATACCCTGATTTCTCTAAACCCTTTATTCTAACAACGGATGCCTCAAATGTAGCAATTGGTAGTATTTTAAGCCAAGGAACGATTGGTTCAGATAAGCCCATAGCTTATGCCTCACGAACATTAAATGAAACAGAACAAAGGTATAGAACTCCTTGCCATTGTTTGGGCATGTAAATATTTTAGACCTTATCTTTTCGGACGAAAATTCACAATTTATACGGATCACAGACCCCTAATTTGGTTATTTAAATTAAAAGAGACAAATTCTAAATTAGTACGTTGGAGAATAAAACTTGAAGAATATGACTATGACATAGTTTATAAAAAAGGAAAATTTAAGACTAACGCAGACGCACTATCTCGTATACAATTACACGCCATAGAAAATGAATCCATAGCCAACAATCCCGGAGACTCTGACGAAAACATAGTAGACTACCTTCAAAAATTAGCCGAAGATCCAACAACTGAGACAAACCACCTAAAAAGAAAATTAAAATAATTTCAGATATTCAAATTCAACCCCCAATCGTAGAAGATGAAAACGAGACTTCATCAGAAACACAACATAGCATAAACACTGACTCACACGCAGGTATAAAAATTCTAGATGAAATAATAAACAATAAAGTAAATCAAATTTTAGTTTACCCCCAGGTTCATCAAAAATTAGACGTATCCCAAGAAAATTATCAACACCATAAAATCATTTCGGTAAAAATACCCCAAACAAATAATGAAAATTTAATTTTCCAATTTTTAAGAGATTATGTTTCCGCTGGAAAAACATTCTGTGTTTATTTCCAAAATGACGCTTTGTATAATTGCTTTAATAAAGTATATATGGAAAAATTCGTAGAAACAAAATTTAAACTCATTCGCTGTACAAAGATGGTGAACACAATAACAGACAAAAATGAACAAATACTTTTAATAAAATACGCTCACGAAAGTAAAACAAACCACCGTGGAACAAATGAAACTCTAACAAAATTACGCGAAAATTATTACTGGATTAAAATCAAAGACGATGTAACTCAATACATAAATAACTGTGACATTTGTCAAAGAACTAAATATTGTAGAAAAAATCCCTATGTACCAATAGTATTGACAGCAACTCCTTCTAGACCATTTCAGATAGTTTTCTTCTTCTTTGGGAAATCTATTGGAATAAAATACAATTCCACGAGAAAGCATTATATTTCTAATATTTCCAGTATTTCTTTGCAGTACCTTCAAAATAACAAATCTAGTTTTGTAATTTGTTGTACTAAACAAATAATTTTCAGCTTCCTGGATTAAAGGATCATTGACTGTTAGTTTATTGTAAATGTCTTTGTTAGCATAATGGGCCTTTTGGATAAGAAAACTTGTTAATTCCTCTAAAGGAAACTTTAATGTTCTACCCATTATAGAGATAATAATTCAATTGCTTGAATTAGAAGATAGGTACGTATCATAAAAAACAAACCAAAATATAAAACAAATGCATCCACTTATTACTTATAACCTATATTAATTAGTGGGATAAGAATAATTGTTTGATCTAAAAAAAAATCAAAAAATAGACTAAACCTATGAACAGATAAAATAAAATCAAAAGCATTTATGATGCGCAATCTAGCAAACAAATATAATAAATAAGTACAATATGTACACACTATTAAACCCGAAACACAAGTCTAGATAGTGACCAAAAAAAGCGATTTTAAAACACCAATGCTAAAATATAGGCGATAACTACCTCAAAATTGTACTAAAACTTATAAATAATAGACACTACAACTAAAACTAATAATTGAAAAGGTGGATAAGAAACAAATAAAAAGATCTATGATCTACGACTTCAAAACATAAATTGTAAATTAACAGAGAAACAGAAAGAGATCGTACATACATAGACTCGAGAACACCCTACTACAATACTACAAACAGCGCAGCGTTGCGATAGATATAAAACGAGTTAAATTGCTGTGGCTTAAGTGAAAGGCTTGGTTAATTTTCATGTTTTGGCTTAAATTATCAGCGTAACCGTTACTCATATGAAAAAAAATTTAAGAGAGAAAAAATATGCCTACTACTAAACTTAATATGACTGAACAGTTAAATTTCAAAATTATATATATTTATTTCTAACATACAAAAATTTGAAATTTATATATTACACTTAAGTTTGACACAAATTTCTAGTTAGACTAACTTAATATCATATTTTTAATCCCTATATTTTTTTTTATAAGAGTAAATCGTTACGATAAGTCATTCAGACTAAAGCTATGCCATTTCCGTCTTGTATCTTTCGTAAGGCTGTGTGTAAAAGTTTATAAAGCAAGATTGATGCAAATGAAAATATTTTTTAACACTATAGAAACCACATTACAAAAAACAAGTTTGCACAGAGTTCAGCTTGGAAATAAAAAATTAAAATGATTAAAATAAAGAACAAACATTCCCTTTTCACCCTCTTCGACGGGGAGGCAAATGATTTTGATTAGGCAGAAATATTCTATGGACACGTACAAATAATATCCATCAACAAAATTTTTGGCACATGAACTAATTATGAGCGTATAAAATTAAACATAAAACACCCCTTTTCATCCCTTTTTACGGAAAGGCAAAAAAATCTGATCATTCAGAAATATTTTAATTATAAGTAAAAACAATATGCAAAAAAGAAATTTTGTGCACACCAACGGAGTTAGAAACTAGAAAATAAAATACAAATCACCCTTTTTCATCCCTTTCGCCTGTATATGAAAAAAGTATGATTGGCCAAAAATGTTCTAAGATGATATAAAAATAACTTTAAGTAGAAATAGCTATTTGTGTATTAAGAGCGGAAAGTGATACTTTGCTGCTTGAGGCAGAGAGTTGCCCGCGCGACGCGTAGCGGAGCGCGGGCGATCTGCCGAAAGCGGCAAAGCACTTTCTGCTCGAATTGCACACAAGATTTTTTCTACGATCACATTATTTTTAGACAAATAATTAAAAAAAAACATGTAAATACACTTCATAACCTAAAAATGAAATAATGACGTTTCATTAATTTCATAGTCTACTATTTGCACAAAACAGTAAGTAGATACTTAAATATGCAATCACTATTTCATATAGGTGTACCTAGGTGTATCTAGGTGTACCTTCTGACTGTTATATTTTTACTAGATAAATTTTATAAAATAAAGTTTAATTTCGTTCGAAATATCTTCAAATATTAATATTTCAACTAAAATATTCAGACTGCCCTACATTTTGGTTTAATATACCTGTTATTTTCTACCTTTCTTTAGTTTATTGTAAATGAAAACAGGCGAGCGGAAAAGTACGCGCTAGAGCGACAATAATGTCAAATTATTACAGATCACGGAAAACGTCAACTTTGCGGTTAGATTTGAGTGTGCAAAAGCCTACTTTGGGTAGTGATCGTAGGAAAAGAAATTTGCACGGCATCTAGTTTGGAAATAAAAAATTTAAATAATTAAAATAAGTAACAAACACCCCTTTTGCACCCTCTTCGACGGGGAGGCAAATGATTTTGATTTGGCAGAAATATTCTATGGACACGTACAAATAATATACATTAACAAAATTTTTGGCACATGAACTAATTATAAGGGTATAAAATTATACATAAAACACCCCTTTTCATCCCTTTTTACGGAGAGGCAAAAAAATCTGATCATTCAGAAATATTTTAATTATAAGTAAAAACAATATGCAAAAGAGAAATTTTGTGCACACCAACGGAGTTAGAAACTAGAAAATAAAATACAAATCACCCTTTTTAATCGATTTCGCCTGTATATGAAAAAAGTATGATTGGTCAAAAATGTTCTAAGATGATATAAAAATAACTTTAAGTAGAAAAGAAATTTGCACGGCTTCTAGTTTGGAAATAAAAAATTTAAATATTTAAAATAAGTAACAAATACCCCTTTTTCGCCCTCTTCGACGGGGAGGCAAATGATTTTGATTAGGCAGAAATATTCTTTGGACACGTATAAATAATATCCATGAACAAAATTTTAGGCACATCAACGAATTTTGTGGGTGTAACATTAAGCATAAAGCAATTAAAATAAATAACAAACATATGATTTTTTGCGGAAATATTCTGAAAATATATATAGATATTCTCCACAAAAAAATCTTTTTTTATTCTCTACCCTTTGATAATACGAAGAAAAAAAATCGGCTGTGTCACCCCAGGACTTTCCCGGCTCGACATAAGCTGCGCATGTGCACGTTATATATCATACTGCTACAATTAGGATCTCCTAAAATCATGTGTGAAAACTATTGGGAATTCGGGAAAAAATTTCATACAATAGTTGTAGGGAATTTTAAATGTGTATTTTTCTCGCCATCTAGCGGCGAAACTATGAGGAATTCGATAAAAGTTAAACATAAAAGTTAAAGAAAATTTGATGCTTTACAACTTTGCACAAAAAAATTTTGCACTATATACATTGTTTGTCCTCAAAAGCAAGAAAAACTAGAGAAAACATACATGCACATTTTTTACGCGCCCTCTAGTGGCGTAACTCTTGGAGATTTTAGAAAAAGTTTGAGACAAAAGTTATAGAATTTTATGCTCTAAAACTTTGTACTACAAAATTTTGCACCAAAGTATATTGTTTGTCCTCAAAATCAAGAAAAACTAGAGAAAACCTACATGCACATTTTTACGCGCCCTCTAGTGGCGAAACTATTGGAAATTCTAGAAAAAGTTTAAAACAAAAGTTATAGAGAATTTTATTCTCTAAAACTTTGTACTACAACATTTTGCACTAAAATGTATTGTTGGTCCTCAAAATCAAGAAAAACTATAGAAAACATACATGCACATTTTTTACGCTCCCTCTAGTGGCGCAACTATTGGAAATTTTGGAAAAGGCTTCAGACAAAAATTGTAGGTAATTTTATGTTCTAAAACTTTGTACTATAATATTTTGCACTAAAATGTATTGTTTGTCCTTAAAATTTAAATAAAGCAAAAAATTGTTACATGTATATTTAACCATGTCGGTCTTGAGGACCCTCCACTGTACCGATTTAAACCAAAAACTAATGGTCGCATTCTAGGCACACACCGACCCTCCATACCAAATTTCAGCTTGACTGGTCAAACGGTTCGGCAGTTATCGTGGAAGATTACACACAGACACACAGACAGACCATGCGCTGGAAATGGTCTCAATCCTCTTGGGGGACCTCAAAATGGATATTTCCATCGATATCTCAAATTTTTTTTTTTTGCTCGTTCACCTTACTTTCCCTTTGATGGGTCCGGGAAAGTAATAGTATAAAATAGTTGAAAATATGGCAACACTGTGAACGTTTGTGTCATTCGGCTATTCCTGTCGCCAGAATTGTGGCTGGAAATCTGTGGATAACTTCACATAAATAAAAATAAAAACTTGGAAATATTACAACCAAATGAATTTTTTGTCAGATACAGCAAAGCCACGACAGTGAGTTACTTATTTTTACAAAGTTATTTAGGTAAAAAGAAAAAATAAAAAATGATAACATTTCTTTATTTTCAGAACAAAAACTATCTTTACAGTCGAAGTTAATGGGGCATCACAACCCCAGGATATATCGACACCAACAAAAAGTGAAAATTCAGCTCCATATCAGGTGAACAAAAGAACACCCAAAGAAAAACCACCATCAGGTACTCATCTAAATTGACTAAATTTCTGCTCTAGATTCCTGAATCATACAAGAGAGCCAGTCTTTGCTGGCCAAAGCTTTAACGGGCCTAGAGACACTCGCCACCACCACCACCTGTAAATCCAATATGTTTGCGGCTAAATGGCATTTTAAATGAATTGCCAACGCCACAAAGATACAGGCTTGAGTTGAAACTTTTAACTCTGGCAGTGGAAGAAACGGAAAAATATAAAGTGACATTGTAAATATTTTATTGTTTGTAATATGTAGATATAAGGAGTAATTTTAATGAAAATAAAGCAGTAACATATAATTAATTATTCTTTATCCCATTGAAAATTCACTGATCCCTCTGCCATAAAGTAATTGGATAAATAATCTCGAATATGACTGGCATTTCGAGAATATGTATTTGTTCCTAACTGACGGTCTGGTAATAAATGTTCACATCTCTCAGATCGCCATTCTCCAGGAATCAAATTTCCAAGCTCATCCTCTCTGTCTGCAAATCCAATAGGACAGTATGAAGTAAATCTTGCTTTTCTTTTCTGACTTATAAGAAAGTTATGTAAACAAAGACTACTTAAAGTAATAACTTCAACTCTTTCTACACTAGCTAATATCGGTTTACGATGTATTTTCCATCTTGCACTTAGAATGCCAAACGCATTTTCTATAACTCTTCGTGCTCGACTTAACTTGTAATTAAATATTCTTTTCTGTTGATTTAAAAAATTTCCAGGATAAGGTCTCATAATATTAACATGTAAAGGAAAAGCTTCATCAGCAGTTAGAAAAAACGGCACATTTTCATAACCATACTCAATTGGCTCTGGAGGAGGTAAATGTAAAGTATTACTAAATAATCCCTGAATTAATTTTGAATATTTAAAAATGCCTCCATCACTTTGTTTTCCTTTTGCTCCCACATCCACTGCAATGAACTGATATTGAGCATTTGCAACTGCAAGAAGTACAATGCTGTATGTTTTCTTATAATTGTAAAAATCTGATCCTGAATTTGGAGGTGCCTAAAAAACTATATATATACTACTATTATTGAAACAACACTTATGACTTTACTAACTTGAATCAAAATATGTTTTCCATCAATAGCACCTATGCAATTAGGAAAATCCCAGCAATTTAAAAAACCATCAGCAACTTCTTTCCATGTTTCAGCAGTTGGGGGAGAAAGTACTTCACCTTTTAACACTTCCCACAAGGATTCACAAGTTTCTAAATTAATTTTTGAGACTAGTTTTTCCAATGCGATAATCAAAAGATATAGTCTTCATACAGTCTCCAGTGGCTAAATACCTTAAGAAATAGAATGTAATAAGTAGGCAATTTTTTAAAGTAAAAAATTTTTGAAACTAAAATGTGCATCTTAATGTAGCTGCCAATCTTAAACCGGCAGGTAAAGATTCCCTGACACAATTTTGTTTGGTGATTTTTGGGCCCACTTTATACTCAAATAATTCCTTGGACAAGTAATTAAAATGCATTTCTGAAACATTTAAACGCATTTCTTGAATTAAGTTATTATAGTGACCTTGTTCATTTCTTTTCTCAATTCTAAACATTGGACGTACCCAAAACCTAGGGCTTTTCCTTCGGGGCTTGGATTTATTTTGCTTTTCATAACTAGCCATTTCGTTTAATAGAATCGCAGTACTTAACATGAGCATGGATTTTTGTTTTCGCAAATTCCAGGAGTATTGCTCATGGCTCTGATAGGTATCCATGTTAAAGTTAGAATCCAGAAAAATACACAAACCTCTAAAATCAAATGTACAAGAAAATGCAAGATGCCACTGTCACTAGTGTAACGAATGTGAATGGATTGAACACCACACAATTAAAACGAAAATAAGCAAAATTATTCGCTTAAATTTCGTCGCTCATGGAAATTAAGCATTTTTGCGATAAAATAAAATTGTGGTATGTCGCAAAAAAATGCGATATATTTCTCATGGGGCCTCACCTTAAAGCCTTTTTGGCGTTGAATTTGGATGTATAATAACGAAGATATACCATATGTCCATGGCGTCGTTTTCCGTGTTCAATTTAAGCTAATTATAACGAAGATATACCATATATTTATTCATGTGCACATTTTTAATATTGCGCCGTTTGTCTCTTTTAAATCTGACCACTTATAACGAAGATAGGCGTTAGTGCCTTTTTGGCGACATTCGCGCATGTGTATTTATTCAAAGTCACATTTCAAATACAGCGGCGTTTACCGCGTTCAATTCGGACCAATTGCAACGAAGATATATCGATATAGCAGTCTCTCTTTGACACGCTGAACCTCTGCATCCTCTTTCTCTCTAACGAATTCCCTATACATGTGTTCGGACCAACGTAGAGTATCTACTGTGGCGCCCGAGGCAATCCGAAACCTGGACCAAGGCGCCAAAGTGATTCGTAACGACCGAAGTGCGTTACAATAAGGTTATTGCAAACTGGAAAGATTTGTAAACATTTGGCAAAAAAATTATTTGAAATAATTGCTAAAAATATTTACACTGTATTTAACAAGAAAATTACGAGAACTCAGGCTGATAGTAAATGGAAGTACTTAGTTTGTAAGTATACGAATTATACAAAGCCTATTGAATCCGCAGGAACTGAAACAATAAAATTGAAGTAGTACGACATCCTAAACGACTTTCTCAAGTATGAGATCCTTGCATCAGCTAAAAAGGACTTGACATTAATAAATGTGACAACCAAGAAGTGTCAGGCTCACAAACCAACAAGAGCAACCTGACAACTAGCCCATTAGTGTCATCAATGACAATGAAACGAAAAAGAAGAGAAACTGCTATTGAAAAACAACACAGGGAAAAAATGCAAAATTGAAAATTTCGAGTTTTCAAAAATTTTAAGTTACGAAAATAAATATCTATATAGGTATATACCTTATATACTACAGTATACAGTGAGGACCAAAAGTGTTACCCCCCCCCCCCACTGTAACTCGTCTACGAATGAACTTTCGAAAAATCGCCCGAACACGTCAATTTTAATTCATATCGAAGTAAGTTTATGAAGAAAAATTTCACCCTTAACTTAATTCCCTAGGGTAGGGAAGCTACCTCCATGAAAATTTTAAATGGCAAGGGGGGTCAAGTGGCAGCTCCTCAGAAAGAGGATTCAATTCTCTATTTGGCAGTGTAAAAAAAATAAAATTTGCTTCATTAGTACAAGAGAAAAGTATCTTTAAAGACAAAATAAATTAAATAAATCAAAAAACCACGGCACTGCTTTACTGTTCTTTTTGTCTACTAAAAGGAATAAAAACTGTATCTTATCATTAAGAAAAAGTAGATATTTTTCTTTTCAATGTAAAATCAATTGTGAACCTTCAACCATTTAAAGTAAAATAATTTAAAATTTTATCTAGCATCTGTTGCCTACTAGGAATTTAAACCGAAATTCGATTATTTTAATTTTCAAAATGGTTTTACCGCGGAACGTAAATGAAAAGTGTGAGGCAATTATTATTTATGGTGAGGCTAATCGCAACTATCATGAGTCGGTAAGAATTTTTAACCAACGTTTTCCGGATTATCCCACTGATAGACATTATTTTAAATTACAGGTAGCAAAATTTTTTGACACTGGCAGCATTTTAAACAAAAAACGTACTGGTCGTTCCCAATTAACCGAAGAAAAGCAAATTCACATTTTAGGTGAAGTTGTAACTAACCCGTCCTCATCTAGCAGAGCCGTTGCTGTGAATTGCGAAGTAGGAAAGAGCACCGTAATAAGAGTCCTAAAAAAGTATAAATTTCACCCGTATAAATTAAGGATGGTAAACCAATTAACTGAAGACGACCCGGACCGACGCCTAGAATATTGTGAAATAATGGCCAACAATACCTTAAGGAATCCCAACTACTTACACCACATCTGCTTTAGTGATGAATCTACTTTTTTTTGAATGGTAACGTACACAGAAACACTGTTAGATATTGGTCTGATGAGAATCCTAGGATTATTCGTGAAACTCACACACAATTCCCGCAAAAAATTAATGTATGGGCAGGAATATTGGGTAACCATATCGTCGGTCCATTATTTATTGAACAAAACCTTATTGGTGTTCTTTACTTGGAATTGCTGGAGACATTAATAAATCCATTGATATTAGAAATAGTTGAAAATAACCCCGAAGAATTTAATATGGATATAATTTTCCAGCAAGATGGTGCTTCCCCTCATTACGCAGTAGTTGTCAGAAATTATTTAAATGCAGTTTATCAGGGAAGATGGATAGGCCGAAGGGGACCTGTGGAATGGCCCCCAAGATCACCAGATTTAACTCCATTGGATTTTTTTCTTTGGGGTTATCTAAAAACTAAAGTTTACGAAACTGAGTGTGAATCCATTCAAGAGATACGTCAACGTTTAACGGAAATTTGTTTAACAATCACACCAGAAACTTTACAAAACGTAAGAGAAGCCACTAAACATAGTGTACTAATAAAGCAAATTTTATTTTTTTTACACTGCCAAATAGAGAATTGAATCCTCTTTCTGAAGAGCTGCCACTTGACCCCCCTTGCTATTTAAAATGTTCATGGGGGTAGCTTCCCTACTCTAGGGGATTAAGTTAAGGGTGAAATTTTTCTTCATAAACTTACTTCGATATGAATTAAAATTGACGTGTTCGAGTGATTTTTCGAAAATTCATTCGTAGACGAGTTAAAGTGGGGGGGTAACACTTTTGGTCCTCACTGTATATACCTTATATACTACAGTATATATGGTATAAGTAGCGGGAAAGTAAAAATAGGTAAAAGATTAATATAATTTTCTGGGTTTTTAACGATGCTGAATCCATTAGCGTTGTCCGTTTGTCTCTAACGGTTCTCGAGTTGAATCAAGCTAACAGATTGTAACGAAGTTATTTTTTTTATTATTAGTATTTAACTAATTTTATTTTTAGGGTATTAACTGCTTTAGTTATGAGTTATTGACATCCCTCTTAATTTATCAACATATATACAAAGTATTCATTCTTTTGTAATTCCTATTTCTTTGGATTTCCTACTTCTTTTGATTTTTTTAAATTGTTAAGACAATCCGAACAAATCAGTTCCGTGGACGATCGCGCATATTTTCTGATTTAGTGGGGCCTTTGTTAAGTGGGGCTGGGAAAACTGTTAAAAATGTCGGGAGCCGCTAAAATCTCTCTCTGCTCTCGTCTCTCTGCTTTTGTCTCTTGACTCGCGATTAAAATACCGACCGACCGAACTGATTTGTGTGTGTTTTGTTTCTTATCAAAGGTGAGAATATTTTATTTTTTTTTGTGCAATTTTATTTTACTGGTTAAACAATAAATATCATTTGACTGCACTGAGGTTTTAATTGGCAATACATTTCCTGCGTATTTGTGTAAAATAAAATATTTCATACTCGTTTTAAACTCATAAAGTTTAAAACAAATAAAATTTAAAACTCTTCTGGTCCGAAGATTTTGGAGTGATATCCCTGTTGTCCTCTGCATAGAGCAGGGACATAAACGGCTATCTATCCGAAACGCTTCGAATTTAAAGTGGAAAGCTGGTTTTTGGGAATTGGGTTCAGAGGTTCGGGAATATCGCCCTAGTGGTCTCTGCATAGGGGCCTCTTATTCAGAGAACACTGAACGAAATTTAGAAGATCCGTACAATTTTTTTTTTTTTTTTAAATTAATTTTATTAATGTTGATTTATGTATTATTAATACCGGCATAGCTGCGTTTTAGACACAAATACAACGGAAAATCTATTTGATATTGCCTAATAACGTTTTCTGAATATATATCATTTTCACCATTACCACTGCTTAATTATTTTCACGTACATTTGGTAGAATTATACGCTATCTTATACTGCTTTTTATTTAACCTATCATATACTGAAGAATTTTTGCTTGCATTTTTTTTTTAATATAGCTTTCCGTAGTTAGTAAAGCATAGGCATGAGTTAGTAATTATAGATATAAATAGTTATTTGCAATTTTTTTTAAATTATTTTTACAAAAGCACCGGTAAATTCAGGTTCGGCACTGTGAAACAATTAAAGCCTGTTTTACACCGTGCATCGCTAAACAGACTACGACAACAGACCCCTGGAATTACTGTAACCTCCATCTGTTACTACCCTGGTACTCTTGAGGCAGTAAGTGGAGTAAACCATCCCAAAAATCTGGCGCCCAAGGCAATCTAGTAGAATACCGAAGCCGTGGGTGTCATAGTGACGGCAAATTTCTTTGGAAGAAAGAAAGACACGTCACAAGATGGACGGACGGAAGAAACCGTTTTATAAGTTTTTCTTTTTTTTCGAAAACTCCAAATCTAACTTAAGTACGAGAATATGCCGGTTTTAGTATTTTAGTCATTTTTACATTTTTGTTATATGTTTATTAGTAGTTACAGAAAGAGAGCTTTATTGGTAAAACTGCAATAAATACAAGTAAAGTTAAAAAATATTCTGTGATTTACTATTTTTGATAGTGATATTTAAATAACTAACATACCAAAGTGCTTTTATTGTTAAATTCAAACTGATAATTATTATTAGGTACTGTTGAAATGGACTGACTATTGTATTTTGCAAACAACGGATTGTAGAAATATATAAATTTATAGTGTAGCTTTAGCATCACAAAAATACATCGTCGTCTTCGAACTACGAATTGCTTGAAATATATAAGTTTATAGTGTAGCACAGCTTTAGAATCACAAACATACATCATCCTTTTCAATAGTTTTTCACGTACTAGGTTCACCATGTTCAGAATCTACGTCTTCTTCGATTGTTTCACCATGTTGTTCAGACTCTAACTGTAGTCGTAATTGTTTCCTTCATCGGTAGAAGGTTCTAGAGTATTTAAAATATTTATTCCCTTTTATTACAACGTATAAATTCCCACAGAACGAAACAGAAAATAATCTTTCGAAAAGTATGGTTAGTGGGTTTGTTTTGTGTTTAAGTCAGGGTCATAACGAGATAAAACCCAATGTTGTTTCATCGTATTTTGTTGACGAAGTGCAGTTTTCAGTAACGCCGACTATTAGGACTGAAAATTGCTACTTGGGGATTGATGAGTAACTGCAATGTCCATCAATACATTTCTAACAAGCCAGCCCGATACGGGGTAAAGATATTCGCACTAGTTGGTTGCAAAACATTAAAGTGTATGTCGGCAAGCAACCTGAGGACCCTTTTGCAGTAATTCGCCAAAAGATGTCATTAGACTATGTCAATCAATAAAGAGAACTGGTAGAAACATAACAATTGATAACTGGTTGACCACTTTGGAACCTCTTGGAAATTTGCAGAAAAAAGTAATTTACCTTTCCTAGGCATAATAAGGAAAACAAAAGGGAGTTGCCGCAAGAATTTGCTAATCATTCAGTTCGCCCGCCGATTTCAAGCATATTTGCTTTCCAAAAAAAAATGTTATTTTAGTTTCCTATTTTCCCAAGGTCAAAAACGTTTTATTGGTATCAGCAATTCATTATGAAGACAAAATTAATATAAAAAAAAAACAAATAAGCCGGAAATATTATTAATCCAACAGCAGAACCCTGATTTTTTCTTGAAGTGCCAATTGTGGGATTAAGTTTTTTTTTTGACGGATTCTTGTAGATCCATATATCTAGTTTCCATATCCGGCTGATGACAAGCTGTCATCCTTGGGGAAATCCAGATATACAGGATGTTCCAAAATATAAGACGTAAAAATATATTAGGTAGTTTTTTAGACTTAGATATGAATTTTAGAATGCGCTGATTAATTTATTGGTTGTAGAGGTACTATATGCTTACATAGCATAACAATAATTATTATCTACAATATACAGGGTGTTATAAAAAAAATTATAAAACTTATAAACGTTCCTGTTGGTGTTTTTCTTGTTTTTAGAATTTTCTAACTTAAATTAATCTTAGGAATTGGTGTTGATAATTTTACAGCTTCAGTGTGAATCGAACCAACGACCTATGGATTACCGATGGCTTAGTATACCTTAGAGAGATGCAAAAACTGCCACAAGAAATACCAATACACTTTCTTAAGGGAAAACATGTTATGCATCATAATTCAGGGCTGTGGAATGGAATATCCCAGATAGCACATTATATCTTAAACACGTACAGTTCATGTCTTACTTTGGTCCAAACGTACTGGTACGTAAAGCGGACGTTTTTAAGATGTCTTTCTTATGACATGTTTAAAACGTCTTTGTTGGGACGTTTTTAGGACGTTTCAAATATGTCTGTAATGTGGACATTCAACTATTTTCGAAATATTTTCGATTGTATCTAAAAACTAAGAATAATGATTCTGTTTTTTATTTGGTTGATTTGTGACCCATTACATACTTTGAACACATTAATGTGAGCAAAAAAAAAATATTAAATTTTACCCAACAATATCAAATGGACTTACATCGTTCTATTTCATCATAAACCCACTCCTTTAACTTTTATCCGAAAACTAATGGTGTTTCTTTAACAACTATTAAAACATGCTCATGCCATCAAACAGTAGTAAAAAAATCATTGAAATAATTTTGGGTATGGCGCCACGACACCCCGTTATTGTCTTGCCTCCATGATCATCATTGGCTGATGGAATAGGTCCGCGTGCGCATTGATCATTCCAGAATGACGTCACTGACAGGTCGGCCATATTTTCTGGGTGGCAGACAAATGCACATGATTACACGTTTTCATATGTAAACATTGAGAGTGGTGCTAATTATTTTGTTAAATTTCATTTGAATTTATAGAAAATGCCTCATTTTTGTAGCGTTATTAAATGCTCAAATCGTGCGGAAAGAGATAAGGTTTCATTTTTTCGATTTCCTGCTTCTTTGACTAACCGAGGAGATAATCTTAACTCATTGTCCAGTGAAAGGAGAAATGCATGGATTCGTGCTTTGAAACGGGGGCCTCTAAGCGAAAGTCACTTAAGAAATGGTCGTATTTGTTCCAGACACTTTATAACTGGTAAGTAATGCAGGTAGTATTAAAAAAATAATTCTAGTTAGTCCTATTTAAACGTTGAAATTAATATATTGAGATATGTGTGATTTTAGGAAAACCAGCTACCTTAGAGGACAAATCAAACCCAGACTGGATACCTAACCAAAATCTGGGATATGTTTCAAGCATCAATCCAAAAGAATCGGCATCCACTAGATTTGAAAAAACTGTAAAGAGAGCTCGAGTTCAAAAAGAGGTTTGTTTTTTTTATATATATGTATGTATAAAGATTATTACAATTTTATCTTCTATTTGTTTTAGGTTCAATCTGAGACTGACGAGACTGTTAAAGAAAATGATTCACAGCATATAAATGAAACTCTCTACAAAGAGATTTCAGAGAAAGAGATTCAGGAAAACAATTGTATCAGTGAGTCAGTTCAAACCGATCTAACTGATGAACATTTGAGTCGCGTTTTTGATGAATTAAATTTTTGTAATAATAAAATGTATTCATTACAAACAAAATTAGAAACCACTGACTTAAATGAAGAGTCATTCAAAAATAATGACAAAAAAACGTGTTATTTTACTGGACTACCAAAAGCTGGTATGCTGTTTGATATCCATGACTATGTTGCCTCTCAACTTTCTTCTCATCATCACAAAGCTCTTTCGACATTTCAGCAATTAGTACTTACTTTAATGAAGCTCCGTCTAAATTTACCTTTTAAATATCTGTCATATAGATTTGCTGTAAGTCCAACAACTGCATCAGAAACATTTTACAAAACCCTCGATGTACTTTATGATAATTTTAAGTATGTAGTAAATTGGCCAGAGCGTGAAGCTTTGCAAAGAAATGTTCCAGCATGTTTTAAGGAAACTTTTGGCAATCGAGTGGCAGTCATTATAGATTGCTTTGAAGTTTTCACTGAAACTCCTTCAAATATTGTAAATGCTTCTCGCTGCTGGTCAAATTACAAGCATCATGAAACCGTAAAATTTCTTATTGGAATGACTCCACATGGTACTATATCATACATATCTGAAGCTTGGGGTGGAAGAACGAGTGATAAATTTTTGACTGAAAATAGTACTTTTTTAAACCATATTTTACCTGGTGACATAGTCTTGGCAGATAGAGGCTTTTTAATCAAGGATTCGTTGGAAATTTTGGGTGCCCGTTTAGAAATACCAGCTTTTACAAGAGGCAAAACTCAGTTACATCCTACAGAATTGGAAAGTACTAGAAATATTGCTACAGTTCGTATTCATGTAGAAAGGGTTATAGGTTTATTAAAAAACAAATTTAAGATTTTGCAAGAAACAATACCCATGAGCATGTTGTCAAAACAGAGAAATGGTTATACGGCATTAGATAAAATTGTGGTTGTGTGTAGTGCATTCATAAATATGTGCCCTTCACAAATACCGCGTAACTGAACTAAATTTTAAAATTGTTAAATAAGAAAGGACATGTAATTAAAAACCATCTTCGCCTGGAGTGCCGGTTATTTTCACAAGATGTTTGTAGTTTGTTTTATTCTTTAAAAATTTAATTATGTAACGTAGTTTTAAGTATTTTCTTCAAGTACCACACCATTAATGTATGTTTAATATTTACTATGACTTGAAAAACCATGCAGTTGTTTCTACCAATTTTATAACGTCTTGAAATCTGTTTTTGGTAAGCTTAATTTAAAGATTTTCTCTCTTAATGTTAAATAATTGTATTTGAATGTCCCCACTCTATGATTATATTTCGTATCCTTTTAAATGCTTTGTCAACTATTGTATTTTGTGGTACTGACTTATCGTTTTATATCTTAAACGTTAAACTTTATTTAAAATTTATATATTTTCTTTATTAATATTAGGTAAATTATGAATAATTGTATTTTGTGGTACTGACTTATCGTTTTATATCTTAAACGTTAAACTTTATTTAAAATTTATATATTTTCTTTATTAATATTAGGTAAATTATGTTTAGTTGTAAAAATAATTGCTTTAGTTTTAGGTATATCATTGATACAGTAATACGAATTATAGATCTATTAATGAGATTTAATATATTTTATTAAATCTTTGTTATGAACTGAATTTGTTCTTCAAATAACAATTTAGATAGGTTAACGAAATGTAAATTTATTTCATTAAAACTTTTTTGATACTTTTAAACTTTATTTTTAATACCCTGAAAACAACACATCTTGATTCATAGCTTACAATAAATGAAATAATCTTAACTACAATTATGGCAAAACCAAGTTAAAGGAGGAACAGAAATATTTGTACATTCATAATGAAACAACTGAACCTCACAATTGTCACTATCACATCTTAACATTGGGCGACCATCATCAGGTTTTTGACACAGACACCACAATGTTAATCTACCCATTCCTCCCTTTTCTGTGAAATATCTTGCCAATAGTTCTGGTTTGACAACATATTTATGAAAAGCCAAGGCTTTTCTTATATTTTCTGAGCAAAAGTTATCATCAAACAAAACCCTTTCAATATACATTAATTCTTTGCACCATATTACAAAATCACAATATTTACGACCAGTAACAAACATTTGGCATTGGATTTGGTAGTAGTAACTGTGACTATGGACCAAAGAAAGTTCACCATTTACATAACTCAAACACGTATTTTTATTTAATGCAAACTCTTCCAAACTTGATTTGTCTGCTAATAGGTATGGACATTTTACTTCCACACAACCCAAACCACAACAGTCAGATGTCACTAAACCATCAGGAGATGCACCTAGTTCAGGATATTCTTTACAAATAATAAATCCAGACGCAGAAACATCAAAGTTTGTATATTGGCTGGAAACATGTTGCCTATATGCTTCCAAAGCTGTTTTTTCATGTTTACTGCCATATGACGTTTGTTTACTATAAAAAGTCACCTTTTGTGGGTAGCAGACACCTTTAATTACAATTAAAGAAGGTTTTTCTATTGAAGTTCTACAAACTGATTTAAAACGAGAAGCTGTAATTCTTCCTGCTCTGTACTTAAACCAAGTATTGTTTTGAGATTGGTCTCGAGTTGATGTTTCAATTTTTTCAATTTGATCTTCAGATATAGTTGTAACCAAATTTTGAGAAACGGTTAGCAGCTCCTCGTATGATTTGCCAACCAAATCCAAAGAATATAAGTTATCTAAACTCGGTGGCAAATTTTGAGGTTCATTTACTTCCATCTCAGTAGCAAATGGTTCCCATAAGGAGCAGATAGCTGAATTTACACCCATTTCTTTAAATTTAGTAAACAAACCAACAAGCTTGTCCTTTTCATTAGAAAGGGTATATACCTGCGACAACTCCCTTATTTCCTTTTTTTTGACCAATCCATATCGCTTATTCTTAGCATTTCCACTTTTTTCATGGAAGGTACAGGCCAAACTGAGAGTTGTTCAGTGGAGGCTGGACCAGGACCATTGTCATCAATAGTATTTGGGCGAGCATGTAAACAAAATAAAATGGTTGCAACATGACTGCACACTTCTGACAAACCAGCCATACAGGTGCAATGAGCACTTGAAATGCTTGTATCTTGCAAAAGAATTATCCAAACGTGGAGTAACTTTTCCTTCTTTTTTTGAGAGTGTTGAACCTGTAATGAAGATTAAAAAAATTAATACCCCATTTAAAACCTTTGCAGTATATCAAAACTATCACATAAATATACGGAATATGATTATAAAGTAAAATTTGTACATTACAAGAACTTCTTACCTTGCTAATTATAAGAAATGCCTCATCATTAATCTGTTTTGCCAACATTTCTTGAATAGAGCCAGATTCGTACTGCTTGAAGGCTTGCAAGCTTTTGTAAGCCTTAAGTTGTTGACCAGTGTAAAAACTATGAGTAAGTATTAAGTAATTAAACAGGTCTATTATTTTAATATTGGGCAACTTATAAATAGGAAGCTTGCAATCCCCACGTGGAATTGCATAGGGGTCAATATTGTCTATAATTTCAATTTTTTTATCGTACCGGGACTTAATATCACTACTTAGGGTCAAATAGAATTTAAGCAGAAGATAATCGAACAACACAAGTAAACAAACGGGAATTAAACAGTTTGTGTGCCACCCAAGGAAAATGGCGGACCTGTCAACGTCAGCTGTTCTGGAATGGTCAATTGCGTCGAGTTCTTCGACTCTGTTCCGTTGTTGCCGGTCTGCGCCTGAGGTAAAAAGATCGATTCTAATGATTCGTCCGCCATTTTGCAATATTTTTATAGCGTCGGCTGTACTGCTCTGTTTCAGTGATTGTGTATTACTAAATAAGGTAAGTTTTAATTTATTTCCATTTTACTTTACATCATTATGAATCGCTCAAAACACATGCGAAAATATTATATGCGTGCTAAAAACTCCTGTTGCCTCGACATCAAATCAACCATGTTTATTTTTGACTAAAAAAACCGAAATGTGCTACTCAATAATAAATCGGTTGCGATGAGATATAAACTTAATATTAAATGGAAAATTATTGTTTCAGGTTCAGCTGAAGCAGCTTCGATGGCCGCGTCAACTAAAGAGACTAAAACGTCTATTCAAAACTGGTTAAGGAGAGCATCGGAAAGAAAAAATAATATCGTTAAAAGGTTGTGAATTTAGAGTAGTTTAATAATGTTTTATTAAACAGAGTCAAAAAGTAATTGATTTTTTTATTGTAGTTGTGTACACGCTAGAACTCTCAATATAAAAGTCTAAAGTTATCTTGATATAACACAGTTGCAGCATATATCTATTGCTTTCATAATTTCTAATATTTATTATCCTAAATAAAAAACAAAATAACTAACTATATGAAGTTAATTTTCTGGTATATTAGACTTGTATTTAAAAAATATACGACACGTTTCACTAACACAGTAATTTCATCAAGTTCCCAGTAAACAATTAACTTAATATTAAATGTTAATTTAATTTTTTTTTCTGTTAATCAGATCAAGCTACTGCGTAGTGAGAAGGTTCTTTATTTTTTACATACAGTGCGGAACAGCCAAGTGGAATAAATTCTATAACGAATAAATGAGGGCGTGTTGGGAAAAACGCTTAGACACGTCGATTTGTATTTTGAAATGCGCATTTTAAAAAATATATAAAAATTATACAGGGTGTTTCATTGGGAAATGGGCATACGGTAAGAGTAGGTAGAGGTCGCCTAGGTGGTTCTAAAAAACCCCCATATGATGGGTCTAGCGCTCTTTATAACCGAGATACAGGGTGTTTTATGTATTTTGACTATTTCTTTGATGGTTTATAACTTACGATCCACATTGTATATATTTTTCATATTCACAGCATAAACTCTTCATCCTGTATTGTACCGAATACCAAATAAATATAATTAATAATCCAGGTACGGACTAGAAAAAAATGAATGAAATTGAATCAGTTTAAAACAACACCCTGTATATTAAAATTTTGAAAATTCGTTGTGTTTTGTGCTTCCGCATACAATTTTCGTACTTGTTAATTTGAGTCAAAATTATTTTTTCGATGTAAGGGTAGTACAAAATTTAAAAAAAAATACTTTTTCTTCTTGACAAGAATAGCGCCCCTGGCTTCCATCATATGCTATAGAAGCAGCGAACAACTTAAACGGTTGTACGTGAATAAAAAAAAAGAAATACGTAAGAAGTTTGCTGATCATAAGAAGTGTTCATACATAACAGGATGCGGACCACCACCAACTGATCCGAAGTTGGATGCAGCAGACACTATTTTAATCAGTATGGTAAATGAAAATACTGTATCAGGATTTTATTCAGAATTTGACTCAGACAATTCAGGAATATCGGATCCCTCAGAAAAAAGGCGAAAAGTAAAATGTGATACCCAGATTTACGAGTTTGATCCTGCCGTTCATTCGTTTATTGAATATAATGAAAATGAGTCTGAAAATAACGTGAGTTTCTAGATTTTTTTTTAACATAGTACTTGCTTAAGCCCTTTATTCGAGCCTTTACTACTAACCAGAAACAGAACCTAATTAATGTAAATTTTTAGATTCTTGAAGAATTGAATAAAGAAGAGGAAAACGTGGCACCGAAGGCATATATAAAATGTCCACCTGGCATATTAAAAAAACCAATGAACCAAAAATTAATGGTATCTCCCTCTTACGAGTCAAAAGAAACTGAAAAAGTTCAAACATCCGTTTCGACTTCGGTATCGACTCAGAATAGCAACACTCCGAATGGAAAATCAATCAAGCGAAGGTGACCAACAGGAGGTGTAAGAGCTCTAACATCTTCAGATATATCCGAAAAATATAATATCTTACTAGACAAGCGGCTAGCATTGGTTGATAAGCAATTTAAACAAATTGCAGAATCACAAAATTATGCACGGGAAGAGCAACAGTATAAAATAAGATCATTAAAATTGCAAGAAGAAAATTTAAAATTAGATACAAATGAAAAAAAATTAAAACTGGAACTTGAGATTAGTTACAAAAAATCATTGCTTATTAAGTTTTTTTTTTTTAAATTTACATTTTGTTTTTTTTGCAGTGGAAAAATTATATGTCAAGATTTTACCACTGCATTTATACCTTAAAATAAAACCAACTCAGTACTCAAATGGTTTGGTCCTGATTATGGGACACCTGTGTTTGTTTGATAGGTTACAATTTTTTTTCTGCAAGTTACAAACACATTTTTTTCTGAATGTACTTAACACGTCTTATAACATATTTTTATACCCAATTATAAAAGTTTTATTTTTATACAACACATTACATTACAGGTTTGCAAAATGGTTATTAATTAGGTGCTGCCTCACATTAACTACTCTATTTTCTTCATGGTTGTTATGTAAATTCTAAATATTTCCCAGTTCTATAAGGTAATTAAGCTCATCTTCATTAATTTTCTTGTGGTGGGGTAACTGGTTCATTATTTTCAATTGCAATATTTTGCAATACCGCAGTTGCTATTATTATATTGCTTGCAAATTCTGGTTTGTACCTTAAACCATATGCAAGTATTGGAAACCGCCTTTTCCACACACCAATGGCACGTTCTACAGAATTTCTGGTACGTATATGGGCCTCATTATAAAGGTGTTCTGCTTCATGGTCTGGATTTAACAGCGGTGTTAACAGATAGTCTTTATTCGCATAACCACTATCACCTAAAAAAAATATCAAATAATGTCATAAAACTAAAAGATTACAAGGTTTTTCTGTTACGAAATGTTTCAGCCTGCTCACCTCCTAAAAACAAACAGATTTATCCAGTTATGATGACTACACATTTTTAACCTGTTACCTGGAGACTGCATCCACACAGCCCATGACCCGAGGAAACCGAGCAATATTATAAAAGTCTGTTGCTACACGAAGTCTTTCATTATCATTAGGTATTGTTACAAATAATGGCCTTAACCTGGCAATTGCATTAGTAACTCGATGGACAATCCTTGAAACTGTGGATTGATGGGATCCGATAGTCTCCTATGGCCAGCTGGTGTCCTCCACATGCGTATATTCTTAAGGTTGTCAAGAGTTGATTGATTGGTGTTAAACTATTGTTACTATGGGTAAAATTTAAATTATAAAAATCAGGTTAAGTAAACAAAGGTAGACAGGATGGTTCTAAGGGGTGTTGGGTAAATTGGTGCCTTGACTACGAGGAGTATAATCCTGGGGGCGGTCAGTTACAGTACAGTATGTAGGTAGGTACCCATTACTTACTTATCATTATCATACTCAATTTCTTCTTCTATATGATGAAGAAAATTCAGGACAGTAGGTTTTTGCAATCTAAATCGTCTAAAAAAAGAAAGGTTGTCCATGGTATCAAAGTATTCACTTCTTTCCCAATGTCTTCTTGGAAAACCAAAATTAATTATATCCTTCGATTTCCATATTATTATTTTATAGATAATTAACTTTTTTATTTATAAGATAAAGAACGTAAAAGGGCAAAATAATAAAAACGCATTTATTTTAGGTTAGAAAAATCGTTACCACGTACTAATCCAAGTTTGATCCATGAAAAACGGAGGATTAGATTTTCGAAGGCTTAAGCCCAACTTTTAGATCGGTGCATGTTAAATTAAAGCATTAATCCAGATTAAACCTTTAATCTCGATTAACTGTACACGGTGCATACGGGCGTTAAAGACGTACAAAACTGGATGTCGTAAAGACGCCTTGTTTTGTAACAATGTACGTCCTAAAGACGTCTTTAAAACAGCTTTTGGATATTAGCGTACATCTTCAAAACGTCATGAACGAACGTCTTTAGGATGTATTTAAAACGTGTCTGTGCTATCTGGGATAGAGTGACATGTTTATTAAAACTACGTTTATGAGGTACGGTCACACTAGAGGTGGGATTGTTGGAATTACTTTGAAACCAGAATCTTTAAAAACATGGGCCCTTAGTTTGCACATATGTAGTCAGATAGAAACAGATATCGAAAAATTATGCGGAAAAGACAAAGACATAATTCAAGACACGCATAAGGAAGAAATGACATTTAGAATCGCGGCAGATTCTAAAGACAGATAGCCTATAAGAAGTAATTTGAAACTTTTTATTGACCCCATGAAACCAAGCTCCCATCCAGATCAACTTATTAATATAGTTTCAGGTCACATATTACCACCAAATGTTAATGTATACGATGCTGTCTCAATTGGTAGAGATCAAATGAAAACCTTTGAGGATTCATGGCCATCAAGTGTTCATGCTTCTTTGTCCAAACTTACAGTTAACATGTCAGTAGTAAAAAAACATGTAAACTTGAATGGTGTTAAGATGTTTGATACAAACATTATTTATTCCAGAGTAATAGGCTTGCAAGTAAACTCAAGAGAGGTAGATATTGAGCGAGTGTTGTCACATGAGTTGTCGCCTGTCCCAACATCTATGTTTACAGATTCAGGTGAAATGAGGATATGTAAGTCCAAATCCAATATGAAAAAATCTTTACAGGTGACAGTTTCTGACAGAAGAACGGTTAACCCAGATACAACCATAATAAGTGATGGTTCTGCGCTAATGTGGTTCGTTCACTGGCCTGAAAAAGGATCTGTACAGGACTATATTAATGAAAATAAAAGCGCTGTTGGAAGGCATTTAAAACGCGGGAATATCCACCTTGTATTTGACCGTTATGCAGAATACAGTATCAAAGACTGCACTCGTTTTGAAAGAAGTAAAACCGCAAGCAGTTATCAGTTATCTAATTTAACGCTTCTACCTCCGCGTAATATTATACTATCTGAAACCAACAACAAGAGACAACTGATAAGTCTTATTTGTCACAGCTTTGTAGAAGACCAAGCCTACATTATAAAACATAATGTTCAGCATAAATTAGTTATAACTGGTTGTTGAAAGTACTTCAACAATAAGTCCGTCCATGCCTCGTTGGTAGTTTTGTTGCCTTTGTTGCCTCCACTGCCCGGTAGCGGCTAAGAAAAATACCGCAGAGTTGTCCCTTTTAAACACCCTTAAATTATAAACACTCCGTATTCTTCCGCTTGACGGTCAAGTTGTGTTCCTTCTGATTCCTGTTCCTGCGTTGCCAAGTTAAGTTGCAATAGTTCAAATTAGTAATAAGTTTTAATAGTGTTAATTAGTTGTAAGTTTTAATAGTGTCAATAGTTAGTAGTTATGAGTGTAAACCTCCTAGAGAGCTGTAAGTACAGTCAGTTATCGTAAATAGAACGAGCTTGGCCCACAAACTTACTTGTACCCCCATAAGGCACCATTGTAAATATATGTACAGATTCAACGCGGCTTGTTATTCATTGAGAAATAAATACCATTAACAAGTGAAGCATTTTTTCTTGCTTAAATTAGTATTCGTATCAAAATCCCTACAAGAAATCTACGGATCAGCTTCCCACTGAAATCAGTGCACCGAAGAGATAGAAAAAGACCAAACGTGTTAGCGGATTTCACCTGTAAAACATTGTCCCTAAATTTCACCTGTAAAACAGGGTCCCTAAACACTGGTGAAGAAAGTGAAAGTTACGAACTGTATAATGGTAAAGTATCTCGACGAAAGGATCTAGAGACGACCCACGAGGAAGCCGATACAATAATTGTACAACAAGCAATTAGTGTAGCCAAAGCTAATAAACAAGCTGAAATAATAGTTATGTCAGACGATACAGATGTTTTTTTGTTACTATTGTATTTCTGTAATTTAACCCAAATTCCCAATTACCTTTTCATGGAGTCTGTAGTTGCTGGCTGTATGGTGATAGATATAAAAGCGTCGCTCTCAGCTCATCAGGACATAATACCAGATGTTTTGGCAGCTCATGCAATTAGCGGTTGTGACACCACTACAATGTATTATGGAATAGGAAAAACTCTAAAAAAAGGATACTCTTTGTCTTACATGGGCCAAGAACACAAAAAAATTGATGACATCGCAAGTCAGGCTGCTAAATTTATAACAGCATATTATGGAAAAGCATCTTGTGATTCCACATCCGATGCTCGTGTAAGACTTTGGGCAGAAAGACAAAGAACAATTTTTTGGGTTCACCCCAGTGACTGGAATATAACCGAACCAAAGGTGTCGATTGCGTAGATAAGTTGTGTGCTGATTGTTTCGCCAAACATTCGACGCTAGCTAATGGTCGTTTTTTATTCTTTGATCAATGTTGCAGGGATTAATACTTTCATTATACATTCCCGACAAACCAATCCACGTAGAACGTTCGAAGACGAAAATTCCTAACGTTATATTTTCAGCTGACTGAGGAACATATTCGACGTCTCGCTGACATTCCATGAAAGATCAAATTAGAAGAATTTCAGCGATTCCAAAACCACCATCTCAAGTTGCAGTTGACATGCGTGGTTATTGTGCCTATTTGTACAAAAAGAAAAACAGGCCTACACGATTTACCTTGCGTAAAATGTGAAAAATGTATTTAGGACACTCTTTAAAAGTTTGTCGCGAATATTCAGTTATTGACGGTGACGAGTGAAATCTGCTGTATTGTACATCTATTATGAGTAAAATGAACATTATGCAAAATAAATAAAGACAGAGCGCAACCACCGAATGGATAACTTGTATGACATTTTTTAAGAATATTAATTTCAAATGGCTTTTGCAGATAAATTCCATTCACTCTTTTCAAAGACAAATGGAACAGATCACCTTGCACTAAACACCTGACACCTTTAATAAGCTGCCTCTCCAAGTTCAAAAAAAAAATTTTAGTTCGAGCATACTGTTGGCAGGGAGGGCGACGAAAATGCCATCAGATGGTTGCATAAAATCTGGCTCGACAATTGTGAGAAGTATGTAAGTTGTGTATAGAAAATAAAAAATTTCTGTATAAAAAAATCTCATTAGAGTTTATAAGCATATCAATAAAAAATGTGATTATATTTTTGAAAGAAATAATTCAGTAAAACTTGTTGTGATGAACAAGTATAAAACATGTAAATAAATATCAAAAACTATGATTCTTCGGTTAGGTTAATCAGTGACATCCAAACAAATAATACATGACAGCTAGAATAATAAAAATTTATGAATATTTGCTAGATTTTCAGTCACAATAATTTTGCCCTCGTTGACTTTTTACATATTTTCATTCGAAGAAATATTTCATTGTTTCATTGGAAGAATTTTTGAAGTTTTTCATAAGAATTATTGCATTTTGCACTTGATGAATGCTTTTATTTAGTACTTGATGAATTTTTGCATCTTTTCATAAGAATATTTTGCAGTTTTGATTAAAAATTTTGAATTTTGCACTCGAAAAATTTTTACATTTTTTCAGTAGAAGAATGATTTTATTTTTTCATTGGAAGAATTTTTAGTTTTTAAAAAAAATGTTTGCATTTTACCTTAGAATTTTTTGCACTTTTTCATAAGAATTTTTGTACTTGGAAGATTTTTTGCATATTTTCATTAGAATTTTTGCAGTTTTTCATAAGAATTTTTAGTTTTTCAAATGAGTTTTTAATTTTGCACTTGAAGAATTTTTGCATAAGAATTTTTGCAGTTTTCTTTTAAGAAGAATTTTTGCAGTCTGTACTAGAAGAATTTTTTCATTTTCTCCAGAGAATGTTTGCAATTTTTGTATTTAGTACTAGAATGATTTTTGAATATTTTCATAAGAATTTTTGCAGTTTTTCATAAGAATTTTTAGTCTTTCAAAAGAATTATTGCATTTTGACACTTTGTCCTTTGAAGAACTTTTGCATTTTTTCATAAGAAAATTTTTTGCATCTGTTCATAAGAATTTTTGCAGATTTTCGAAAGAATTTTTACGGGTTTTTAAAAGAATTGTTGCATTTTGATCTCGAAGAATTTTCCATTTTGCGCTCGAAGAATTTTTGGTGTTTGTACTAGAAGAATTTTTGTATTTTTGCTAAGAATTTTTGCATTTTTTCATAAGAAAAGTTTTTGCATCTGTTCATGACAATTTTTGCAGTTTTTCGTAAGAATTTTTAGTTTTTCAAAATAATTTTTGCATTTTGCTCTCGAAGATTTTTTGCAATTTGTACTAAAAGAATTTTTGAATTTTTGCATGAGAAGAATTTTTGTTTTTAGTAGTCAAAGAATTTTTTCACCTTTTCATAAGAATTTTTAGTTTTTTTAATAATTTTTAGGCGATGATTAATGTAATTATTCAATCAAACCTGATTTTAGTCTATTTAATCAAACCGGATTGGAGTCAATTACTCATCAAATATCATTTCAACCCCAAACGATGGACAAAGGGAAGCAACTTGTCGCGGCTGGTCACGTTAGAGATGTGAAATAATTGAGACATAGTGGCAAAAGTTATTTAATCACATCGAATAATTGTAAAATAAAACATACATTCGTCTAAGTAAGCATGCTACAGAAGTGGGTTATACATGACTTACTTTTTTCTCCTAACTGCATTTATCCAGTTTTTTCTTTTCTCTAATTTCCAACTAGCTCTTGAAAATGTGTAAAATCTGCACTTGCTATTTCTCCCTGTATTTTTGCAATTAACAACACAACTATTATGAACCATTTTTATATTTAATTTTGACGGGTTTATTTATGACAAGAGCCAGATTTTACGAAATTTTGACCCCAGCATGCACTCTGCACCCAGCGAATAGTAATTTGAGTTTCTGGATGATCCTCAGATGTAGGTGGATTGTTATTATTGAATTAGTGATTCGATTCCATTCAAATGTATTCCCTCTTTTTTAGATGTATGTCCATATTTTTTATGCATCTAATAATGTAACTTAACTTATAAGCAATTTTGACAAATTTTTCAACACTACTTTAAAAAATATAAACATTCAAAATTTGTCAAAATTTAGCCGCTCCCCCGCGATTTAAAAACAATCAAGAAAATGTATTTATTTCAATAAAAAAATATAAATTAAAGACTTTTTCAGGTATCTACGTTTTATAAATTTATAAATCTGATTCAGCCAGAGAACATCTAAAGTTGGATCAAAAAAGATTAAAAGAATCACGTTCGCCACCAAATCAAGTATTCTGAAAAAAAAGAAAAAAATTTTTAATATGTGACTTTTACGATAAAGAGATACTACTGTATAAATAGTGTATTGAGCTTAAATCATATACAATAAATTATTAATAAATAAAATAAAATATACAGGGTAAATGTTAGAAGCCTGAATCGAGGATTGAAAAGGATGGACTTATACAAAATGATGGAGTTTGGGTATACGAAATCGATAGTCCAACTAATTCACTCCTTTATTAGACAAAGATATTTCAGAGTCAAGGTAGGACACGTCCTATCTGACTACGAAATATTAGAAGCGGGCGTGCCTCAAGGCGCAGTACTATCTCCCCAACTTTATAATATTTTCACGGCGGACATACCCAAATCTCCACATACAATGCTCAGCCTGTATGCAGACAACACAATAATAGCTTCGCGCAACACTTGGCCTCAACAAGTTACGAATCACTTGCAAGCCCACCTTGACGAACTTGAAGATTGGTTCGTAAAATGGAAAATTGCGATTAACGCAGACAAAACGCAAGCAATATTCCTCAAAAAACGTAGACACGCCCCAGACAGGGACTAAATCTTTTCGGCTAAAATATTGACTGGCAGCGGTCAGTCAAGCATTTAAGGGTTACCTTGGACGTAGGTCTGACGTTTACCGATCACGTAAAGACGATTAACGGTTAAACCAAGCAATGCGCCAACACGCCTATCCCCCCTTACGGACAGGAGCAGCAAGTTAAATATCCAAACCAAATTAAGATTAATAAACTCAATCATAATGCCGTTAACTTCAAACCTACCTTGGTATGTGGCAAATCGAGGGATATTTAAGAGTCTAGGATCCGTAAATACCCGAGCAGAACGGATATTCGAAGACCTGCGGACCCACCCCAATCTAGAGCTCAGGGAGCTAATCGAATACGAAGACGAAAATCACGGAAAACATGCGAGGCCGAGAAGACAATTAACGCAACCATAAAGCTTGGTTTTACCAATCACCGCCGATAAAAAAATAAAAACAAGGTTCCTGGAAACAAAAAAAAGCCCCTAGACAACAGTCTAGAGGCACCAAAAAGGAGAAATCCACCCAAAAAAAAGGAGCTCGCTCCAAAAAAAAAATAAAAACAAAAAAATTATTTTTTCCAGAAACCCACGAAGTAAGCAAAGTTTGCTGTTTGAATATTCACTATTTATTGAAAAATAATAAGTTTTATGTTTTAGGCGAACTTCACAGCGAGACAACGACATTAAAATGACACGACCATACGTACTGACAAAGCACACACAAGCGACAGGACGACTGGATGACAAAGGAGATAGAGGCTTAGGTCGTCTCCTAAACAAACCGAAGAAACGCTAGGATCCACCACTGACCATTGGGGTGGAATACGGCGGTAAGTAGTGAAGACGTTGAGGACCAGGGGACCTTCGGGTCCTGAAATGACAACCAACGATATACACACAATAGCGGGCATGTCGGAGGGGAGAAGCTGGGGGAGGATGGAAAAGGGACTTGGGGATCAAGTGCCGATTAAGTACAATATCCCCCTGGCTCGGGCTCAACCCATGTGTGTGTGTGTGTGGATGGACTTCGTAGAGTGCAAAACAATATATTACTTAACGAAATATACAACTATAAAATGTATGAAAAACGTATTAAAGGCCAATTTCATAAACGAGCACCAAAGTAGACTTTATTGAAAGGAGAATTTAGGTCAAAGTGCTCTTTAATCGATTTTTATACTGTTGGTTAACTGTTTAACCTTGTGTCGGCTTTTACTTGATGAAAATCCATTATTTATTTAAATTTACTGTTGGTTAACCTGAAACACGGTATATTTAACCTAAAATAGAAATTATGTGTCATTAATTTGGCGCGTTTTTTTAATAGTGACGCCAAAAATAAGGAAGAATACTTTGTTGAGGAGTTTTTTTATAATAAAAAAAGAAGAATAAAAATGAAAAATATTAAAAAAGTGCGTTCCACTAATTTTAATAAAGAGGAAGAATTATTGTCAAATTTAAAAATGTAATCGAGTGTAAAACAACACATAAAGTTAACAATAAAAAAAAGATAAGTGTTTTTGTTTCTTTTAACTATTGCAGCAATAAACAAAATTGTTTAAGATTATGTTGTATAATAGACGACACGTAGGGCATGCAGTTATTTCTTTTTCATTTGTAACTGTTATATTTGTAGGACGAAGCTTGGCAAAAAGTATTGAATGCTTTCAATTCAAAAAATCTGAAAGTTCGAAGTATTACGCAAATTAAATCAAAATATGATAATTTAAAAACGAGGACAAGAAAAGAGGTAGCTAAAGAAAAGGCATATTGAAGAGGAACTGCGATAAAAAATGAATTAGATCCTATTATCGAAGCAACCTTAAAAATTATAAATATGGTGGGGTTCCCTAGCATGTTTCATAGTGATGCCAGTACTAGTGTAAATAAATATTAATTGTATTAAGTCAATTGTATTCTTTGCATACTGAAATATGAATTTTAAAATTGTCTAACTTAATACTTTTTTGCAGGATTTTATGCCAGAAAATATATCAATGTTTGAAGAATTAGATGAACAACAAATATCTGTGTATTAATGTTTAAAATTAATATATTTTTGTAACCGAACATTATTTTACAGGATTGTGAAATACATATAGAAACCGTAGAAGTGAGATGTCTAAAAACACTGGTGTATCCACTGATTAGATTTTGTTCCGGACTTTTTGGGAGTAGGGGAGATCAGTCGAAGATGACGCGGCTGGTAAGATGACGCATTGTTAAAAGAACGACAGCGGCAACAGTAGAAATGATAATTTTTAAATTTCCCACCTTTCAATGCACATACCATTTCGGCGCAATGTTTGACCGGTTGTTTCTGAAGTCAGTCTTCATCATAGAGTCGTTAGTGTAAGTTAACGAAGTTTTCATCTAATATTTGAGTTTATATTCACAACGGTAAGATCGTTATTTTACAAGATATTCTTATATATTTTATACCAACTTGATCTACATACAAATGGGTACATTATGATACAATAATAATTTCATTATTTTGTCCGGGTGTATTTTTAAATTGTTTTCTTTTTTATTGTTGCCAGTCGACGAAGATGACGCAAGACAGTACGGTTAATTTGGCGCGACTCATCTTACCCGAAGAAAATATGTCTATGCAGACGTCGACGGTTTACTTCTTTTTTTTTATATTTCGGTATGTTTAAAATATCGATTACTTACCAGTCAAAAATACTAAAAATTGAGGTTGTGAATTTTCAAAAAAAAATTTAATAAATAAATTATAATAGAATTTCACAATGGGTCCTTAATATTTCGGCTCTACCAGTTTCATAAATTAAATTTCACAGAGTAAGGCTTGAAACTTTAAATAAGTACAAAACTATTTTATAGTCAATTTGTGTTTTCTCCATTAGAGTCCTTTATTTCACAGATGGGCAAGTACACTAGAAAAACAAATAGAGGCTTCAGTAAGGAGCGAATTAATGCAGCCATTAACGTAATTCTTCCAGAAAATATTAATATCCGAAAAGCAGGGAGACGTTTTGGAATTCCAGAAGCTAACCTCAGACGTCACCTAAAACTTAAAAATAATGTAACGGAGCAGAAATCATTATCGCTAGGTAGAGCTCCCGTTTTTACTTCTAACCAAGAGCATGAGATACGAGATCACTTACTACACCTAGCTAAATTATTCTTTGGTTTAACTAAAGACGAATTATGTAGATCAGTATTTACGTATGCTGAAGCAAATAGTATCAAACATCTTTTTAATACCGAGAAAGGGAAAGCCGGTCATGACTGGTACATAAATTTTTTAAAGAGAAATCCAGAAGTCAGTTTACGAAAGCCAGAATCCACAAGTGTAAATAGGATTACGGCATTTAATAAAATAGAAGTAGACCAATTTTACAAAAATTTAAAAACAGTCACTGATAAATACAAGTTCTCTGCTGATAGGATTTACAATGTCGACGAGACAGGTATTTCTATAGTGTCTAAAGAAACTGCAAAACGGTTAGGCCCAAAAGGAATTAAACAATTCGGAGTTATATCATCAGCAGAAAGAGGCAAGAACGTGACGGTTATATGCTGCATGAGTGCTGCTGTGACCCCCTTACTGCAAAAAAATGGTCCAATAGGTGCAGTATACTCGTGTTCCTCAAATGGTTGGAGCAACGAAGACATATTTTTTCAATGGATTCAACATTTTCAAAAACAAGTTGTATCCACAGAACAAAATGCTGTATGTTTAATTTTAGATAACCACAGCAGCCATATTTCCCTTGAAATATACGAATTGTGTAGAAAAATTTCATCATTATGGTTAGTTTGCCTCCACACTCATCTCACAAGATGCAACCTCTTGACATCACTTTCTTTGGACCACTTAAAAATGCTTTTGCAAAACAGTCTCAACTTTTTATTAGATCAAAAATTAATTCAGATGCTGCACAGTACAAACTAGCTCAGTACGATTTGGCAGAAATATTCAATTGTGCCTATCAGCAAGTAGCAAATATCGAAAAAGGAGTTGCAGGATTTAAGGCCACAGGAATTTTTCCATTTAACGATGAAAAGTTCAAAGAAGATTTTGCAGCAGCGGATAATCTTGCTGCAATTGACGGTGAAATAGTTAATCCCCCAAATAATAACCTTATTTTTGTTGAAGTCGAAGAAGACAAAGAAAATAATTTAATTGAACCAGAAATGTTAGAGCCACAACCGTCGACATCTGGAATACAAAACAGAAGGAGATCTACGACCCCAATTACTTTTTCAGTACTATCACCAGTCCCAACAGCACCAAGAAAGAAAATCGAAAATGTTGTTAGAAAGAAACAACATTCGGAAATACTTACTTCTACCCCGATTAAAATCATGCTTGAGGAGAAAGAGGAAAAAAACAAAAGAAGCTTGCGCTACCAATAACCAACTTAACAAGATTAAAAGAAACATCGTTAGGAATGAAGACGGAACTAATAAAATAAAGAAAGGAAAGAAAAATAAAAATAAATAAATAAAGAAAAGTAAGATAAAGGCAGACTTTGAAACCGACAGCGAACAAGATGAGCTGAACGAAGATAATATTTGTGACGATGAGGAAATGGACGATTTACCTGGAAATGGTAATGAACGATGCATAATCTGTAACGATTTTGGAAAATCAGAACTATGGTACCGCTGTACACTGTGTGCACAGTGGTACATAAGGATTGTAGTGGAGCCAACACTCCCAAGAATTTTAAATGTGATTTTTGTATGTAGACGTTTCGTTTCTGTTTGAATTTTTAATTATAATTTGTTACTGTTTTTTATTTTTTAATAAAGCTGATTCTCATATTTATTGTTTTGGGAGACTGTGGAAAATTATTGAAAGTTAAGTAACCAACCCAAATAATGAATTTTCAAATCGTTCACCTGCGCCATCTTAGTTAATCATATGCGTCAACTTTGACAAACAAGTGGCTAAAATGACGCACTTACAGTTATTTTTTTAAATTCAGTGTTGACCGGGTTTTTTAAAAACTGAAAAGTTTCGATTGAAAAATCAATAGTATATATCTATTCTTATGTTCATTGTCAATTTAGTCTTTGTATTGTAGTCATATTTCAAATTATGAAATATTTTTGTTAGCCGCGTCATCTTCGACTGATCTCCCCTACCACCTGTTGCGTTCAGTAAAACTTAACCGACTTTTGTAAGATGGCGCTGTTTAGAATTGTTCGTGTCCTAGCTGAGTTTGTCACAGATCATTTAAAGCAGATGAGATGTCAAATAAATTATTTTCTGTCAATGTCAATGCGGATTTTTTTATGTATGTGGTATTAGAATTAGTTCATAAGGAATAGTTCTAAATAGTATATAAGTATGGATACTTTTCGTCAAATTGGGCCATAATGTATTTTTCGTGGAGAGTGTAAAGCTGCAGATTGGAGTACTCGTCTGTATTCAGTACCAGATTATAAATACACTCTGTGTGATCTGTGATTAGTTTACTATGAGCGATGTATGCGCCATCTAAAATTTTTAATCTGAAACTTTAGTAATCTCTCAAAAATCAGTCAAAATCAAGTAGGTAGAGATCTCCCAGTTTTGACCTAAACTTTTACAAGTATAAGTGGAAACACCATGATTTTTAGACATCTTACGTAGAAGCCATAGATCATTCCATGCGGTCAGTAAGTTATTACTTAGAACTGGATAAATTTCACTGGAATGGAAGGTAAAATGTTAGTAATTTAAGAATCTTTGGTTGTTCAGTTTATTACCATATTCCTAAAGAAAAAAGAGAAAAATTTGATCAGAAAGCTGAAAAGGGTATTATGGTAGGGTATGTTGAAAACTGATAGAATTTGGGATATCACAAAAAGGAAAATCATAATAACAGGAGATGTAAAATTTGACGAAAATAATTTTTATTTTAAAGAAATAGATGTAGAAAGCCCAGTAAATAAGGCAAATAATGATAAACAAATGATTATTGATAATAATAGTAAAGAAACAGAAAATGAAGGTATAAATGAAAATTCGACGGATAGAAGAGAGAGAGATTAGATTACCTAAGAAATACGATGCTTATGAATTATATATGGCATTTAATGCAATTAGTTACGTAGAGGATGTACCTAGGGATTATGACGAGACAGAAAATCGTAGGGACAAAGATTTTTGGCTGTCAGCTGTAGATAGGGAATTGGAAGCAATTTATAAAAATGGAACATGGGAAGAAGTAAATGATTCAGGGATTAGTAACATTTTAGATACAAAATAGGTTCTTCTAAAAAGCAATTAGAAGAAAATGAAAAAGAAAAATATAAAGCTAGAATAGTGGTTAGGGTGTGTTGTGTAAGTTACTGACCGTGGCACTCCACGTCAGTTGACACATGTCACTTGTCGACAGATGGAGCAAGGAAGAAAAATAAAAACTATACGTAAAAAGTAAGGAGTTTTAATTATTAATAATAACAAATAAACTAAATAAAACAGGGGGTTTGCTCAAAATGATGTACATTATGAAAATGACTACAATAAGGACACTTTTAAGTTTAGGTAATCAGCTATCATACTATTTTCTGCAGTTGGATGTTAAAAGTGCATTCTTAAATAAATTTTTAAAATCTCCAGTTTATATTTATTATCCAAGAGGTATGAAAAGTAATCGGGGTAAGATCTTAAAATTGAAGAAATCACTTTATGGTTTAAAGGAATCCTCCAAATGTTGGAATGAAGAAATAAATAATTTCTTATTAGAAGTAGGTTTTGAGAGATCATTAAACGATTTTTGTTTATATTTTATTTGCAGGTGCTGAAAAAATTTATATTTTAATTTATGTGGATGATATTATTATTATAACAGGACCAAATTTGAATATTCTGAATGAAATTGTTTCTAAAATCATCAATAAATTTGATATAAAAAACAAAGGAGAGTTGAGACATTTTCTTCGTTTAGAAATTAAATATAATAGAAGTGAAGGTATTCTTCGGATATCTCAGGCTAGATATATAAAAAGTATTTTATCCATATTTGGTATGGAAAATTGAAAGGGAGTGAACACACCATTAGAACACAAATTAAAACTTAATATTAATCCAGATAATAATTTAACAAATGAGCCATTTAGACAGTTAGTGGGATGTTTAATGTACCTTATGTTGGGTTCACGTCCAGATATATGCTTCGCGCTCAATTATATTTGTAGTATTCAAGACAAACCAACTGATGAAGCTTGGAAACATTTAACACGAGTCTTAAGATATTTAAAAAATCGGCTGTGTCACCCCAGAACTTTCCCGGTTCGACCGTAGAGAATATGTTATTTACTATTATTATTATTTTAATTACAAAATACTAAGCATTACATTAATTTATGGAACACATTAAAAATAGCGAGCCGATGGTAAATACGTGTCTACCGAATTGATATTTCAATGTTGATAATGACATAAGCTGCGCATGCGCACGTTGTATATCACATTGCTACAATTAGGATCTCCTAAAATCATGTGTGAAAACTATTGGGAATTTGGGAAAATTTTTCATACAATAGTTGTAGGGAATTTTATGCTTTACAACTTTGCACTGAAAGATTTTGCACCAAAGAGCATAATTTACCTCCAATTTTAAAAAAATGTAAAATCCTAAATGTGTATTTTTCTCGCCATCTAGCGGCTAAACTTTGAGGAATTCGATAAAAAGTTACACATAAAAGTTAAAGAAAATTTGATGCTTTACAAATGTGCACAAGAAAATTTTGCACTAAAATGCATTGTTTATCCTCAAAATAAAAAAAAAACTAGAGAAAACATACATGCACATATTTACGCGCCCTCTAGTGGCGCAATTATTGGAAATTCTGGAAAAAGCTTAAGACAAAAGTTGTAGGGAATTTTATGCTCCAAAACTTTGTACTACAACATTTTGTACTAAAGTGAATTATTTGTCCTCAAAATCAAGAAAAACTAGAGAAAACCTACATGCACATTTTTTACGCGCCCTCTAGTGGAGCAACTATTGGAAATTCTGGAAAAAGTTTGAAACAAAAGTTATCGGGAATTTTATGCTCTAAAACTTTATACTACAATATTTTGCACTAAAGTATATTGTTTGTCCTGAAAATTTAAAAAAGTAAAAAATTGTTACATGTGTATTTAATCAATGTCGGTCTTGAGGACCTTCTACTGTACCAATTTAAACCAAAATCTAATGGTCGCATTCTAGGCACACACCGACCCTCCATACCAAATTTCAGCTTGATTGGTCAAACGGTTCGGCAGTTATCGTGGAAGATTACACACAGACACACAGACGGACCATGCGCTGGAAATGGTTTCAATCGTCTTGGGGGACTTCAAAATGGATAAATCCATCGATATCTCGATTTTTTTTGCTCGTTCACCTTACTTTCCCTTTGATGGGCCCGGCAAAGGAAAATACAATAAATGAAGGGTTAGAATATAAAAGGGCGGAACAAATAGACTTTGAATGTTATGTAGATGCAGATTTGGGTAATAACTTACAAGATAGAAGATCTTCTACGGGATATATATTTAAAGTTTTTAGAAATACTATAAATTGGGTAACTAGAAAGCAAAAATTGCGTTACTCTTTCAACAACTGAGGCAAAGTTGGTGGCTCTCAGTATTGCTGTAACTGACGGTCTTTGGCTAAGAAAACTATTATTTGATTTTAATTTAGAGTTTGAAAAGTTAGTATTTTATGAAGATAATCAAGGTTGCATTGCTATAATAAATAGTCCTGAAAATAATAGAAGGGTGAAGCATATAGATCTAAAATACCATTTTATCTGTGAAAATGTAGTTCAGGGTAACATCAAAATTAAATACATTGAGTCAAAACAGCAACATTCTGATGTATTGACAAAAAGTTTATCCTTTGATTTGTTTAATAAATTTAAGTTTCTTATTGGAGTTAGGAATTTTAGCGAGGGAGGGTGTTGAAGTCGCTAAAAATCTTCTTCTGGCAGTTGACATGACAATATGTAAACCATTTTGTATTGCAAGAATAAAATTAAAACTAATCAAGTGGAATCCTTTACTTTTATAAATGTAAATATCATCATAGATGAATAATAAAACTTTAAAAAACAATTCCCTGTATTTTTGAGACTTTAACTTTGTATAATAAAGTTACATAAGGGGTATCCGATACCGGCAGGTAGTGTAAGTGTTACAATTTTGGAAGGTAGCACTTGAGGGTTAATATTGAATTGTTCCAGTAGTAACTGAACTATTTTTTAAACAAAAATAAAGAGATATATGAATGCATGTCTTGAGATTCTCGATCCTCCATGATACATAATCAATAAAAATTTTTATACTAATTCCAAATATGAACGTATCCTGAATATTATATGAACGCAGCCAATGGCTTAGTATGTGTAGGCGAGACAATTGACAATACCTCGTCATTGAATGGAGGTTATAAAATACATGTGACAAGCACGTTTGGAAAAATAAAATACTAAAGTATATGAGCTATTATTATTACATATATACATCTAAGAGTATTACATGGCGCAGTCAAGTGGTATAAAGAAAATACGACAATAACTAGTTAAGATAAGCACTTACAATAAAAAATTGGAAAATTGGGTGTCATCAAAAAATACAATGGATGCCCGATTACCAACACCGTGTTATCATTTAAAGGAAATGTTTCTGAAAACTTCAAGAAATTCAAGCAGAATCTCAACATATATCTAAAATACAACTGAAACGTAACTCCCAACTTGCTTATAATGCTAATTCCTTTTCTCCAATTAATTATAAATATTTTTCACTACCATACCTAGGTAAAATTTCACTCGACATTTCGAAAGTGTTCCGCAACTCTGATAACATCAAGATTTCCTTCAGAAATAACCTTTCAATTAAATCTCTGCTCAGCCACACTAAAGATCCCCTCCCTGTTCTAGACAAAAGTGGTATCTACAAACTTTCTTGTGCTAATTGCAACTCTACCTACATAGGAAAAACTGTTAGAAAACTCGACACTCGCATTAAAGAACACATCAGATACCCCGATAAGTCCACTTTTGGACACCACCTAAATTTTAACAATCATAATTTCATTCCTTCTGAAAATGCTAAAATCTTACACAATATCTTTAATTGCAATTTTAAGCTTGACCTTCTAGAAGACTTGGAAATTCTTCGCGAACTGAATAATCCTTCCTCTTCTTGTGTTAATACCCAAATTAACTTAAACATCAATAAATACAAACCTCTGTTCAAGAGCCTGTGAGTGTGTGATACTTAGTCACTTCTCCGCTATTTCCACGTTACCGCTCCCTTAGTCACTCAGTCACCTGTCAACTTCACTCTTCTTTTCCTAATTTACCTTCTTCCTCTCGGCAGTCCAGCTCCCCGTCTTTTTCTTCTTTTCCTATATCCTGCCTTTTCTTAAGTTTACCTTTTCTCTCCACCTAACCTCACTCATTATTTATAAAACCTGAATGGTCACAAGTTAGTGTTTTTTAAAAAATTTTCGATTTTCCTTCATTAATGCTGCTTAAGCAGTTGTTGTCTTTTATAAAGACAACCTTCAGGCCTGGGCCTGACATGTTGTCCTATCATGACTGAGTTAGTCTCATGATTTTTTCTACTAACGTTTTATATTTTTTAATATTTTTTAAAATTTTGTTCTGCTGTAAAACCAGCATGTACTGTTAATTTCTTTTTTGCTCTGTTCAAGTGAGTTAAATTTGTAAGTACTTATTTTTAACAATTCTTTTCTCTCTTCTAATTTGTTATAATCTCAATTACAGTTGTCTTGAAGATGGCACTGCGTGCCGAAAGCGCTCGACAAGTTTTATGACTTAGAGATTTATATATATACATCTCTCAAATAAATACACACTTGAAAATACAAATTGGCTTTCTTTCTTCAAAAATAAGTGTGTACGCACCAAGACGTAACCTTCAGTTACCCATTTATTAATATATCTAAAAGCTAGTGGAAAGGACGAAAAAGAAGGCAATGTAAAGGTTGCAATCCTTCTAAATTTAATTGGAAACGAGGGATTAGAGATATATAATACCCTTCAGTTGACCGATGCTGAGAAAATAGACTTCAATAAATTACTGTCAGAAATTGAAAAGTTAGTTAGTCCTAGAAAAAATATAGTGTACGAAAGATTCTTGTTTTACTCTTGCAAACAAGAAGAGGCTGAAACATTTGACCATTTCTTGACAGACCTTAAAAGACTGTCAAAGAGTTGTGAATTTGCAGAAACTGATTCCATGTTAAGAGATAGAATAGTTCTTGGAATACATTGTAAAACCATGCAAGAGAAATGGTTGCAGGTAGAAAATTTAAACTTGAGTAAAGCAGAAGAAATGTGCAAGGCAAGCGAGGCTACAAAAGCACACATTAAAGAACTACATAAAGAGGTGAAGATTTGAAGGTGGATGTTCTAAAAAAAAAAACCGGAAAAAATGATTACGCAAGGTATCGAAACAATATTAGAAATGAGGGATACGATTGCAAAAATTGTGGCACACGTCATGGACCACGACAATGTCCGGCATATGGGAATAAATGTAGAAAATGTGCCAGGTATGGGCACTTTGATAAGGTATGTAGAAGTTTTAACAAATACGTGAGGGAAGTACAAACATCTGAAGATAAAAGTTCCAGTGAATGTCATGATAGTGATGATTTTTTAATGTTGAGCATTACAGTGAATTCCGTGAATTCCATAACAAATAAACATGAATGGTTGGAACAACTTGATTTTGAAAACAAAAAAGTTAGGTTTAAAGTAGATACAGGAGCACAAGTTAACATATTATCACAAAATGTTCTTAAAGATATTAATAATAATGTTTTGATTAAGAAAGCAAAGATTGTTCTCGAGACATATGGAGGATTTAAAATTGTGCCTTTAGGGACAGTTAGTTTGAACTGCAATCATAAAAATGTTAACTACGACATTGATTTTGTGGTAGTAAAAGGTAATTCAGTGCCAATTTTAGGTCTTCCATCATGCATGAATCTAAAAATAATTCCCAAAGTTAAATCAATTAATATTACTAAAAATGAATTTATACAGGAAAATATTGATGTCTTTACAGGGTTAGGTAAGTTTTAAAAGAAATGTAAATTAAAGCTTAAAAAAGACTGTGAACCAGTTGCAAGGCCACCCCGTAGAGTACCAATTGCCATAAAGGATAGTTTAAAAAAATCATCTTGATGACCTTGAAATGAGAGATATAATTTCAAAAGTCGATGGGCCTACAGAATGGTTAAGCAACTTATTTATAGTAGAAAAGGGCAATAATAAGTTAAGACTCTGTCTTGACCCAAAGGATTTGAATAACTCATTGGAACGGGAATATTGTATCATTCCCACTGTATATATAATTAAATCTAAATTAAAGGGATAGTCCAATTTTACGGTACTTGATTTCAAATAGGGTTTCTATCAGGTAGCACTTGATGAAGAATCAAGTAGACTATGTACTTTTGATACCATACATGGGGTGTACAAATTTAATAGATTGCTATTTGGTCTACCGGTGTGAAGTTAGTAGACAAAATCTGGTAGACAATTTACCGAACATTGCCGAACATACAGTGGAGCCTTAAAACTCGATATTTTATAATGGTAATTTTATCTTTTAATTGCTCTGGATGTATCATATAACTGGTACTGGCAATAGTAAAAATAACAATATTTAAATCAAATTAAATAGTTTTAAAGGGGTCGTTTCTTCTATAAATTATCAAAAATCCTTATTTTACAATGTTTAAAAATGAGGAAATTTGACCGATTTAAAAATGAGGGATCAACTTGAGAATTTCACAGAACCTTTAATAAAATACAAGAAACAACTGTGGAAAAGGAGAGTCACTTGCTTAACCTCGAAGGGTTAGTTTCAATAAACTATGGAAAATATACGCAATTTGAAAAATTTGATATTTTTTGAGTTTTATCTTTTCAACATTATTAGTTACGTTGATATTAACACTTTTGTTCGTTGCCTTTTAAATCTTGTCAATATATCAAATTATATACGCAAGTTGAAAAATTTGATATTTTGTCATTGTTATTTTTTTGAGAGAATTAGTTTTGTAAAAAAAAACACGTTTTTTATCTTATAGTTTTTTTTTTCTATCTACGTTCGTTACGTTGATATTAACACTTTTGTTCGTTGCCTTTTAAATCTTGTCAATATATCAAATTATATACGCAAGTTGAAAAATTTGATATTTTGTCATTGTTATTTTTTTGAGAGAATTAGTTTTGTAAAAAAAAACACTTTTTTTATCTTATAGTTTTTTTTTCTATCTTCGTTCGTTACGTTGATATAATTATATTTACACAAACTCGGAGCACGTTTTAAAAAAGATTTATTTTTACAAAAGAAAGAAATTGAACTCTGTTACAAAAATGACAATATTATAAATAATAGTTATTAAATACCAATTGGCATTTACAAGTATTAAATGCAATACTAGATCGTAGTGATCTTTACAGTAAAAGAATAAGAAATGATGTGAACGGCTTGGGTAGGTCTCGGCGACTATTTATAATGTCGTTCCCCTATCCAATGGTAATAAAGATATGTGTGGATGAGTCGTTGCACTGTTAATAGTCCTTTGTTTGGGGGTTGCTATGCCAACATTTCTCCTCCCTCCTTAGGATTAAGCTTCGTCCTCGAAGTTTCTAGAAGTTCTTGTAAAGCAATAGCTTGCTGGGGTTGAATTCTTGGGCCAAACAGCAACTTGCGGATTCTATGTCTCTTCCTAATTGCAATGTAAGAGGTGAGAACTAAAAATGAAATAATTAGTAGTGCGGAAAATGCACTCATTCCAGTGGAAATTTGAGATCGCAGGTCTAATTTTTCTATTGGTTGGATTTGTCCATGAGTCCTGGGAATTTCTAGTTTTTCTAATTTTAATTTATGCTGTGGTTCCAATTTAAGTTGTACAATGTTAGGGATTTGGATTTCTTGTACCGTCTTGGGTGGAAATCGTTGTCCTAAGATTTGTAGGGTTTCGTTTGCTATTATGACACTGGATTGTGATACTGTTTTTTCGGCTATAATCGTCGGTTCGACTATACCTAAGAGTATTACTTCTTCGGTTTCTTGAATGAAATTTTCGTTGACGTATGCTGTGGAACAAGTCTTTACGTTTGGAATTTGGCATCTTGAATGTATTTTATTGGTGCATATTACAAAATCTGTTTTCTTTGTGCAGTCTTCGTACCATGCGTTATTTGAGTAGTATCTGGCAGGTGGAATTATCATTACGTGATCTTGATTGGGTATAGGGTAAATTTTAAAGGTTGGATAGGAATGAATGTGTAATATAGGAATTTTAAGGATTATGAGCATTTTCTTTTGGGTTACGCACACAATAGAGTGTGAAGATTCAATTAATTCGTAAGGGTGCTCGTTGTTGATGACTAGAGCATTCCGTGAATACAGGGAAATTAAATTTGATTGAAGTGATTTTAATTCGCTAAGAGTAAAAAGTTCAATATTCGTTAAATCTAATTGGGAAAACGTAATTGTTCTAATTAATTTCTTAATATATTCGTTTATACTTTGTATCTCGAATATTTCATTAACTATAGCTAATTGTTGAGATATATTATCAACAATGTTAGTAAGGATTAAATTATTATTTTCTAATTTGTCTAGTAATTTGTCAAATCTCGTATTAAAGGTTTCACTAAATGAAATCTGGTTATTGTACATTTTTACAATTTCGTTTTGTTTTAATTCTAATGCAGTGATATGAGTCCTTAGGAAGTCTAAGTCTGAATGGTCAGGATTTCCTGTGATATATTTTATGGTGGTTCCTAAAAAGTTGAACAAGCCACGTTTTTGCTTATGTTTGCGGGTTATTTTATGTAGATTGTCTTCGGTTTCAGATAGTAAGTGGTCGTATTGATTTCTCAATAGGGAAAGTCCAGTAATATTAGGTGTGAATCTTTCAAAGTTGTATAGGCTGTCAGATAATGTCTGTTCTAATTTCGAGAGATTTATTTGTAAAATGTGTCTGTGAAAATGTGATATCTCTTTTGAGTTTCCCATCGGTTCAGGGTAGTAACCATTATTGGGAATTTTCTGAATTTTGATCGATGCTTCGAGAAGTTGAAGGGCGATCCTGAAAAGGTATATTTTTATTGTAGTTTTTTCTAATTCGTTTAGCGTATTTAAGATGTGTACTAGTTGGGTTATTTTTGTCAGTCAATCCGGTAATTTTTGTTTTGTCTTGTTTAGTGGGTGTTATAGTTTGATAAGGTGCATCTAATTTTGGTCTGTTTTTATTTTTCTTAACGTAAATCGTTTGTTTAATTTTGGGAATCGTCTCAGCAGATTCGTTTGTTTTATTTAAGGCTTTTGTTCTTTTGTCTTTTTGTTTTTTATATAGGAAGTCTATGAATGGTGTAAGTTCGTCTTTGTGTTTTTGATTATAAGTTTCGTAAATGGGTAAGTCGAAATCAAAATGTATTTCTTCGGCATAAGGACCGTATAGAATTGAAAAGGGTGAGTAGCCGGTGCTACTATGAAGAGATTGATTGTAGATTAATACAGCGTGAGTGAATGTATCATCTAATGAATTTTGCGGGTTTTGGGCTTTCAAAGTTCGAAGTTTCTCTAATAAGGTGGAGTGAAATCGTTCCACGGGCGAATTAGAGGAAGAATTATTTACCGTTGTAAAATGAATATCTATTTTATGCAAATTCATAAATTCTTTTAAAATGCCGGAGTTAAATTCTTTTCCGCTATCGAAAACTAATTTCTTTGGATAATTATGGTGAGAAAAGTAATGTCGTAATTTACTTAAGACTGATACAGAAGCTTTATCTGGTAATTTATAACATTGGGCGTATTTTGAGAAAGAATCAATTATTGTTAAATAATAATTTTTGTTACATTGTAAAATGTCTACATGTAAAATGTCAAATGGTTTTTGACCTAGTAATGGGCCTAATTGGGGTAGTTGATAAGGTTGTCTTTCGTACTTATTTTTTAAACAAATTTCACATTTATTAATAAAGTTAGCAATTGTATTTTGCATTGAGGGCCAATAGAATTTATGTCTGAGATGTTTATAAGTTTCAACTATGCCGTTGTGATTAGAATTGTGATATATTTTAACACATTCGGTTTGTTTATTTTCATCGGTAATGTCTTGTAAGAATTTATTGCAGAAATTTGCTTTAACTGTATTGTCAATGTTTGTTCTGAAATAATTACAAATAAAGGGTCTAAAATCGTGGGGTGCTTTAATTCCAAATTTTTGTTTTGGTCGTAGTATCGTTCGAAAGGCGTTTATTATGCAATCTTGCCAATTATCAGTTACGTTAATTGTGTACCTATGTTTATTAAATATTTTCTTATAGTCAGTGTTAAATTTATCTGAGTTCGGTATGATAATAATTTGGTTTGTTGATAAATTTAAAGGTTCTTCAGAAATAGGGATTCCGTTAATCGGGTGTTCTATTGATGTGTGTTGCGTTTGTGAGTCGTCTGTTGAATTTTCTTGCATACCATCAAAAGTAGTTAAAAAATCATCAAGGTCGAAATCGGTCGTGTCGGGAGCATTCGCGCAGATTGAATCGCTAGTGAGAGCGTTTATTTGAATTCTAGAAAGTGCGTCAGCTACTTGGTTATCTTTTCCTTTTTTGTACTTTACTTCAAAATTATAATCGTCAAGTTTTAGTCGCCATCTCGCTAAGCGGGATGTTGGGTCTTTAATTTTATAAATCCAAACTAAGGGATTATGGTCGGTTTCAATTAGGAATTTTTGTCCATAGAGATATGGTCTGAAATGTTTACAGGAATCAATAATGGCTAGAAGTTCTTTTTCAGTCGTGGAATAATTTTGTTCTGCTGAATTTAAGGTACGAGAATAATATGCAATGGGGTGATTAGACTGAGTTAATACGGAGCCAATCGCTATATTAGAAGCGTCGGTTGTCAACGTAAAGGGTTGAGAAAAGTCGGGGTACTGTAATACAGGTGTATTTGAAAGTAATGTTTTGCATTTTTCAAAGCATTCTAAGTATGCTGGATTCGTAGGATCGATGACTGAATTTTTACGTGTACATCTAGTAAAAGGTGAAGTAATTTTTGCAAAGTTTGGAATAAAACGTCTATAGTATCCAATTAATCCTAAAAATGATTTTATTTCTTTTATCGTTTTGGGAAGTGGATATTTTTGAATAGCTTCAAGTTTTATTGGGTTTGGTTTAATTCCTTCTGGGGTAACAATGTGACCTAAGAATGCGACTTCTTTAGTTAGAAATTCGGATTTGTCTAACTGAACTTTAAGATTTGCACTTTGGAAAGTTTTAAAAATAGTAGAAATGTGTGCTAAATGTTCATGAAGGGATTTTGAAAAGATTATTACATCGTCCATGTAAACGAAACAAAATTTATAAAGGAATGGCCGTAGAATATTGTCCATTAATTTCTGGAATGTGGCAGGGGCATTTTTTAAGCCAAAGGGCATTCTGACGAATTCAAAATGACCATGAGGAACAGTAAAGGCAGTTTTTTCGATTGATTTAGGGTCTACTTCGATTTGATGAAAACCTTGTGCTAAATCGAGAGTAGTAAAATAAGTTGCTTTTCCTAAGTTGTCTAAAATTTCATCGATTTTCGGGAGAGGATATTTATCTTCGACAGTGATTTCATTGAGTTTTCTGTAGTCTATGACCATACGGAACTTCTTTTTACCGGAAGCATCCTGTTTTTTTGGTACTATCCAAACAGGTGCGCTATATGGCGAAATAGATGGCTGAATGATTTTATTGTCTAATAATTTATTAATTTGTTTTGTAATTTCCTCTTGCATACTTTTAGGATGTCGGAAACTACGAGCATATATGGGGTTTTCGTCTCTAGTTCTAATGTCATGTTTGATAGCTGAGGTAAAAGTTAAGTCTGTTTTTTCATCGTAAAATACGTCTTTAAAATTGTAACATACTTTTAAAATTTTGTCTTTCTCTTCAGGGTTTAAATGTTGCGTTCTTATGATTTTAGGGTCGAAATTTGAAGGTAATTTATTGTTGATATCATAATTATTCAAGGGTTCTACTTGTATTGGTTCTATTTGAACTGGTTCGTCTAAAATTATATCGTCTATGTATCCGTCGGTTACGTTGTGAATAGATTCGGGTAAAATAATGTTGTTTATTTTTGTTTCTGGAAACAGTATTTCTCCGTTTTGAATATTTACTGGAATTTTATTAAAAAGATTTTGAAATGGAATGTCAATATTGTATCGTTGCAATGTTAAAACTTTTGTGCTGTAATTTAGTATAGCACTGAATTTTTCTAAGTCACGGTTTCCTAATAAAATATCGAAATCATTATTCCAATTTGCGATACGCACGTCTATGGTTTCGTGTATACCAATTTCCTTAAATAAAGCGGTTTTTAAATTATAAAAATGTTTAGTAGTTTTATTCATCGACGTTAATGTGAATTCTTTTTCGTATATGTGAAGGGGATTGAATAGTTTTGATGCTTTGGGAGATATAATAGAGTCTGACCCTCCTGAATCAATTAATACCTTTAATTGACTGTAGGGTAAGATAAAATAAGGTAGACGAGGGTAGTTTTTTATGTTATTTAATAAGATTGAGGGGGCGGGTGTTGTTTGAACGAAGGGTCGTGAAAATTTCCTTCTGTTAAGGTGTGTTCAATATGATTAGAGGGGTCATCATCGACATAATCATTACATTTATCTAAAGGGTCGTTACATTTATCTAAAGTATCGGAGTAATTTTCGGCTTGCACATTAAAATTGTGGGTGCGTTTCGTCGACATCGACATGGGGTGAGCTTGCGTTCTAATTGTTTGTACGCCACTCATCGGTTTGGGGTGAGAATTAAATTGACCGGAACTAAATTGATTTTTATATAAGGGACTTCTGTATTGATTTGGTTGATTTGACGAGTTATTGTGAAATGGTGCAGGTTTATTATATGCAAAACTTGTACTTGGGAAATTGTTTTGTCTGAAATTATTTTGACCGAAATTATTTTGTCTAAAATTATTTTGGGGATTTCTAGAAGACTGATTGTTTTTATAATTTGAAAATTCGTGTTTTGATTTTTCTATTTTTGGTTTCACCGTTTGGTTTCTTAAGTAATTTTTATATGAAATTTGCGCTTCGCGATTGTCATAAGAAATGCAATGTTGGAGTGCGCTTTCTAAAGATTCTAATTTAAAATTTGAGAGCTGTTTATTATAAGGATAACTAACTCCTGTAGAAAACGATTCTAACGCCAGTTCTCTAAAATAAGGTGCTTTGAATTGAGCAGTTTCGGGATTGCAATTTAGTGAAATGTTCTGAAGTAAATCATTTAAATTAGTTGTTATCCGTTGATGAAATTCATCGTAAGTTTCGGATGATTTTTGGACCGCGTTTGTTAGTTGGGTTACTAGGATTCCTTCGGATCTCCGATCACCGTATTTCTCTAATAACGCTGGACGAACATCTGTCCAGGAAGTTTTATTGGAAAAATTTAGAAAATCACGTGGTTCACCTTTAATACGTGATAATATGTTTGCATTTAATATAAATATTTGCGGAGCAGTTAAATTCTGTCCTTCTAAAAATACCAATAGATTATCAACTGATTTTACGAATGTTGAGAGATTTAAACCCGTAGAATATTCTGGGAGCGTTGAGCAGAGGCTAGAAATATCACCGTTACTAATCATGCTTTCAGGAATAGGATTTATTTTTCTCGAACTAATCTGTTGTCTATTGAGGGGGCTTCTATCGCGAAAAATGGGTTTTTGTGAGAGAACAATATTTAATTCTTCTTCCGTAGAAATAGAAAATGTGCTCATGAGTAAAAGGTAAAAGTAAGGAAAAGTTACTTACAGGAAGACGATCGTTGTAGATTTCTTCTGTAGCATTCTCTTCTCAAGTTCGTGGATCTCTACCAAACAACTGAAGTTGACCAAGGAAATAATCGAATATTCTTGTGTAGTGGATCCTGTTCGCAGCGCCAATTATATTTACACAAACTCGGAGCACGTTTTAAAAAAGATTTATTTTTACAAAAGAAAGAAATTGAACTCTGTTACAAAAATGACAATATTATAAATAATAGTTATTAAATACCAATTGGCATTTACAAGTATTAAATGCAATACTAGATCGTAGTGATCTTTACAGTAAAAGAATAAGAAATGATGTGAACGGCTTGGGTAGGTCTCGGCGACTATTTATAATGTCGTTCCCCTATCCAATGGTAATAAAGATATGTGTGGATGAGTCGTTGCACTGTTAATAGTCCTTTGTTTGGGGGTTGCTATGCCAACATTTCTATATTAACACCTTTTTTGTTCGTTGAATACATTTTACGTATCCTGAGTTACTTTTAGTTAAGTAGTTTTTTATTTTTTTTTATATTTACATTTTCTTTTTAACCCCTTACCGCGTACTGTGCCACATTTGGCACGTTATATATTTTTGTATAATTTTACAGTTCAGCTAAATATATGATGATAATGCATGCTGTCCCATATCTAGCACACTCGCATCCCTACCACAAACCTTTGTATTTTTGTGTAATAAAAATATTTATGTAAAAGGTAAGTGTCTTTACAACATATTTTTAGTCATGGATATATATATTGTTTCTGAACTGTCATTTAACGACGTATATTTTACTTGTATCATATATGGCACAGTTCGAAGTACCGACAATAAATATAAATTTTTGGTTTAGATGGATGCAAGAACATTTTATGGTACTGTGCCTTTGCCAAGTACACTGGAAAGTGAAGATGAGAATCTGTCAGACGAAGATGATCGCAAAGATGAATTTGAACGTAATGAGGAGTCTGATACTTACAGCGAGTCGTCAGAAAATTTAGCTTTTTCAGAAGTTATTATTTCTGAATCAGAATATGAAGACGAGAATGGGGAAGAGGATATGAATACAGACAAACAAGACAGTGTTGCATCTGACGATGCAGTTCCAAAAACAAGAAGAAATATTAAAAGAACTAAAGTAAAAACTAAATCAAGAAATAAGAAGGACCCACAAGTAAAAAACAAGAAAAAGAATGGAAAAAATAAGAAGGAAGAACTGATTTGGGAGGAGAGAAATTTGAAAAAATCTTCTGATTTTATTGAATTCAAAGGGTCCGAAACTCTTCCTACAGCAATAATTGAATTACTTGACCCATATCAGTGCTTTAAATTTTTGTTTACTGATGAAATTTTGTCTTATATAACTGAGCAAACAAATTTGTTTGCAGTACAAACTAGACCTGAAAAACCAGCAAATGTGACAAAAGATGAAATAAATGCTTTTATTGGTGTATGCATATATATGTCCGTTACTCATTTGCCAGCAACAAGAAACTACTGGAATAGCTCAATGGCGATTCCTGCTGTATCGCAAGCTATGACATGCAATAGGTTTGAAGAAATAAAAAGATTTCTGCACTTTAATGATAATAATGCTCAGGCACCTCCGGGTAATGTAGAGTACGATAATTTGTTCAAAATTCGACCTTTTTTGGATAAAATTAATACCCAAAGAGGAGCACATGGCTGTGGATGAACAAATAATTCCCACTAAAGCTAGATCTACTTTTAAACAATATAACCCCAAAAAACCACATAAGTGGGGCTATAAAGTTTTTGTTTTAAGTGGTGTTTCAGGGTTTAGCTATGACTTTGATTTTTATTCTGGTTCTATCAAGCCCGCAGCTAACAGTCCCGATCTTGGTGCAAGCAGCAATGTCGTTGTTAAATTAGCAAGTAGTATACCCAGAAATCAAAATTATAAACTTTTCTTCGATAACTGGTTTACAAGCATAAAACTTCTTGTTTTCTTGACGAAAGAAGGAATCTTGCCACTTGGGACAGTTCGAAAAGATCGTTTACCAAATATTAAACTCCCAGAAGACAAGGAATTGAAACAAAAAGGTCGAGGAACATTTATAGAAAAAGTGGTTACTGTAGATGAGATAGAATTATCAGTAGTTTGTTGGTTCGATAACAAGAGGGTAACCATTGCGTCGACCTATGTTGGAAGTATGCCAATATCTGAGGTAAAAAGGTATGACAGAAAAAATCACAATTACATTCAAATACCACGTCCACATTGTATTGAGGTATACAACGGATATATGGGTGGAGTAGACTTGCTTGATTCGATGTTAGGTTATTACAGGATAAAGATTAGAACCAAAAAATGGTATATGTGGGTGTTTTTCCACTTCATTGACATGATTTGTGTCAACAGTTGGATATTATGGAGAAGAACAAACAATTCTAAAGGAACGTATTTACCTTTAGCCGAATTTAAATTAGGTTTATCGGAAGTACTTACACGAATCAACACTCAATCAAAAAAGCGAGGTAGACCTAGCAATTCCCTGCAACCACAACTTGAATTAAAAAAGAAAAAGTACCCATTTGCCCAAATACCAGCACAACAAATAAGAAAAGACAACATAAATCATCTCCCAGAATGGAAACAATACAAACAACGCTGCAAATATGCCGAATGTAAAGGCAAATCTTTTATATTTTGTGCTAAATGTAACGTATTTCTTTGTTTAAATAAAGATCGCAATTGTTTTTATAATTTTCACACCGAATAAATAAATTTTTATAAAATTATTAAATGTCTTTTACTTCTAATTGTACCATATTTGGTACAAGTAAAAAAACATCTTTTTTTCTTTTACTTCAAATTGTGCCATATTTGGTACCAGTAAAAAAACATCTTTTTAACAAAATATTTTAAAAAAAATCATGCGGTAAGGGGTTAATATTATTTAGATTACTTTTTTTTAGATTTTTAATAAAAAATCATTAAGATGAGAAAGACATTTATATCAAAAAAAAATGCTTTTTTCATAATAGCAAATAATATTCGTAAATATTATCAGAATTTTACATTCAATTGTTTAATAGAAAAGCATATTTTGGAAATTATAGTATTAGAACTTCGCGGTACAAAATAAGTATTCAGTTCAATGATAGTTTTAAAAATTTTTTCCGTAGTTCCACTATTTCATCAAAAGCTAAAAATAATTTAATTAATGCAGGATCTTTGGTAATCGTTTTAAATGATTTAAAATTAAATTTGCAGAATGTCTGTAAAAGATATAGATCAGATAACATTGTATATAGTGAAATATGTGAAGCATTAGGAGTACAAAATGTATTACATAATAGGTTAAAGCTGTATAAAATCTGGTAACAGATAAAATTAAGTAAATCTAATTTAAATACATCGAATAATCAGTATATGTCATCGTTACATGTTGATTATAATTTTGAAATTCCTAATAATTTGGGAAACGAATATCATGCACATGAAAATACCACCACCAAAGATATGAGTACTGATCCGCAGTTTACATCAACTCCTAAACTTTTATCAATTATTACTGATGACATTGACAAAGATGAAAATGTAGAAAGTAAAACTATGATTGAAAATAACATAGGTATTTCGAGAAATGAAATAACCCCTCCAAATTTTGAAGTTCCTGATGAATTGAGCAATTTGTCCCCGATAAGTGATATTTTATTGCCTAGTAATTCAAAAAAATGTATCTTCTTTGAACATTAAAAGTAAGCAGTACATTCTTTCTGAAGGTTTATTTCCAATTGAAGAAGTGAAATGGAAGATATTAGATAAAAATGGTAAATTAAATTCTAAATTGTATCCCTACTTTTTTAGAAATAGAATAAATAGGTTTGTTAATAATACGTGTTGAATAATATTTAAGGGTATAAAATATTTAAAAAAAAAACTGGATCGATTAATATTTATGGCTACTGTCTATAGTAATTCCCTAGATTATTGTCATAAAAACCATTAACTTTGCCGGTACGAGGCGTCGAAAGAAATATAGCTGAGAAAAAACTTACTACATGCTCAGCATTTCAATATAAAAAAATGAATCTAATTAATTCAATAAATGTAAACATTTTACAAACTAAAAACCTTTATTTAATTAAGTCAGATTCTACTCTAAGGAAAATAAAGTCTGAAGCAATTCAACAACTAGATCGAAGTAAAGATGATTTGTATGATTTAATACTCATGCAAATAGCACATCCTGAGTATATAAAAGAAGTGTCCATTCCATTTAATGTAAAAATTTACAGTACTGACCAGTTGAATGTTTTAAAACCGCAGGTTACTGATAGTGAATTACCATTTATACATTTTGATGCTACAGGAGCAGTAGTAAGAAATCCTCTACCATCCATAAAAAAGGATTTATTATTACGCAGGGGTTATTCAGATTAAAAAGCCAAAAAGAATATTTCCAGTGTTTTCTATGGTATCTGTAAAGCACGATTCAAATACCATTTTCAAATTGCTTCACGAGTTCCGTTATTTTTGTGAGGAGCATCATTGTTGGCCACCTTTTTCTGGAGTGGTATCAGATTTTTCGTTTGCTAATTTACATGCACTATGCATGGCATTCAATAGATGTACACTATTAGAATATTTGGAAAAATGTTACCTAGCTACTGAGCAAAAAACTACTTTAAGGTCAATGGATACCATAGGTAAATACCTATGTTGTGCACATTTTATGAAAATGGTTAGCAAAGATGTTGATAACATAGCAAAAGATATTGAGCAGAAAAATTATTTTAAAATTTAATTGCAGTTTTAGTGCTACAGAAAGACATTCTTTTGATGAGTTTGTACTTAACTGCTATGTATTGATGCAATCACCTAATGAAAATAGAAGTGTTATCAATGCCAAACAAATATTTTCTACAAATTTTACGGACACCAAAAATATTATAGAACAAGATATTATGGAAAATAAAATTAAGAATGATGAAAATCTTGAAGTAACTAGTCTTTATAAAAGAAGTCCGTTTTTTAAAAGATTTAATGCTATGTGTAATGAACATATTATTGACCAAATAGGATTTAAAACAAATCCTTATTATAACAAAGAAATGTTTAATCTTATTTTGAAAAAATACCTGCCATTTTGTTCCCTATGGAGTACGCTTCTCTTAGAAAAAACTAGAATCAGCAACTCAATTGTTGAAACTTATTTTGGTCAACAGAAAAAATTTTCTTTGGATGGTAAAAAACATTTAAAATGTTCACAGTTTTTAAGAAAAATAAGGCAAGATGTTCTTGCATTATCAATAGAATGCCACCTTAATATCGGAAAACTAAATTAACTAAGGAAAACGAAGATGAAAAACAGTCACAAGAATATTGGTCAAAAAGAAAGAGAGAAAGTAATACCCATTTTACTGGAAAATATTTAAAAATTATGTCCGAACCAAAAACAAATTTAAGTGAGTGCATTTTTGCAGAAGACGACAAAGAATTAACAATTTGCGCATATTGTAGCTATGGTAGTCAGGATTTAACAACTGCTTGGGTACAATGTGATATTTGCAAGAGGTGGGTACATCAAAATTGTGATAATACAAATGAAACTGAAAGAAATTATTTAAGTGATTTTACATGCAAAATTTGTAAAATAGGAAAACTAAATAATGAAACCAATAAATTAGATGATAAAATGTTCATTTATCCTTTATGTACACAGTTTTTAAACGATCTTCAATTAACTGAGAGTCAAAGAATCTTAATTGAAAGGGAAACTCGTTTACAAATACATAATAGATTATGGAAAGAAGAACGGAAAACCAGAGCCACTGCTTCTAATTTTGGAAGAATCTGCAAGGTAAGAGATTTTTCATCTTATATTAACATAATAAAAACATTATTAAATGACTCCGATATAAGTACACCAGCCGTTATTCACGGCAATACTCAAGAAGAATTTGCATTTAAAACGTATGATAATAAAAACAATGTGGTTTGTGAAAAAGCTGGTTTATTCATTCATCGTGACTATCCTTATCTTGCAGCTTCTCCAGATGGCATTGTATCAACTGATGGTCTAATTGAAATAAAATGTCCCTACAATGCCAGAAATTATGATCCTGAGACATTTAATTTTGATTTTTTATCCAAGGATAAAAATTCTGTGAAAAGTAATCATAATTGTGGAGCAAGCATGCAAAACGGGTTAACTCCATTTTTGGCATATTCAGGTTTATGGTGTTGTGTATATTTTTTGATATGATTTAAATCCATTGGTGAAGTCAGTATCAAGCTATCTGTGTTAAATCCCATTGAATTTATATGTCGAAAACAACGAAATCAATCAAAATGCGTTAAATCCAAAAATTAAGTTTTACTCAAGCAAACTGTATTAAATCCATATTAGGTGGCTACCAGAGCAGTGTTCTATTTTAATATTCTTATTCAGTTATTGCTTATTTTAATAGATGCCAGCAGCTGTCCAAAACATTGTTTACGATTTAGAGACGTTGTTTACAGTGCAAACTCAGTGGTTAAAATAAGATACGGAAGATAGTGTGTTCATAAATTAAAAAAACTAGTATCTAATGGATGTCTCAGTGTTGCAAGAGAATTCTGGTACAAGAAAGAGGAAAGTCAATCCATCAAGAAGAAAATTAGCAAAAGATGAAAGGTAAGGTTAAAAGTTAGGTTAATAAATAATTTTGTAAACTAATGAGATATAATTTCAGGTATAAACTAACTATGACTTTAGACGAATTTGTGAGACCGTGTAATCATAATGGAAAATCTTATGCATGCAACACGATAACATTAAGAGATGTTAAGATGATCAGGAAATGTTTCTATGAAACTGACAATAAAATAGATCAAGAAATTAGACTTTCCTATATGGTTTCTGTTATTCCTATTAAGAGGAAACGTCCAGTTAAAGATACACCGAGAATCCGTCAGTTTAGCACTGCTTATTTCTTAAAACGCCCAGAACGTCGACATTCTGTTAGGGTTTGCTTAGCTTTCTTGACTGCAACTTTAGGGATATCAAAGAGGCGAGTTTCGCACGTTGCAAAGTTAATAAATGAGGGTAAAGTACCTACGGAACGTAGAGGTGGTGACAGAATTTCAAAAAAAAGTGAAGCAAAGAAAAATAAAATTAGAGAATTTATTAACAATCTTGAAAGGAAGAGAAAGCCATTACAATCGTAAGAAATCAAGACGTATTTATTTAGCTGCTGATTTAAATATATCAAAATTGTACAAGGCATATAACTCACAGTCTGAGGAGAGTTTTAGAACAAGCCTCTCTATGTTTTCAAGAATCTTTACAAATGAATATAACATTGGATTTTCATCTCCAGCTGCAGATTGCTGTGCATTATGCACAAGATTAAAGTTTGCTATTAAGACAGAAAAAGACAAAAGCAAGAAGACTGATGCAATGGTTCAACTTAGAATACATAAACAGAGGGCCAAAGCATTTTATGTGTTGGCCAAAGAAGATCCACCAGAGTGTATATCTTTTTGCTTTGATCTTCAACAGGTGCAGCCTCTGCCGCGAACTCCAATCAATGACGCTTTTTATTCACATCAGGTAAGTTATTACCTATTTTGTGTTGTCAATATGAACTCCAAAAATCCAACGTTTTACTCTTGGACGGAAAATCAGGCTGGACGAGGTTCTGAAGAGATAGGATCAGCACTTTTAAATTACTTAGATTCTTTAGATCTCGCGAATAATATAAAAGTTTTAAGATTATTTTGCGATGGGTGCGGGGGCCAAAATAAAAATAAGCATATATTATTGGCTTAAAGTAAAATCTCCCCCAACTCTTTTAGAAATCAGAATGCATTTCCCCGTTCGAGGGCATAGCTACCTCCCAGCAGATAGAGTCTTTGGTTGGGTCGAGAAAGAATTACGAAAAAACCCTATTTTATTGACTACTGAAGAATATGCTAATATCTACCGAAAATTCGGTGTTATGAAGGTCCTTGGAGAAGACTGGAAGCTATACAACATCAAAAGTTTGGAAAATAATTTAAACAAAATTGATGGTATATCCGAATATAAACGAATTTGCATTCAAAAGAAAACTACGACTGACAGGCAAAAGAAAAAATCACAAAAAATAATGTTAAAATGCCACAAAAATTTTCGTTATGATGGCCTTGAAGAAATTGCAAAAAGCATTGTCAAAAGGGGTAAAACTGATTCCAACTTGAAATTTCAAGTAGGGGCCTTGGGGCGCCCTTTTCCTGAAAAAAAGAAAAAATCCTTGAATCATTTACTATCTCAACAGTTTGGAAATGGATGGGAAACTCACCAAACTTTTCAGTGGTACAGAGATATCCTTGAATATGAAATCCCTGGAGCTGAGGGTGAGGAGAGCGATAATGAGGAGAGCCATAACGAACAAGAATGTGACTGCTTAGAAGATGACATTGGGACTCACATTTGACATAATCTAATATGCTTTTGTTTTTAAATTTTATTTTCACTTGATTTTTAATTTTTTTATATTCGTTACTTAATTTCGTTTGATTTGTAATTTCTTTCAATGTTCTTTAATTTACTTAATAAAGGGTATAAAACTTTACCAGCGATATTTATTTCCCAACGAACTGATATAAATCCTTAATAATTAAGCAATCAAACCGTAATAAATCCAAATAAATCAATCAAACCGGATTAAATCCAAACTGTTTTTTTTAATAATGGCCGAATGGCTTTATATAAATTAACTAAAATATGGTAATTGCAAGTGCTTAAAAACATAATCACTAATATCTTATGATAATCAAAAAATTTAAAGCGGCTGTAAAGTGACAATGTTTTTTGGCGATTACTCAAAAATGCAAAAAGTGGAGTTAACCCGTTTTGCATGCTTGCTCCACAATTATCATTATCAGATACAAGGTCTTCTAGAAATTACTAACAGAGCCAGGTGTGATTTTGTTATATATATATACCTTTAAAGGATTTAAAGTTGTACGTGTTTATAGATCGGAAAAGTTTTGGAAAGGAATAATTAACAAATTAAAATATTTCTACTTTTTTCATATGCTGCCATATATACTTTAGCCCAAAAACAAATTTTCACCAAGTCAACAAAAATGGACTACTATGGAAACTTTGGAAATCTTAGATAATGGATTGGTTTCCAATATCTATTATTACAAAGAGTGTTGCCAACCAAAAGGGGTTACCTAGTTTCAGCAATACATGACTTATATTTCAGTTTTGGTTCTATACTAATTGATGATTTTTTAACACTCAACAATGAGCAATATATTTCAAGTTTTGTAATTGATCATTGTTTTCATATTATTAATAAAGTTAATGTATTAAATTATCAGATTATATCTGTTGCAAAATCTTCCGTTATTTTTGAAGAAGAAAATTTATTACCAGACTTTATTGATAGCATATTACTTACAAGTAATTTAATAGTTTTGCCAATATTAAAAAATAATTATTAATATATCAAACAAAACTAAATTATTTATTGATCCCATGGGTAACGAAATTTTAATAAAAAATTCTTATTCACGAAAGTTATCAAAATTTTTATTGTTAAAAAATATAAACACTTCTTTTTCTCTCAATACCACTGATCATATTAATCAAAATGACGGATTCATTTGTGGATCCTATATAATTTACTTTTTTCAAAATATTGTAAAAAATCAAGATTTGCTTCAATTAATTAATATGGTGGATTATAGAATTGATATTAAATGGATGCTACTTCACAACAGCTCAAATATAAAAGACATTTGTATTTTTTGTCAACAAAACTTACAAGATCAAAATATATTCCATTGCAGAGTATGTAAAAGAGGAATCCATCATAGGTGTTTGCTTACAACTTCTGAACTAGAAAAATATATGAATATTGGTGAAAAAATGGTAAACGATATGTGTGATATTTGTCGATTAAATTAATTAATTCGTTTAATGTGTTAAATCAATAAATATTAAAATTTATAATGTTTCAAAGGGATCGAATAACACTCATTCCTTATCAAATAGCCAAAACTGGGGTAAAAACAACTCGTTCCAGAAAACATATATTAAAGGTTCTGTGAAAATCTCAACTTAATCCCCCATTTTTCAATCGGTCAAATAAATTATTTAATGCGTAATGAAACACACAAAATCCAGTACCACAATATATAGACATAGACAAATTATTTAATGTTTCACGAGATAGAAACTACGTGTTTGAGGAGAGAAGGGATTCTCCTTTTCCACAGTTGTTTCTTGTATTTTATTAAAGGTTCTGTGAAAATCTCAAGTTTGATCCCTCATTTTTAAATCGGTCAAATAAAAGATTTATTTTTCGCAGGGTAGAAACTACCCCTTCGAGGTTAAGCAAGTGATTCTCCTTTTCCACAGTTGTTTCTTGTATTTTATTAAAGGTTCTGTGAAAATCTCAAGTTGATGCCTCATTTTTAAATCGGTCAAATTTCCTCATTTTTAAACATTGTAAAATAAGGATTTTTGATAATTTCTAGAAGAAACGACCCCTTTAAAACTTTTTAATTTGATTTAAATATTGTTATTTTTACTATTGCCAGTACCGTTATATGATACATCCAGAGGAATTTAAAGATAAAATTACTATTATAAAATATCCCGTTTTAAGGCGCCACTGTATGTTCGGCAATGTTCGGAAAATTGTCTACCAGATTTTGTCTACCAACTTCACACCGGTATTTGGTCTTAATATTGCTCCAGAGTTCTTTCAAAAATTAAATAATGAACATTTCGGAGGTATACCAGGATGCATAGTCTACTTTGATGATCTTCTGATATATGGCGACTCATTAAAGGCTCACGATAAATTGTTAAATAATGTACTTGAGCGAGCAAGAAAACTGAATGTAAAATTTAATAGTGACAAGATACAATATTGTGTACCAGAGGTTAAGGATTTAGGTAATATTATTAACAAGTTAGGCATGAAATCTGATCCTCAAAAAGTAAACCTATTAATAAAAAAGAATTGTAAAGAATTTTAGGTATGATTGGTTACTTGCGCAGTTTCATTCCTAACTTATCCTCAATATCTGCTCCTCTAAGAGAGCTCTTAAAAAATAATACTGTTTGGGTTTGGACTAAAAAACAAACAAACGGTTTAGATGATATCAAATCCGTAATAATTTCTCCTAATGTGCTAGCAAATTTTAATGAAAATAAAAATACAATTATTGAAACTAATGCAAGTCAAAGTGTTCTTGGGTGCTGTTTGTTACAGGAAGGCAGACCAGTTGCATTCGCATCCCGATCGCAAACTGATGCTGAGACAAGATTCAGCCAAATATAAAAGGAATATTTGGCTATATTATGGGCATGTACCAAATTCCATAATTTCTTTTATGGGAGAAAAATGCAAGTTGACTCAAATCATAAGCCATTAGAAGCTCTAATGGAGAAGGGCGTGTCAGAGGTTCAATCACTCAGGCTACAGAGGATCAAAGTCAAATTGTTGAAGTACAATCTTAAGGTTAAGTATAAACCAGGTAAAGAAATGTTTATTGCAGATCTACTGTCGAGAAATTTTAAAAAGCAAAAACAAGATGATGAAAAATTTATCACTGAAATTGTTCACTCTATTAACATGAGCGAAGAAAAGAAACAAGAATTTCAAAGAGAAACACAGGCTGATGAAGCAATTCAAAAAGTTGTCGACTATTGTATGAAAGGCTGGGCAAAGAGCCTGTCAAAAGTTCAGAATGAGGCTAAACCGTACTAACAGCATAGAAATAAACTATGTACTGGATGATCTCCTTTTTCTGGAAAGTAGAGTTATGGTCCCAGCAAAATTAAGGACAAAAATTCTTAATCTATTACATGTCGATCATCTTGGAATAATCAAAACTCAGCAGACAAATTCTATACTGGCCTCTGATAAATCAGGATATTTGTAACACTATACTAGAATGTGCGCAATGTAAAAAATTTAAACGAAATAACAACAGAGAGCCTCTAATTCTTCGTGATTTTCCTAGGTTCCCCTTTGAAAAAGTGGCTAGTGATGTTCTAGAATATGGGGGACACTCCTATGTTGTGATAATAGACTATTTCTCCAAATGGATAGAAGTTATTAAATTGAAGAGGAAAACGGCACAAGCAATAATTAAAGCGTTAAAATCTGTTTTTGCTACTCATGGAATTCCATTGGAGGTTTATTCAGATAATATGCCTTATAATTCAAGAGACTGTCAGAACTTCGCAAGGAAATGGAATTTCATATTTATCACGTCCAGTCCCCACTACCCCCGCTTAAATGATATGGCAGAGAGAGCTGTGCAAATAGTGAAAAACTTACTTCGCAAATGCGAAGACCTGGACTTTTCCTTAATTGAGCACAGGAACACACCTGTAACAGGGACAGACAAATCACCAGCTAAAATACTAATGGGTAGAACACTGAGGTCTAGATTGTCTGTTATGGATAGCGTACTTAAAACACAAAAGGTGGATTTAGAAGCAGAAAGGAAAAAATTGGAAAACAAGAGAACAACATATAAATATTATCACGACAGAAACACAACCAACAGACGAGAATTTCAGGATAATGAAAACGTAGCAATCAAAGAAGAACGTGGGAACCTGCAAAGATTATTGAACAGGTCGAAGGGGCACCAAGATCTTATATTGTTAGAAAACAAAATGTTATAAGAAACAGTTTCCACATTAGACATTCCTTGAATAAGTATTCTGATAGTAATATGAACCTAACAGAGAACATCAGTGAGAGTCCCAGTAGAGTGAAGGGGCTAACTCAATACCAGACTCTGAAATCGTAGATAATAGTACCAATGTTGAACTTAACCCTAATACGGTTAGAAGTAAAAGACAGGTGAAATTGCCAAGTAAGTTTGATGACTATATAGTAGATATATAAAATCATTTAAAGCATTTGATTGTTTCTCATATTATTTTTAGTATCTGTTGTGTTTTATTATTAGTTTTGTATTATTATTATTATTATTATTTGTTTTGTATTCTCATTGAACATTATGATTAAGGAGGGAGATGTAATATGAACGTGTCCTGAATGTTATAGGAACGCAGCCAATAGCTTAGTATGTGTAGGCGAGACAATTGACATTACCTCGTCATCGAATGGAGGTTATAAAATACATGTGACAAGCACGTTTGGAAAAATAAAATATTAAAGTATATGAGCTATTATTATTACATATATACATCTAACTGTCAGTAGATAGAACGTCCTTTAACTTTAAAGACTCAGTAAGTAAAGGCAATGACGTTTAGAATAAAACTTTACAAGTTGATTTCTTGTACAATTGTCACAATCTAAACGTCATTGTCATTAGTTACAGAACCGTTAAAGTTAAAGAACGTTCTATCTACTGAGTATAAGAGTATTACACCAAATTATTGTAATATAATGGTATAAATTCATATTGAAAACAGAAGTTTTCAACATTAAATTATTTCACTTCCGATATAAAACTTTTTTTTGTTAAATTCATAACGTTGTAAAATAGTTTGCAAATTATTATATTGGTAAAATGAGTTGTCTACCTGATTTACATTAAGTTATGCTTTTTTTCTTAGAGTAAAAATACGTAAATATCTTTTGCTGTGTTGCTTGTGAAGTTGAAAATTAATAAAAACATTGTGTAGTGTTTATAATATAATAGTGCTAATTGTGTACTAGTAGATAAATTTATCGTTGTTAGAGATTTGTTGATTTTGAAAACAATCACAAAAAACACTACTCTTCATATTGTAATTTTCAAACTAATATTATCCGAGAAAAGTAATAAATGGTTCATTCAAAAAAAATTAGTAACCAAGATTTTATATTTGTGGCGACCGTGACAGGACACTATTTTGGTTTAAATGGATAAAGCAAGGAAAGCAACAACAACTTTGAGGTCAGTTTTCTCGAAACAATATGAAAGTATCAGTTCCATGGTTGCTGATAAAAAAAGTTTGGTCGAAGTTTATAGAGGATTAGAACAAGGATATGAAGTAATACATAATTTGGATACAGAAATTTTCGATCTGATGTTAGAACAGATCGTTACAGAAGCAGAACTAGAGGAAGAAACTATTTCTGCAAGTGAGTACCTCTTTAAAATAAATATCATGAGAGAAAAGATGTCTATGATCGAAAATAAGACGTTAGATGATGCTGCATCTCTAAATAGTAATTCGTCACAAATCGAAGATTCAGACTTCCAAAAATTGAGTTAAAGAAATATGGTGGTGATTTAGGCGAATGGCTTCATTTTTGGGGATTATTAAAAAAGGTAAATGAAAATCAGACCATTCATGTTGAGAAGTTTCAGTATTTAATTCAATCAACGTTGCCCGGATCTAGAGCAAGACTTGTTGTAGAGAGTTTTCCTCCTACATCAGAAAACTATGGCAAAGCAGTAGAAGCACTTAAATCTTGTTGAGTCGTGCCTATCTGGCAGAGAAGTAATAATACAGGCAACTCTATAGTTAATTCTAAAGACAAATTGGAAAGTCTTATGAATTTCATTCGAGGTGAAGTTGAAAATGAAGAAAAATTGTCTATGGCAATGGCTGGGATTGGTTCTGCAATGTCCAATAAGAAGAAAACATTGGAGAAAAAAGAAAATATACCCACTGCAGCTGGACTTCTAACTCAAAATAATAATGTATTTAATTGTATTTTTTGCGGAAGTAATAAGCATAAAAGTCATATTTGTTCAGATGCTAATAAGATGACACTTAAAGAAACAATTACTTGTTGATAATAATTGTTGTTTTATATGTTTTAAAGTAGGTCACACTACCAAAAGATACAGATTTTATATTAGATGTAGTAATTGCAATAAGAGGCATTTTTTGATAATGTTTCCACAATGGAATGAAAAAACTGGCAAGCAATTTAATGTTCCTAAGACATTAAGTGAAAACTCAAATAATTTATGTGTTTCTCAAGAAATATCTCTGGCTCATAAAGTTCTTTTACAGACATTTTCTGTCATTTTAAAGGGTAGTAATGGAGTTAGGCCATAATAGATACTGCAGCTCAAAGGTCTTATATTTTGGCTAAAACTGCAGTTGAATTAGATTATCCTATTTTGAAAAATGAATCAATAGTTCATACATTATTTGGTCATTTGAAAACTAAAGAGAAAAGACATAATTCTTATATGATTCATTTAAGTAATTTAGAAAACTCCTATGCTTGCAATTTCATAGCTTTGGATCAACCTAAGATTTGTGGAGAGCTTCAAGCAGTAAGTCGTGGTCCATGGGAATCCGAGTTATTTGTCAAAGGAATAACGTTGGTAGATAACGATTCTTTAGAAATTAATAATTGGTGCGGACGTTGCCGGGAAGTTATTGACATGTAAAGTTGTTCAATTAGCTTGTGGGTTAACTGCTGTTGAAACTCTTCTAGGACGGACATTAATGGGTAAATATAGGGTACCAGAAGTTGAAATTGAAACTCAAACTGTGTCCATTATATTTGTAACTTCTATGTTTACAGGTCAATTTAGTATAACGGATTCATGGGAACTAGATGTGTTAGGTATTACGGATCCTTTTGATAAATCTAAGGAAGAGTTAGCTAAGACAACAGTCGAGCATTTTAAAAAGACTGTTACTCGATGGTAGATACATGGTTCATCTTCCGTGGGTAGAAGGTAATCCAGTTCTACCAACTAATTATTTTCTAGCTTTACGTAGACTTGATTCTATGATAAAGAAATTAGAAATGGAAGGTTATATGTCTGATTATGAAGAAGTTCCCAATGAAGAGTCGGGTATTATTTATCCCATAGGCATGTTATCAAGGAGAATAGTACTACGAGAATCAGGCCGGTGTTTGATGCTTCAGCGCATGAGAAACACTCTCCATCTCTTAATTCATGTCTAGAGAAAGGTATCAATTTATTGGAACAAATTCCTACAATTCTTTTGAAATTTAGAATGAAAGCTATTGGAGTGATTGCAGATATTAAGAAAGCATTTTTGCAAATTTGGCTCGATCCAAGAGATCGCGATTTTTTAAGGTTTATATGGAGAAATACTAAAGGTGAATTAAAAGTTTTTAGACATTGTAGAGTAGTTTTCGGGGTTACAAGCAGTCCTTTTCTTCTAGGTGCTCTAATTCAATTTCACTTAGAACAATATTTAATTGATGGTTTTAAGAACATCACTAATGAGAGTAATGACTTGGAACTTAGTGGTTTTGTAGAACAACTTAAAAGTAGTTTCTATGTTGACAACTATGTAACTAGTGTAAAAAATCAAACGGAGCTTTCGCAATTTATGACAATTGCTAAAAATGTCATGTGGGATGCCAAATTTGACCTCAGAGGATGGGAATACACGGAACCTCTTCTTCCTTTAAATTGTAATAATTTATCTAATGTTTTGGGTTTAGTTTGGGATAGGAGAGATGTTGTAATAGTTGGAAAAACGTTAATTTTAAGAAAATTACTAAACGTACTTTGTTATCTATGGCTCACAGGGTGTTCGATCCGATAGGTTACACTTGTGCAATTACGTTATGTCCGAAATTATTTTTTGAGCGTACTTGGCAAGATAAATTAAAATGGGATGAAGAGTTAAGTGATGCTGCTGTTTTTTTCAGAATTTTAACTGAATCGGGTCCAGTTATTCAGTTAATTCAAGCTAAAGCTAGAGTTGCATCTATTAAGAAAAACTTTTTATACCAAGGTTAGAACTAATTTCAGCTACAATGGAAAGTCTATAGAAAATGTTCAAGTCGTTAAAAATGCTAATTATTTCTATTGGTCCGATTTATCCACAGTTATTGCATGGATTAATAGAAATGTACAGTGGTCAGTTTTTCTCAATAATAGAGTGACAGAAATTTTAAAATTAACTAAAAAAGAACAATGGCATTTAGTGCCCGGTTCCATGAATCCTGCAGATCTGCCTTCTAGAGGATGTTCAGCTAAAAGGTTATTGAACTCTAGGTGGTGGGAAGGACCTGATTGGTTAAGATTGACACCTGATTCATGGTCACCCGAAGTTGTAAATTTTAATGAAATTCATTGCTGTTGAGATGCGAAAAGGTGTTGGCTCGTGTTTATATACACAATCTAATTCTAGTTGGTATTGTCGATTTTTTCAAAGTATTCTGAAACAGTTCGAATGATCAGCTGGATTTTACGTTGTATTTACAATTGCAGGTATCATCAAAATCGTCGTTTAGGAGAATTATCTTCAACTGAATATGATTAAGCTGAGTTGGTTATTTTTAAATTAATCCAGCAGGAATCTTTTCCTAATTATGAAAAGAACAATGCCCTTGCTAATCAACATCCCTTTAAAGATGAAGTTGGTATTTTGAGAATAAAAAGAAAACTTATTAGTCGTGAAGATACATTTGATTTTCGTTGTCCTATTGTATTGCCTTCTAAGCATACTTTTATTTCTAATTTAATTATGGAGCAACATATTAAATCTTGTCATGTGGGCGTACAAGGTTTGCTGAGTTTAATCAGAGAGAGATACTGGATTTTAGGAGGTCGTCGCACTATAAGATCAGTGATTACTAAATGTATCCGATACAAAAGGTTCTCAAATAAAAATTTAGATTCAGTGCCATCGGCTCTTCCTGAGAATCGAGTTAAAGATGCTAAGGTTTTCGAGGTAATAGGAATAGATCTTGCAGGACCTTTGTATTTACAGGGCAATCAAAAAATTTGGATAGCTTTATTTACTTGTGCGGTATACAGAGCGATACATTTAGAGCTGCTGCCATTCTTATCAACTGAAATATTCTTGCAAACTTTTCGTCGTTTTGTTGCTAGAAAGGGACGTCCTAAGATTGTTTACAGTGACAATGGTTCCAATTTTGTAGGAACAGCTAACGCTCTTAAAGAAATCGATTGGAGTCGAATTTTAAAATATTGTAGGGTAGATAAAATAGAGTGGCGGTTTAATGTTCCAATTGGTAGTTGGTGGGGAGGTTTTTGGGAAAGGTTAATCCGTATATTGAAAGATTTATTACATATAACTATATGTTAACAATTTTGTGTGAGTGTGAAATTGTTATGAATAGTAGACCACGAACTTATACAGTCTGATTCGTCGCTAGAGTTGATTCCATTGACGCCTTCTGTGTTTATACAGGATTTGACAGATGTTTGTGTTCCAGACTGTGACATGATTGAATCTGAACAGTTGACTAGACGTGCAAAATATAGAAAAAGACTATGTGAAGAAAAGGTTTAGAGTCGAATATTTGGGCCAGTTAAGATTTACTCAAATAGCAAAGGTAGGCAAACATTTAGAAGTAGGTGAATGTTGGTAAAAGTTCAAAAAATTTTTAAAAAATGACAGTTATCTAACCCATTGTCAAGTTGGCAACATAAACAAAAAATACCCGTTGTAACGTTGAACGATTAATAAAGATGTAATGGCTGACACTCAACTGAACCATAATTGTTTTACTTTGTTTCACGTTTGCCATTTTGTATAAACATTTTAACAGGTTCTGGACCCAGTATACGCGACGTGATAAAAGTAGTGATAGCAATAATAGATATTTTGGTGTTGACGAGTTATTAATCATGGCTGTAAACTATTTAACTAGTGTTCCACGATTGTTAGGCCGAGAGAATTATCAGGACTGGTCTTTCGCGGTAGAAAATGTTTTTGTTCTAGAAGGCTTGACAAAATGAATTGAGGGGAGCTAGAAAAGCCAAGGCAAAATTAATCCTAACGTTGGATCCCTCCTTGTATTTGCATGTAAAAGAAGCAAATACAGCTAAGGAAGTTTGGGATATTCTTAAGAAGTTATATGAAGATACCGGATTTACAAGAAAAATCGGATTACTTCGGACGCTGATATCCTTGAGGTTAGAAAATTGTGATTCGATGGATTTATATGAAACGGCGCAAAAGTTAAATCGTACAGGTTTCAAGATTGATGAAACTTGGGTCGGTTCTCTTCTTTTAGCAAGTCTTCCTGAAAAATTTATGCCTATGATTTTGTCTATCGAACATTCAGGAATCGATATTAAAACTGATGAAATAAAATCAAAGTTGCTCGATATGCACATAGATGGCAATAACAAGCAAGAAGGGCGCTCTTGTCACTAAAGCACATTGGAAGAAATCGAAACCGACAGATGGCAGCACTAATTCTATAAACAAAAATCGAATTAATGTTACTTGTTATAAATGTAAAAAGAAGGGACATTTTATGAATGAATGTCCATATAATGAAAAGACGAAGCAAACAGGTGATAGCAACGCATTTAGTGCAGTATTTTTAAGTAAAAAATTTAAAACTACAGATTTTTATCGATTCTGGCTGTAGTACACATCTGACTGCTAGAAAAGATTGGATTAAAAATATTCGCAAAGAGCATGAGGTAAAAGAAATAACAGTGGCAAATAAAAACATAATGTGCAGGCGATATTGAAATTACAACTTTGGTTAAAGACAAAAAATTTGACATTACTATAAACAATATTTTGTATGTACCAGGTTTAACAACAAATCTTTTTTCTGTGTCACAACTTATTAAAAATGGTAATAATGTAAATTTTAATGAACGAGGTTGTAATATTTACAATAGTAAAGGCATACTCATTGCCACAGTAAATTTGCTAGATAACGTCTATCGATTGGATTTTGAACCACCGTTGTCCATTCAACATTCGTTATTTGCAGCAAATCCAGTCACAGATTTGTATACAGGAAATCAATCATTTTTCTTCTCCTAAATACTTTCGTGACTCCTAAATACTCTCGTGAAGGAATATTTAGAGGTTTTTATCAGTATCTCTGCGTAAGATTTATACTAATTATTGTTTGATGTTTGCTATATAGTATTTTAAATATTAAAGAAATATTTATAATAATTTATCCATCTAGTATATAGAATATCAAAACTGCTGATAAGAAAGTGATGACTTATGTGGATTTGTTATCATTTCTGTTGAAAAAAAAAACGAAAGTTGTACCATCAGCATCAATTTTAACAAGCTGTTTTACATGAAATCTTCTTGATAAAAGCAGATTCTATTACACGCTTGTTTAGAAAAGATTATATTTTTTAGTTTACCGTTTATTGTTAAAGTAGAGACAAAATGTTTAGACATATCTTATTTTTAACGATCTGTGTCTGTGCCTTTGGCGAGAAGGGTGTATTTATTGGAGTGGGCGTAGTGAAAGAGGAGTTGGAACATTATATAAACGATACGATAAAATGTCGCGAGGAGATAAAGCTGTGGAAGGAGTCTTGCGCTATTAAAAACAACAATAAAGCTACAGACATTTTAAGGTATATAACACAAATTTTATTATTAAATATAATTTTAGTTTTTTTTTAATGTTTTCAACATTTCTATTTATCCTAGTCACGCTATCCTAGTATACTGCTTTACAATTTAAAATATCTTAACTTGTAAGGTAGTATTCTAAGATCAGAAAATTTCATATGTCGCTATTTTAGCCTAGAATCTACCATAAGGGCTCTGAGGGGAGAAATCGTGGCCAGACAAAGACACATCGACGATATTTTAGAGGTGAAAGAAAAAAAATAATAGTGGTTGAAGAGGAGAATGTAAATCTAAAAGTAAACATTAGCACCTATGCTAAAAAGGTTCAAACTCTGGAGAGCGGATTGGGAGGATATAAGAACGACTTGGCTGCGTTAGAAGCGGAAAATCTCGAGACGTTTGCGAGAGAGGATAATGAACCAGACAGCTCTTATAAAAGCAAAGAAGGCCGAAATAAGAATACTAAAAAAGGAAAGAAGGTCTGAATATTTAGATGTATTAGAGAGATGCAGAAACGAGACAAGGACTATTTGTAATAGTAATGAGTCAGAGTTAAAAGATGAGATGTAGTTTTTTTATTTTTATAATTGTTTTTATTTTTGCATTCATTTTAATTTCCAAAAAAAACTAATAAAGTTAAAGTTTAGAATATCGATGCTCACGAGATGTTTTTTTTATTTCGTATATATTATGTTTTATTTTATTTTTCATTCATTTTTATTTTCATAAAGCTAATAAAGTTAAAGTTTAGAATATCGATATTTTATTTGGTTTAGACTTGTAATAAATTACACCTATTTTAGAGTTTGAGTTTTCACAAGTACCTGAAAAACATGTTTAATTTCTGCAAGACTTGAAGATTTAAATAATATATCTACCTATATTTATATAATTATTAACTTCACTTTAAAAAGTTAAATATCCTTATAATATACAGGGTGGCGAAAATTTTATTGCAATGTATTGTAATCTCGGAAACCGTAAGAGATACGAAGTCGGTTAAATGGGACAAAAGTTTCTCAATTTGAAGGCTAATCGACTGGTGCTTTGTATCCACAGATATCAGGGACGGTTTTCATAATAATTGATAAAATCCAAAATTGCACATTTTCTATTTAATGCTCCAGTGGTTTTATTTTGAACAACAGAAAAAGTGCATAAATCTTTTTTGTTTGAAAACGTCTGATAATATATTTTGAATCTAACGTTTAGTTTCCGCCCAGCCACCATCAATTTTTTTTCTCAAATACGGATCTGTACTTTTTATTTGATTTTTTAATAGCATCCTAAAAACAAAGAACAACTATCGAGATTTTGTCATTGCTACTAACAGTATATAAATAAAATAATTTTTGTGGACATTTACGAATTATGGTCTATTTAGCAGTAAAAACAAATATTTCTATGCAAGAAAAAATCCCCATCTTGAACATTGGCCACCAAGAATTCGAGAGTTTAATCCGATGTATTTTTACTTGTGGGGCAAATTTAAAATACAGGAGTTCCTCAAAATGTTGATGTGTTCGAAGAGTTAGAACTTGGCAACAGCTCAAATGACCAATAGAAATGAGTTATTCATAATTCATTTTGAACAGTTAATGTGAATTAATAAATTTATTATGATATAAAATAATTTGCTTCCTTTACATTCTTATGTATTATTGACTTCAGTTAATGTACAGGACCGTTTTTAAAAGCCGTTATACTAAATAGTTAAAAATTCATTCAAATAATTAAAAATGGACTAGGTGTAATACATACAGGAAATAAAATGCTATACAAAAATCACATAAAAAGTGCAGGTCCATATTTGAGAAAAAAAAGTTGAGTGTGACTGGGCGGAAAAATTTAATATTATCAAACTGTGAGTAATACGTTTTCAAACAAAAAAGTTTTATACACTTTTTTTCTATTGTTCAAAATAAAAGCACTAGAACATTAAATAGAAAATGTGCAATTTTGGTTTTTATCAATTATTATTAAAACCGTCTCTGATATCTGTGGATGCAAAGCACCAGTCAATTAGTTTTCAAATTGAGAAACTTTTGTTCCCTTTAACCGACGTCGTATCTCTTACGGTTTCCGAGATTACAATACATCGCAATGAAATTTTCGCCACCCTGTATATATATATATATATATATATATATATATATATATATATATATATATATATATATATATATATATATATATATATATATATATATATATATCATGAAAGCTACTTCTACTGCCATCTAATGGCAGAGAAGAGCATATGAGGAGAAAGTATAGGCAACCCAAATAGCACGTATGGATAGACGCGACATCTACCTGGGGTGATTATAAATCTATAATCGAGCCACTTTCTCCTTCGTTTGCAAAAGCAAAGTCGTGTATAAATACACAAAGGTAGAGAAGAACCTTTTAATTAATCATATGATTAATTAAAAGGTTCTTCTCTACCTTTGTGTATTTATACACGACTTTGCTTTTGCAAACGAAGGAGAAAGTGGCTCGATTATAGATTTATAATCACCCCAGGTAGATGTCGCGTCTATCCATACGTGCTATTTGGGTTGCCTATACTTTCTCCTCATATGCTCTTCTCTGCCATTAGATGGCAGTAGAAGTAGCTTTCATGATTATTCTGCTTTATGCCCGCTGAACAGGCGATAACCAGAGAGGAAATTTTTAATTAATTATCTACTAGTCTAGCTGATGAGATCTGATATTGATCGAAACAGCTGTCCTAGACCGTAGAATGATTAATTAAAAGGTTCTTCTCTACCTTTGTGTATATATATATATATATATATATATATGAACGATACTTCTACTGCCATCTAGTGGCAGAGAAATGTGAGGAGAAAGTATAAGCTACATATTTAATAAAGTCTCTCTGGCTGAAGATGTCTCGCAACTTCCAACTGTCTGAAATAACAATTAAAAATATTCATTCTTGTAGAACATGTAAAAAAAATCGGCTGTGTCACCCCAGGACTTTCCCGGCTCGACCGTAGAGAATATGTAATTTATTATTATTATTTTAATTACAAAATACTAAGCATTGCATTGATTTATGGAACACATTAAAAATAGCGAGCTGATGGTGAATTAATATTTCAATGTTGGTAATGACATAAGCTGCGCATGCCCACGTCATATATCATACTGCTACAATTAGGATCTCCTAAAATCATGTGTGAAAACTATTGGGAATTCGGGAAAAATTTTCATACGATAGTTGTAGGGAATTTTAAATGTGTATTTTTTTCGCCATCTAGCGGCGAAACTATGAGGAATTCGATAAAAGTTATACATAAAAGTTAAAGAAAATTTGATGCTTTACAACTCTGCACAAGAAAATTTTGCACTAAATACATTGTTTGTCCTCAAAATCAAGAAAAACTGAGAAAACATACATGCACGTTTTTTACGCGCGAAAACTATTGGAAATTCTGGAAAAAGTTTAAAACAAAAGTTATAGAGAATTTTATTCTCTAAAACTTTGTACTACAACATTTTGCAATAAAATTATTTGTTTGTCCTCAAAATCAAGAAAGACTATAGAAAACATACATGCACATTTTTTACGCGCCCTCTAGTGGCGCAACTATTGGAAATTTTGGAAAAGGCTTAAGACAAAAATTATAGGTGATTTTCTGTTCTAAAACTTTGTACTACAATTTGCACTAAAATGTATTGTTTGTCCTTAAAATTTAAATAAAGCAAAAAATTGTTACATGTATATTTAACCAATGTCGGTCTTGAGGACCCTCCACTGTACCGATTTAAACCAAAAACTAATGGTCGCATTCTAGGCACACACCGACCCTCCATACCAAATTTCAGCTTGATTGGTCAAACGGTTCGGCAGTTATCGTGGAAGATTACACACAGACACACAGACAGACCATAAGCTGGAAATGGTCTGAATCTTCTTGGGGGACCTCAAAATGGATATTTCCATCGATTTCTCGATTTTTTTTTGCTCGTTCACCTTACTTTCCCTTTGATGGGTCCGGGAAGGTAAAAATAAAAGGAAAAATGTTATAATGAAAAAGTAAAATGAGATATTAATTTTAGAAAATAAAATGAATTAAATTTTGATAAAATAAAAATTATTTTGATGATACAATACAACTGGCTTCCTTTAATTTAATAAAAAATATCTTCTAAATTACAATAATAAATTTATTTCCTATTTTTCAAGAATAATTTTCTACTACAATACTATTTATGATTTTGAACTAATCAATGAGTTTGGAAAAACTCAATAACCAGTCTCTTATCTCTCGATACTAGTTTAGTGAATTTTATTCCAGCTACTAGTGTTTTACCACAGGTTTATAATTATATACCCCAAAAGCGTAAGTACTTATTATCAGTAGTTTTTAATTATTTTTAAAATTTTGATTGCATAAACGTAAAAATTTCCGAAAGCATAATTCAACTGTAAAGGGTTGTCTATTTATTGCTGCTACCCCGTTAATTAATTACGACTTCAATATTTACATTTCCACTGCGAATACTGAGACCCAGAAAAATTTCTTCTAGTATGTATTTACTCAAAGACTTGGATAAAAGTTACATGTTTAAAGTCAAATTTAATTATGTAATATATTTGGTACATCTTAGAGATTACTATGCATAATAGAAGCCAAATGTGCGAATTTAATAACAGTAAAAACATGAAATAATAAAATGAAAGTGGTTAGCTAAATATCTGATATTATTTTACAGTCTAAAAAATGTATACTTACGAAACTATGTTTCACTCCACTCTCTCTATCTTTTCTGCTAATTCTAGCACGATTTTTTTTTATCATTAGTGCATTGATTCCTTCTATTAAACCAGAGTAATGATCCAACAAATTTTTAAACTCTCCAACTTCTTCGGCCGCTTTACGTAACTCCTCCTCCTTTCTGGTAAGGAGGAGTGAAACAGCCCCCATCCTGTTGTCGCTCATGTCAAAAGGGTCGGGGGAAGTTGGGGTCGAGGGGTCTTCTATTTTGATTTGAACTTGACTATTCATTTTTTTGTTCAAAACTGTAGATCACTATGAAACTATAAGAGAATATCAAAATTGTAACTGAGATTGCCGTATTTATACTCTTTAAGCTGCCCACAGACTAGCATACATGTGCGTCATACATGGTTGTTATACATGTGTATCGTACATGTATGACAAGGGGTTTTATCCACAGACCTACACACTTGCTTATCACACAAGTAGTTTGTTTAGTACGAATACATTCTACTGGCAGCGGCGTACGCTGTTTTGATTAAAAAGAAAAAAAAATAGTTCAAAACAAAAAAAATGGAACAAAACTTGTCAAAGATTGGCTTCTATAAACTCTGTCAAAAACGTTTTGGAAATGTTTCTTAAATCTGACATTGTCCAACAATGGGGAGTTCAACAAAAATATAACCTCACGTTTTTTCTTTATTAACTGTTAGAATTAATCAAATAAAACCCATTGAGTTTAATTATCTACCGTAATTTGAGCTAGATTTTTGAATAAATTAATTAAAAAATTCCATTTTCTAATTATTTGAATATGCCGCCATTACGATCGTGACGTCACTTATGTGCAATGAAGTTACCGTCAAGCCATTAACTACAATTATGTACAGAAGACGAATGAATAACAGCTGTTAAATCTCACTTATACAGACAAAGATGGAGAAAACCATTATATGATAATTGGATAAAGATGAAAACTTTGACTTATGAACTGTGAATTCGCATTCAAAATCGAGAGAGATAAATAAATATTAGATTCCGATGTTAGATAAAGAAAACGACTATTTTAACGAGATCATGTAATAATTTGCTGTTTGGTACATAAGTGCTGGGCACAAGCGTCCTCATTAAGTAAAAGGTCGCGTCCGCGTCTGCTTACTGAATATTTCACTGTCATTGTTGTAGTTTGTACTCTATAGAGCTGGTTGATGTTGATAGTTTTCCGTGTTTATTTGTATTTGTAAACATACGTAAACAAAGGTAAAAGTAAACACAATTAAAAACATATTGACCAAACGACACTTTATAAGCAAACGTCATCTATATTTGAAAGTGTCAATTTTATTTATAGAAACTGGCCCACATTAATATTATGCACATTATGCACTATTGCACATAAGTGACGTGGGTGCACTACAAGTTGCATAGATGCAGTAATTTTTAAATATCAATTTTTTCATGTTAAATTAAAGAAAAAAACAGAAAATTAGATTTTTTCATAAAAAGAAATTCATTTTTTTCTTAAATAATGCAAAAAAGATGGACTAATATTTCAAGTTGAACTCCCCATTGAAAATAAATTAAATATTAATACAATAATTACAAAAAGTAATAATATATAGGCTGCGGGGCATTACGAGACACTGTACTAAAAATGTGTGCGAATAAAGCGTGATCGTGGCCACACACCGACACACTTGTATGACGTTCATGTTTGTGCATACATGAATTCCGGTCATTTCCGAAAACTTGTGTGACGTACATGTTTACAATTTTTTACCCACACACTGGTAAACATGAATGCGCAAGCATGTTTGACAACCATGTATGACGCACATGTATGCTAGTCTGTGGGCAGCTTTATATGGCAATAAATTATTTCCCCACCATCTCCATGAAATGTAAAAAAATTTTCAAATCATTTTTAGATGAGGGTATCTTAATTGAATAATTTTAAACATCTAAATAAAAATTTTATAGTTTCCCTTACATGGATATTTTTGATCTGGTTTTCATTAACAAATAATATTAGTTCTACTTACTTTTAAAATAGACCTGATACGGTATCAGAATAAAAAGAAGTTGTTAGAATTACCCTCGACTTATATATGGTATTCCTGATTATCTAACAAGTTTCAGAATTTAAGCGATTAAATAAACTGCGTTTTATCCCAAATAATGAGTTGTTATTCCAAACACTACACAGTGAGCATCATACTGTTTAAAAATAATTGAAAATATTAATTTAAGAGTGATAATATGAATTAATGCGACGCAAGTTATATATAACCATATTATATATATTGTTATGAAATACTACGTTGCTCTCAATTTGGGGTGAGTTCTATATAAAAAAAAATAATAAACATTACAAAAATAAAAAAAAACTAAATTAATAAATGTCCTTATGTTCGCCTTTCACTCCAATCTTCTGCAATTATCTTATCTCCTACCTTGACCAATCACTTCTTCTAAATAGGTACCTCTTCTTAACCTGACTTCCTAATCTCCGTTTTCCAATTTACTAAACCTCTATACTCCTCCTTACATTCTTTTACTATTCGTCCTTTCTGTTAGTCGCTTTCTTATTTAGCTCACAAAACTGAATTTATCTCTTATTTTATTATTTATTGTTTTTTTTTTTTTAAATAAAATTTTGTAATTTAATCAGTGTATAAATATTTTTTTTATTTTCCATCTTTCTACATCCTCTTACAAAAACCATTACTTAATATTCTGACCAACAACCATTTTTTCTTTCTTATAAAGAATATTTGACTTGTTTATTATTTTTTTTTCAACTGTCCGTCTCTAAATTAAAAATTTTTTTTTTGTTACTTGATTCACGAATAAAATTTTTTTAATCACTTTTGACAAACTTGCCATTTACTTTTTAATTATACAGCAAAAATTTACTTTGATATTCTATCAAAATTTTAACTTTCTCTATTAACTTATTATACAAATAATAATCATTCACATTATAATAATGATATGATATTACAAATAAGATTTTTTTTTATACTCCACAATTGTTGATTTTAAATATTTTATACACCAATTATTTTCAATAAATACTTTAAAATTATACTTTTAATAATAAACTCTATTTATAACATTCAAAATTCAGAAATGTTATTCAAACCTTTTAACAACTAACTAATAATTAACTTATAAAAATGACTCATACAGAGTATTTCATTACAATATATATCTATTATTTTATATTATATTTAATATTATATAATTATTATTTTGTAGGCCTATGGTAAATTCACTTTCAATATTAAAATCATTGGATCTGATAAATGCCGGCATTATGCTGAATATTACTTTTCCGGACTATCTTTTAAAATAAGATGAATTGTTTTTATACCAGCTTTTATCTTATTATTGTTTATGTCATTTAATTGTTTTATATAAAAAGCAGGAACACCTTATAGAAGGATTCATTAATTAATTACGATTCTTTTAATACATTTATTTTTATATTTTTCAAAGTCAAAAAATAAAGTTCATTTTTCAAAAACTTGTCTCAAAACTTAATTCGCAGGAGCCCAGTCCGGAATATAAACGAGTACTGAAATAACAGCTAACGGAGGTGTATCGTATGATATTTTATTTCATCCTGTCTTTCATGTTGATTAAAATAAAAAGTTCACAATTTGGCATTACAATTTGACATTGTGATCGAGCCATTTGTTTTTCATATTTACGTATGATTGCGATTTGTTTGTCACTGTCAATTAAAATATTTGTGTTTGAAAATATGGAGGTTTCTAAAATCAAAACTGTTTTGCTAGGCAACAACATTACGGTACCTGTTACTGTAATGTTCCGTTTACCAACTACAAAAGAGTACAGGGTAAGTAGATTTACTGTACGGGATAAAATAAAATATATTTTCAATTTATCTAGACATAGTTTGGGATCGTTCGCTTATATTCTAAATTGGTATAATATTGTGTTCTTAATCGTGTTTTGAATTAATATAAACAAGTATGTACATTTAGATAAATATTATATATTTTTTTTTGTAATAATCTAATAGCCACATATTGACTAATGTTCTTATTTTTAATATACAAATCCATTCGGTTAAAGTCTGCACTATCCATTCAAATTATCGTACGATTTCTAAAAACATTTTTATAGTGTATACAACTATCATTTAAATAGTTGGTATTTTATAGAGCTAAATCTGTTCTGATATATGGTTTCATATTTTAATCAACCGGGTCCAAACGATTATTACTGTCGTAGGAACTAAAGTCAAAAAGACTATAGACTTTTTAAAAAAAAAAGAATAAATAACTGGGGTATTATTCTGATGTATTCTTTATTGAACTTCTGATTACGAACTGATTCGTACATTTAAAAGATTTGTCGTAAATAACTGTCGCCTGGTTCCCAAATGTTTGAACGAAACATAAAATAATGATTTTTTATTTATTTATTCTTAATCATATGTAGTTAGAGCAAGTTTAAATGTCGCAAAAGAACTGGTCAGAATTATAAAAATACCTGTAAATCATACCGGTTTTAGTATCTAAATAAACGTTCGTATTATGCATTTTTTAATCAGATGTTCAAGTTCAAAGTCTGCTAAGAACTGGTTACTATCAATTATATATAATTTAATTCTTTTGCCGACGGCTTGTATACAATAATATTTTATTTTTATTTTCAATATGTCGGTTTTTATTTAAAAACGCAAGGAAATAATTTTGAACCATTTATTTCTAATACTCGAGTATTTATTTTAACTGTCCTATAACTATGGTATCTTTTGTACAAAATATTACAGATATTTAAAATATCAAACTAGATTATTTCTATTCGTATTTTCTAAACATGTTTTCCCCCACAGCAGAGACCAACGCGACTTAGTAGTGAAAGTGGAGGGAGTGTGGCCTCGCTATAGAAAGAGTGGCTATAGGGTCGCCTGGCTATAGGGGGGCCACCTCTACTGGTCTTAATAAAACTCCTATTGAAATGTGGACACACACAAGACCCGATGTAAGCAATCTACGTATTTTTGAAAGTGAGGTTATGATGCATATACCTAAAGAAAAACGTCGTAAATGTTATAAAAAATCCAAGAAAACCTTTTTAGTAGGATATAGTGAAAATATTAAAGGCTATAGACTGTACGATCCAGGAATAAAAGACATTGTGATAAGTGGGAGATTCTGAGGAAAGTATTTATGAAGAATTATTTGATCATTCAGACATTTCTAATGTCTCTGATAATATACATGATGCAGATATTGACCTTGTTCCTGAGATTTCTATGGAGGTACCTGAAACGATCAGAAAATCTCAAAGGGTATCTAAACCTAAAGTATATGATGATTATGTTAGTTACTTATATTTAGATACTGACAGTGATCCAGTTTCCATAGATGATGTCATGTCCATGCCTGATCGAAACCAGTGGTTGGAGGCTATGAAGGAGGAATTGCAGTCATTTGAAGATAATGATACATGGGAGCTAGCAAATGCTGCAGAAAGTGACACAGTGGTGCAATGTAAGTGGGTGTTTAAAAGAAAAAGTGATAGTGTGGGTAATATAAAATATCGTGCTAGGCTCGTAGCCAAAGGTTTTACCCAAAAACAAGGTATAGACTTTGAAGAAACCATTTCACCTGTTGTTAAACATTCTACTTTGAGACTTTTGTTTGCTCTTTCACCTAAATTAGATTTAGATATTTTTCATCTTGATGTGGCAAGAGCTTTTCTAAATGGTGATCTAAAAGAAAAGGTTTTCATGACGATACCTGAAAGTTTAGAACTATATGGTTCAGAAAATAAAGTTTTAAGGATTAAAAAGGCTATTTATGGCCTTAAGCAGTCATCTAGATCATGGTATGAGAAATTTGATAATTTTCTGAATAATTTAGCTCATAAAAAATCTCATTTAGAACCCTGTTTATATACAAAGATGGAAAATGACTCGAAAACCATTATTTCTAGCTATGTTGATGACTTCTTTATCTTTTCAAATAGTTAAGTTGAATCAGATGATTTAAAATTGAAATTAGGTCAAGTTTTTAAGATTAAAGATTTAGGAGAAGTAAAGAAATGTTTAGGTATGCGAGTAAACATACAGTGTGTTGCATTTAAGATGAAGACACCCCCATATTTTAGTTATTTAAAGGAATACAGATCTGAATTTTCGGACAGTTATAAACGGTGACGGGTCACATTTTTTAAGATACTTAACCGAATTCTGAATATTAAACTCAGCCTACTACGAATTGACAAATAGGGCCGATTTTCAATATTTTGTTTCGCGTTAGAGATATCGAAAAAAGTTATTAGAAAAACTTGTTCATAATATTTTTTTAGGTCAGTATACCAATTTTCATGACAAAATTCGCATTTTTAATTTTTTCAATATTTTGGTATTTTGGTCTCCCGATATACACGCCTCGATTTTTATTTTAGGGACATGTTAAAGAACAATCTCTATAAAACAAGACCCAGAAATCGAGGTAAACTTTATGAGAGGATAAGAATGTCAAGAAATCAGCATCCCTCAACTTAGACCAGTAGCTGGACAGAATGGAAAATTAATTGAAAAATATATTAGAACAGACGGAGATCTAGTTGAGAGAGACCACATCTAATTACAGTTAATTAATTGTTTTGTATTAGGAAAATTATTGTTTCATTAAATATTATTATTTTCCATGGCACACTAAGTATAAAATTAAAAAAAAAACGTGTATTGAAAAAATTAAAAATGCGAATTTTGTCATGAAAATTGGTATACTGGCCTAAAAAAATATTATGAACAAGTTTTTCTAATAACTTTTTTCGATATCTCTAACGCGAAACAAAATATTGAGAATCGGCCCTATTTGTCAATTCGTAGTAGGCTGAGTTTAAAATTCAGAATTCGGTTAAGTATCTTAAAAAATGTGACCCGTCACCGTTTATAACTGTCCGAAAATTCAGATCTGTATTCCTTTAAATAACTAAAATATGGGGGTGTCTTCATCTTAAATGCGACACACTGTAGATAAAAAAAATGGTTTTATATCTCTTGATCAAGAACAATATATAGACCAGCTGTTAAAAAGGTTTATTATGTTAGATTCAAAAACTGTTGGTACTCCAATGGAGATTAGTTTAAATGTAAAGAGAAATAATGATGACAATAATGTACAGGTTCCTTATCAGCAACTTATAGGAAGCCTTATGTACCTTTCTGATATTTCTTTCCCAGTGAGCTACTTAAGTCAGTTTAATAATTGTCATACCGAGACATATTGGAAGCATGCAAAACGCATTTAAAATATTTAAAAGGAACAAAAAATTATGGTCTAAAATTTGGTAAAAATGGTAATTCTATCACAGGTTTTGTTGATGCTGACTGGGGAAGTAATACCTATGATAGGAAATCATATACAGTTTTTGTTTTCAGCTTTCAAATGGTCCTATTGCATGGGAAAGCAAAAAGCAAAGAAATGTTGCCCTCTCGAGTACCGAAGCCGAGTATATGGCAATATCGGAGGCTGCCAAAGAGGCAATCTATTTAAAGAATATGTTATTTGAGTTGACAAGTATTGAAAATTGTGTAACCTTATACAATGATAATATGGGTGCTCAAAAATTGTCAATTAATCCTATTTTGAACAAACATACTAAGCACATCGACATACGACATCTTTTTATAAGAGAAGCTGTTGCTCAAAAATATGTTCAACTCAAATATTTGGAAACGGCCAATATGCCAGCAGATGCTTTGACTAAAAGTTTAAGTTGTAATAAGCATAATAAATTTATTCAAGAATTAGGAATAGTTAAAGTAAATTAAATATTGTATTGACTCTTGTTGTATTTAAATATTTTTTGATCTTGTGGGAGTGTTGGTAAAAGTTCAATAAATATTTAAAAATGACAGTTATCTAACCCATTGTCAAGTTGGCAACACCAACAAAAAATAACCGTTGTAACGTTGAACGATTAATAAAGATGTAATGACTGACACTCAACTGAACCATAATTGTTTTACTTTGTTTCACGTTTGCCATTTTGTATAAACATTTTAACAGTGAAATAGTATTAGTAGGTTATGATAATGCTAAAGAAATCGACTGGCCTTTGGCTCGTATTATTGAAGTCATTCCGGGTAAAGACAAAGAGATTAGGTTGGTTAGAGTACATACAAAAAATGGCGAACTTTTAAGACCTATTCAGAGAATTTTCCCATTAGAAATAAAGTCATCTGAACTAATTAAAACTTATAAGAAAAGTTCAAAATCTGATGTTAAAGTTGAGAATGTTAAGACTCAGAGTGGGCGTCAAGTAAGAAAACCTAATCTGTTTTCATTTTAAGTATAATATTACTATTATATTTTGAAATAATTTATTAGTTTACGTATGTTACAATGTTATTGTTGTTACCATTTCTGAAGTGTAAATAAAAATTGCAAGTGGGGAGTATATAGTATTTATAATATAATAGTGCTAATTGTGTACTACTAGATAAATTTGTCGTTGTAATTTTCAAACTTACATTATCCGAGAAAAGTAATAAATAGTTCATCCAAAAAAGCTTTCCTTATTAAATTAGTAACCAAGATTTTATACATTGTGAGTTATTGTAGCTTCATTAGCAACCATTTTGAAATTTTTCCGAAACTTATTTTAATAAAAAAACCAATTGTATGAAAAAATCTATTTTCCGTTTGAAAGTAAATTATTTTAGTTAATTCAATTCGCAGAATCCTTGGAATTTTCATCATAAAATTAGAATGAAAGACGTTATTTTCAATTTTGTTTGAACGGTTGCAAATGTCTCAGAGGAAGTAAATTTCTATTTTTCAGAACTTTTTGTAAATTTCTCGGCTCTTATAAATCAAAAATTCATTAAATCCCGATTTTTAATATCTTCTGATCAAAATAAAGGGCTGCAGTATTATTTAAACGTACCTACCCTTCATTTTACTGAATTTTTAAAACATTTGTAATTGTTAAATTTTTGGCTCGTAATTACTGGCCTAATATGTATGCTAGTAGAATCAGCTAGTACTCAATTTTATGGAGAAATAATTAAAAAAAAAATAATATATTACCTTAATTTGTTTTACACTAGTTGTAATTTTGTTAGGTGTTGGATCCATCCTAATCGTCTATTGAAATCCTATCAAATGATGTCTATAAAACAGGCATTAGGAAGCAAAATACATATTTGCTAATCACAACCAAAACTAGTATGTCACCTATCCCAAATGAAACTGGACACATGGTACCAAAATGTATTCCATATTATGATGAAAAATTGTAACCCTAAAATGACATTATTTGTTTATATTATTTGTAGTAAATCAATGAGTTATCAAAACAAGAGAATTTCAAGAACTTACCAATATTAGTTATTCCAGAAGCGTTTCTATAAGCATAATCGAAAAACAAACAATAAAACTAGCACACAAAAGCAAAATATATCAATGCCAATTATTAATTTTTACCTCTCGCCCTTCAGATAAGAGAGGTATATTATTAATATCATAAATGAAGTCTTCTGTTAGATTTTTGGTAAATTTTTTTGAATATTTCCCCATCATATTCGATTAGTTTTAATTTGAATGTAAACGTGCGTCTATTGAGGGTCTCCATACGTCCGTCACTCAAAAAATCACTGTCCGTCAATGTCAAAAGTCAAACCAAACGTCAAATCAAATAAAGCTACAGTGTTGCCAGATCGTAAAATTTTTTCTCAACAATAGAATCTGGCTCCAGCATGATAACTGTTCAGCGAAATTTCGACTTATTCAAATCAAACCTTTAATAGCCATATTCACCGTCTGGCGCTTAAGCGGAGCTTGGCTAAGCTGGCTTAAAATTTAAAGCTTCGCTTTGGATCTGCCATTATGCACCGCATAAGTGTAAGCTCGGCTTCTTTAAGCCTACAATAAACATGGCAACATCGTAAATATATGCTCTTCTTCTTTTATTCCCAGTTAATTTGAAAAATAACTTACAATTTCGTTATTTGTACCAATTGTTTAATTGTAATTGTACCATTACCACAGCCACACCCACTTTCTCTATGGCCACACCTCCCTGTGATTTGTACCCTGGCGGTTGTGGATGTGCATTTGTATTGTTTTATTTTATTTTTATTTAGTTTTCTATTGTGTTTAATAGTTTAATTATGAGTTCTAGTAGTAGTTCTCAAAAAACACGTGTGCCAAATTTCACGAAAGCTGAAATTGCACTTTTGTTAAATTTAATTGCAAATAAATATGCATTGACGTTGGAGGACAAAAAAACAGATCGAGAGTCCACCGATCAAAAAACCAAAGCCTGGCAATTAATTGAAGATGAGTTCAACGCTTCTTCGACTTCCGGAATATATAGAAATTATAGTTCTTTAAAAAAGTTCTATGAAAATCGTAAAAAAAACTTAAGAAAGGCTTTGGCTGACGAGAGAAAAGAAATAATGCTAACAGGAGGTGGTCCGCCACCAAAAATAAAAAAAGACGATAGCGATGACATCCTACTATCAATTTTAAATAACAAAACTCTTGTGGGCATTAACAGTCCCTTTGATGACGATGCAGATACTTCATTTATTGAAGTCATTAATAAAAGGGATGATAACATTGTTATCGAATTTAATGAAAATGATGAAGAGAAAATTCAAATGGACCAAATCCAGGCAGTAGGTATACATTTTATATTAGATGTTTTTATATTTAAATTTTGCATTTCAGAGCACTTCTGCTGATGATGGTGACCCTTCCAAATACAATAATGTTGCTGCTTCAAATAATTGGAAAACATACACTCCATCTCTGTTACAAACACCCACTACTGCTGCACTTATGAGTGATTCTGAAAATAAGGTCAGTTTTATTTTTCTTCTTATTCAGCTAGTTCTAATTAAAGTAACATTTTCAGATATCAAAAAAAGCTAGTAGTCGAAGACGACCAACAACAATCGTTAAACCACTAACGTCATCAGAGATTGCTAAAAAATATGACATTTTACTCGATAAAAGACTGCAGCTTATCGATGTTCAACTTGAACACACAAAAGTGGAAAATGAACTCATTATAAAAAAACGTAAAATGGAAATTGAGCTTCTACAAATTGATCTTAATTCAAAAAAGAAGTGAAGGCATTAATTTTTTAATAAATCTATGTTATATTTTATCGTTTTAATTTACTGCCCCATAGAACCCAAATTCTCCACTGTCTTATAAATATATAAAAAGGATATTTTTTTCTTCAGGTTACTGTATGTGTTAAGAGAGAGTGCAAAAATACTATTAAAAGGACTTTGGAATAGTTTTATTAACACTTCAAGAATAAATAAGACATTATTTGACTGTTTAACTGTGTTGGCTTTTACTTGATGAAAATTCATATATTTAGAAGAATAAAAAGTTTTATGATTTACATAAAAAATATAACAAAAGTTATTTAATGACTATGTAACGTGTTTCGTTGTATAACAACTGTATCAGACAAATATTAACAAAAATATCCTAAAATATATATTACAACTAAGATTAAAAGGTATTACAATGGTGTAAAGTATTGAAAATAACATTCATTAGAGTCGTTAAAGGATTACAATTTTTTTAGAAGATTTATAATAATTTTAAAAAGCTATTAACATTCCTCGAAAGGTTTACAAGTATTAACAAAGGAGAAAGTTATTGATTTCTAATGATTCCAGGTAATTTACACAATGTTTTATGTTTACAAAAAATATAACAAAAGTTATTTAACTGTGAAACATGTTACTAGTTATTCAATAACTTTTTTTATATTTCTTGTGTAAATTATTAAATTTTTTTATTTATCTAAATAACGTTGTTTTAAAAAACCACAGTAAGGTTTTAGTTACAAACTGCTACCTCCCTATATTAGCAAAGTAATTATTTACTATATCATTTCTGAAGTCATAGTTAACATTTTGCTGTAGATTTATATTGGGAATATCACCCTGTTGGATCAGGTAGTCCAGTTCTTCTCCATTAATATCTGCAGGAGCAGGTGGAACATCTTCATGCATCGTCAAAGCAATATTATGCAAAACTGCCGTAGCAACAATTACACTTAGAGCAGTTTCAACTTTGCATCGCAACCCATAACACAATACTGGAAATCTTCTTTTCCAAACACCATTCGTTCTTTCTATGGTATTTCTGGTACGAATATGTGATTCATTATACAGCCTTTCTGCTTGTTGTTGAGGATTTGCAAGTGGAGTTAATAAATATGATTTTAGCGAGTATCCTCTATCACCTAAAAAATATCAAGATGTAAACTGAGTGAGGACACATGTAATTCTTTTAAATTTTATATAATTCTTAGATATACTATATAAATTGCTAGGTAAGGTAGGTTAAGTTCTACTAGTCTTCTGATATACTGTTTATTATGAAAGAAAAACATATTTTTACTAGTTATACTTACCAAGTAAAATAGCAGATCTGAATTCACCAGCTTCAAATCTAGCTCTTAAACGGCTGTTGTTAAAAATTGTTGAATCGTGGGCGGATCCGGGCCATCTGGCTACAATATTATTAATTTTTAAGCCACTATCACATACCAATTGAACGTTAAGAGAAAAATACGATTTTCTATTTCTATAGATTTCTCCGTCTTCTCCACCTTAAATTAGAATTACACTGTAGATCAATAAATAATATGAATTATGCTCACCTGGTGAACAAATTTTAACGTGAGTACCATCAACGCATCCAATGACACGAGGAAATCGAGCTATATGGTGAAAATTGTTCTGACATGATAGTACCTCTTCTGGAGTTGATGGCATTTTAATAAAGCGATTGCGTAGACTAGCTATCACTTCTGACACTTTTTTTACAATCCTGGACACTGTACTTTGATTCATACCCATAAAATCACTAATGTTTATCTGATGGGCACTACTTGCATAAAACATAAGTGCTGTTAAAAGCTGATTAACCGGGGATACACTATTATTCCTGAAATAAATATGTATAACGGGTGAAAAGTATCTTATCGTTTGTCTTCATCAAGATACTTACAAATCATTTTCAAATTCCAACTGATCTTCTATCAGTTCTAATACCGATAGCACCGCCTGTTTTGTTAATCTGAACCGGCAAAAAAAACTCATATCGTCCATATCCTCAATATAATTATGTCTCGTGTTATATCGACGTGGAAACCCAAATTCGATAATATCTAGAATATCGATATCATCTTCCAAAAAGATTTCTTCCTCGATATCCATAGGTAATAGGTAAACGCAAAAAAATTGTAAACTCGCGGATCGTAAAAGCACTGATAAAAAACCAATTCAAGTGGGTTTATAGTTTATTTCAACCTCTCTATTTATAGGTTATATTTACTATAAGCTTAGCTTTAATATTTAAGCGCCCAAATTTGACAGCTTAATTTTAATCTCGCTTAAATACAATATTTGCTTCGGTGCATATCAAATATGTGAGTTAAGCGGGTTTAAGCTTAAGCTAAGCTTATTCTAATACGGTGCATATGGGCCTAAGAGGGGCGTCGAAACGGGCTGCTGTCACGATTTCAGTTGGCAATACTGAAATTGACGAGAAAAATTGACGATTTTGTAGAATACAAATCTCGAGAACGAAAGTTTTGTTTGTAGAAATATTTATACCTATAATAGCTTACACATTGGAATAGGACATCTCCTTTTTTGAACTAAATCTGAGCAGTAATAAAGAAGATATCAATCATTTAGTGAAGGTGTGTTTTTGACATTATTGACAATTTTTGACAATTTTTGACAATTTTTGACAATTTTTGACAATTTTTGACAATTTTTGACAATTTTTGACAATTTTTGACAATTTTTGACAATTTTTGATCACCAATTTTAACGTGAAAAGGAGATGTCCTAAATCAGGCATACAGTATCAATTTCTGAAAATATTAAATCTCAAAAATTTATATTTCTCGAGATTTGTATTCTAGAAAAAAAACTTATGCAACTTGCGTTACACAAGTTCAGGCATTTTCCGCATGAAAACTGGCGCTTATTGGTTAGCACTTTTAACAATATGTATACAACCAAGATTACGATTATTACGAATGAAACTTTAGAAAATATGAGCTGTCATTAGTATGTCATTGTCACTGGCATCTGACTGTTTTGTTAGGTTATATCGTTGTCTGAATAAAAAATAGTCATGTAACCTTATGGACTAAAAATTTAACACCTTTGTAGTGTTGGACCAAACGTATAGATGGCAAATACAAGTTTTGGACCAAACGTTCAGATGGCGCTGCCCGCTGGTGTTTTTGATTTAAGAAGAAAACTGTTTTCGCTCAAATTTAAAAAGAAGAAAACTGTTTTCGAGACAATTTTTAGCATTTTGTTGGTTGGCTGGCTGTTTTCTGATGACTAACAAGGTTGCCTAAATATAAAAAAATTCCCATTTTATATGGATTATCTGTGAAATTGGGCAATTTTTTACAAACGAGAAGACGTTAAATAAATGCAACTTTGTAGGTAATACATGTATGAGAAATTTTCATTTTACATTTGCATCTATTCAGGATCTAATAAAATGAAATTTAAAACTGTTTTGTGAGGATTTTAAAGATTTTGTTAAAATAACATTGAATTTGACAAATGAAAGTTGACAACCTTGCTACCTGGTTTTTGTTTTTAAAAGATCTATTTTTAGAATAAATACATAAACAAAAAACTTGGTATCTACAGATTTTGTAAACAAACATGATTTTTAGTTTTTTAGAGTCTGCATATATATTTTAGATTATTTAATAAATTATCGGCCTCAATTTACAATTCACCAAACAAAAAAAAATGTGGTAGTTAATTTCGAGGGTTATTTTTTAAAAAAAGTCTACTTCTAGCTTTTTTATTTATTATTTTTTCTGATTTCTTCTGAACCTTCTGATATTTTCTCATTTTTTCCGATTTTTTTTGTTTTTTTTTCTGATTTTTTAGGTTTTTATTTTTTTTTCGTTACGTGATTCTTCCAATATTTCTCATTTTTTCTGATTTATCTCCTTTCTATGTATAATTATTTCGTAGTTTTACCACTTGAGTTTTTTTTTACTACAATACTTCACCTTGGGTGGCAAACCGTGTAGTATTGAAATCGTGCAAAAATCTCAAAAATTTTTTTTGCTCCAATAAATGACTTAAAATGTCATGAAACGTGAAAAAAAATGGTTTTTCCGCGAAAAAAAGTCTGTTTGTGTGGATGTGTGGATGTCTGTGCGCACGATAACTCGAGAACGGTACGACCGATCCGGAAAATTCTTTCGGCCATCGGTTTTTATTCAAAAAAGAAAGGCTCTATCAGAAGATGAGCAATTTCGGGTCCGAGGATCCCGGTCCCGCCTTAAGTGAAACTTCTATCCGAGATATCTCGATAATATTGGAAAAATTCCAATTTTTTCGAATCGGACTTTCTTCCACTGATGGAAACGGGCCGTAGTCTTGAAAAATCACGCAGAGATTATCCTCTTACTAGTTTTTTATTATTTTTTTTGCCTGCTCATTTAACAAAATATTTTTACTATTTACGGGTTTGATCCTGAGCTTATTTTTAGACTCTAAACCCTAAAGTCTTATAATACGGCTCTGTCTGTCCGTCTGCCCGCATTTATAACTCGGAAACGAAAAGAGATAGAGACCAACGGTAAACGGTAGTAACCTCAGCATACCTTGATTAGCTCCCAAATGGATTTTCAGATTTTACTGACTTCCGGTTTCAAAACTAGTTTTACAAACCAGAACCGCGGAAGTGATACTACCGGTTTCAAAAATAGCAATATGACGTGAAATTTAACGCTGAATCGATATTTGAAAACAGATTTTAGACAACTTTTATGCTTCATTAGATAATTGCATTTTTGTTTCAAAGTCGTCACGTGCCTGCTAACGCGCAGGCGCTTTTGTATGACTTGTTATGTACTTGATTATAAATTAAAACAAGTCAGAAGCGCCTGCGCGTTAGCAGGCACGTAACGACTTCTAAACATTACCTTGGATCATATATATATATGCTGCACAAGATACGGCATCATGTAAAATTTGTTTGGTAGAAGACGGGTAAAGTTTGACAGCGTACTCTGAGTCGAGTACTGATTTGCCATTGGTCAAAATACGTGGATTCTGATTTCTCATTGGTCAAACCATGTCGAAATTTTAAAACGACCAATCACTGACTGAGTACACGGTAGACCCCCCCCCCCCGGGACCTATCAAACAAGTAACTATAATAACACAAGTACATCCCCTGTACATCCCAGGGACGTCCATCATTTGCTATTTTGACATCCCTGGGATATCCTTCATTGGGACATGATACGTACTAGGGATCAGGGATATCCCTTTCCAAAAAAAGGACACATTGGGATGTTTTCTGGTACGTCCCAGGGATGTACCAAGTTCCAACAAAGGACATCAAAGGAACACTCTAGGGATGTTCCAGGGACATCACTGGGATATATGAGGACTTCCTCGAATGTTCTGTTTTTTTTTTCATGAAATATTGCATGGAAAAATAAATAAATCCAAAGATGTTCAATACAAAACAACTTTACTGCAAATATGAAATCACTATGGTTTTAGTTTACTTTTCCTTTCAAGCCTTTGAGGATAAAATTACAGAACGAAATTTTATTGAGATTTGTGTATAATTTGTATCATCCTTGGAGATTCATATTAAAGGTATTATGCATTAACAATATTTGCTCATGCGAAACAATCACATCCCAGAAATTCTTGAACAATTTTTTTCAATTTCTTGATAAAAAGAAAACAAGATTTTTAAACAGTTTCGATGATATTTCTTTTATGTGAATGGATATCAGAAATACAAGGGACATGAAAGGGACAACCTATGGATATACCAGATGGGTCATCCACTGGATGTCCCAATCATGTCCTTGTACCGCGGTACATAAAAATGACACCTCTAGGATATCGATTCCTGTGTTGTTAGGGAACCTATATGTCGCTTTCTAGCGTAGCGTACGTATATATGATCTAAAGCGCATTATCTCAGGAACCATGAATATATCTCAAATGTGTTTTCAAATATCGATTCACGTCTGAATGCTATTTTTGAAACCGATAGTATCACTTACGATTCTGGTTTGTAAAACCTTGAGCAGTTTTGAAACCGGAAGTCATAAAAATCTGAAAATCTATTTTGGGAGCTATTCAAGGTATGCTGAGTTTATTATCTTGACCGTTTGTCTTTTCTCTTTTCGGTTTTGAGTTATAAACGCGGACAGACAGACCAGACAGAGCCGTATTATAAGGCTTCTCTCTATAAACTTTATAGGGTTTAGGAAGTCTAAAATTTACCACCATCAATAAAGCGTTTTCTGTTATTTTGCAAACTGTATATTTTAAAAATATTTTAAGAATTGAAAAATTATTCGCAAAGTTTATATTTAATTATAAACTTATTTTTGGAAGAATAATATCTGAAGCGCATTCAGTTCACTAGATTTTTTTGTTATTTCGTTTTTGTGTACATATTCAATTCCAACTATATACAGATTTTTTCCACTTGCAAAAAAAATTAAGTTTAAAAAGTGAACGTTTTTTCAAACAATGTTCTAACATCACAAATACCTCAACCATTGTATATAGACTTCTTTATACAATGCCTCAACCAATACACCTTTTCAGAGTAAGACATCTTGCGGTATTTTTTTGTTTTACGATTTACTTGCTAGAGAGCCATCTAGTGTTTACTAGAAAGAAAAAATAATCTACCTGAGAAGTTGCAAATATTGCCGCCATAAATCTAGTGTGTCGCCACGTACCGATATATGTCCGTCTCATCTTTTACTTCTCTGTTTTACTCATGAGATTGGAAGACTATTCTTTATTCAGACAACGCACGGTTATAGTTAGTGAGTTCGTTTTAGTCGTCGGACGCATCTGATGCTTCTACTGCGTTCGTTTATTGTTTTTGATGAGTCTGAGGAAAATATATTTTGCGTTCGTTTTAGCCATCCGGATGTTTTAGAGCATCCTCGTTTTCGTCAGACCTTTTTGATCGAGCGTTCAGATGACAGTATGACAGTTGCAAAAAGTCATAAGTATAACATTAACATAACCACAAATTTTGTTTATTGGAGGGAAAGGTTAGATAATAAGTTCTTAAATGGACAGTTAGTAGAGATTGTCCACAGAAATTCAGCAACCTCCATTTTGTATAAAACTAATAACGAATTTTTTTTTGTTTAAAACAGATAACCTCAATCTCTAAACCGTTCGGAAATTAACGAGCAACCAGATGACTCGAAGGTCACGTGATCAAAAAATCTGTCTGCTCTCATCCGCTCCGCGATGGCTAAAACGAACTCACAAAGTATGGAGCGTATAGAAGGAGGGTAATCTCTAATGGACGACACGTTTAAAATACACACACACACACACACACACACACGCTAAATGACCCCGAGCCAAGGGGATATTGTACCTAATCAGCACTTGATCCCCAAGTCCCCTGCCATGCCACCCCCAGGTTCTCCTCCCGACATGCCCGCTATTGTGAGCATATTGTGAGGTCGCTTTTAAGGGCTGAAGTCCCCTGGTCGTCATTATCATCGCGTGGCCTCATATTTTCGCCGTATTCCACCCCATTGGGCAATGGTGGATGCCTAGCTAGTCATCTGCTTCTTTTTAGGGACGACCGAAGCCTTAATCCCAGTATGTCTGTCCGTTTGTCCTGTCTCTTTGTGTGTGCTCGTCAGTCTGTCATGTAGTGTCTTCTCTGTAAAGTACGCCTAAAACTTAAAACACATTATTAGAAAAATAATTTGCATAAATTCAAACAACGAACTTTACTTGCTTTTGTGTTGGATGCTGAAATAAATAATTTTTTTGGTGGAGCGGACTCCGTTTTTTTTTTGTTTTTGTTTTTTTTTTGTGGAGCAAGCTCCTTTTGTTTTTTTTTTATTTTTTTTTGTTGGATTTCTCCTTTTGTTGTCTCTAGACTGTTGCCTACAGACATTTTGTTTATTTCAGGACCCTTTGGCCGCATTGCGGCAAGAATTTTATTTATCGTCAATTTTAGTAAAACCAAACTTATCGTCTCGTTAATTGCCTTTTCGGCCTCGCGTGTTTTCCGTGGTTATCGTTGTCGTAGTCGAGGAGCTCCCTGAGCTCTAAATTTGGGTGTGTCCGCAGGTCGCCGAATATCCGTTCTGCCCGGTTATTCAGAGTGTCTAAAACCCTAGTGGATTTTAAACTCTCGAATATCCAACGGTTTGCCACATACCAAGGTAGGTTTGTGGCCACCCGTAAACAGATATTTTGCTGACTTTGGAGTTTTTCTCTGTTCGTTCTGCACGTTTGTCCCCACGCGAGTGAGGCGTAGGTAATTAACGGAATTATAATTGAGTTTATCAGTCTAAGTTTTGTTTTAATATCTAATTTGCTTCTCCTCCCTATAAGGGGGGATAAGCGTGCTCGCGCTTGTTTGGTTTTACTAATTATTGTCTTCACATGCTCGGTAAACGTTAGACCCACGTCCAAGGTGACCCCCAAATATTTAACTGACCGCTGCCAGTTAATATTTTGTCCGAATAAATTTACCTCGCCATCCGGGGCGTGTCTCCGCTTTTTGAGGAATATTGCCTTTGATTTTTCCGCGTTGATTGCAATTTTCCACTTTACAAACCAATTCTCAAGCTCATCAAGGTGACTTTGCAAATGATTTAAAACTAGGTGAGGCCAGGCATTACGTGAAGCTATAGTAGTGTCATCTGCATACAGGCTGAGAGTAGTATGTGGAGATCGGGGTATATCTGCGGTGTAAATATTGTAAAGTTGGGGGGACAATACTGCACCTTGCGGCACTCCTGCTTCCAATACTCCATATTCAGATAGGACGTGCCCTACCTTGACTCTGAAATATCGTTTCTTTAAAAATGAGTGAATTAACGTAATTAAAGGCTTCGTATATCCGATCTCCATCATTTTGTATATAAGGCCCTCATGCCAAACTCTATCAAATGCCTTACTGACATCCAGAAATACAGCTCCCGTCGACTGTCTGTGATTGAACCCTTGGGTTGCAAACTCAACCAGTCTAAGGACCTGCGTTTCTGTCGAGTGTTCGGCACGAAAGCCGAATTGTTCAGCCGGTATGACATTTAATAAATCTGTTTCATCTTTAAGTCTTTTTAAAATTACTCTTTCCGCGATTTTACTCATAGCCGGTAATAGGCTGATTGGCCTGTAATTTTGTGGAAAAGTGCGATCTTTATTTGGTTTAGGTATCATTATTACGTCCGCTTTTTTCCAACGCTTTGGGAAATATTTAAATCGTAATATCGCGTTTATTATCGTTGTTAAATAAACTATCGCTTTTTCCGGTAAATTTTTAAGCGTTCTGTTCGTAATTTGGTCGCAACCCGGTGCCTTTTTCGCGGACGCGAACTTGATTATATCCTTCACTTCTTCTGGTGAAGTGTGAGATATAAACAAGTCAGGGTTTGACGGTCTCCGGATATAGTTGCGAACATCTCTCTCGACTTCGTCGCTAAAGTCCATATCTTCGTCCTCGTGTTCGTTTAATCGGAATTCCCTCTCGAGCGTTGTTTTAAACGCCTCGGCCTTTTCTTCGGCAGTAAATGCCATACCATTCTCGCCGTGTAAAGGTGGGACCGGTTTCCTGTCCTGCCTTAGAATTTTTGAGAGATTCCATAAGGCCGCCTCCTGGGGATTAAGCTCGTTAATCCACCTTTCCCAATTTCTCTGTCGGTGTTCAGAGAGTTCTACCTTGACATGTTCTTTAAGTCGAGAGGCTGTTCTTTTGTCAACTATATCTCGCGTTCTTTTCGCGCGACGCTGCGCTCGATTTTTTTCCGCGATTAAATTTTTTAGTTCCGCACTAATTTCTGAAAAAATTCCGCGTTTTTCCCGAGTTTTTATTTTAGTCGTATGATTTAATTGAGTTTTAATAACCGTTTCGAATATTTCTATTTCGCGTTCTATATCGTTCGCGCTTTCGATTCGCGGTATTGGTCCTAACGCGTGCCCTAACCCACGTTTAAACGCGAGCCAGTTTGTTTTTCGTGTTGTATACGTGTTTTTTACCGAAACGCCCTTCCCTATTTCTAAGACTATCGGCAAATGTCCTTCTCCCGTTTCATGAATGGTGTAAATTTCTGTGTTGAAATTTACATCTTTCATGACCGCTATATCTAATACGTCGGGACGTAGATTTAAATTTCCGGGGTAGTGCGTCGGCGTCTCAGGGCCGATGGCGTGACAATCCGGATTTTCCGCGAAATACTCTAAAAGATCGCGTCCTTTCACGTTTTCGTATAAGCTGTTCCACACTGGCGATTTCGCATTTAGATCTCCGATTAAAACTGTGTTTCTACCGGACAATAGTTCCTCAATTTCATTTATTATTAATCTTTCGTTAGGTCTAACGTACACCGATGCGATTTTTATATACCCATAAGCGGTTTTGACTTTTATTACTGTCGCTTCAAGTGTGGTAAATCCGGCTGGAGTGTTTAAACAATGGTGATCTATACAATTTTTAATCATTATTGCTGTTCCCCCTGAATTTGGTCTAAATTTATTTCTATAGATATTATATCCAGCCAGTTTAAATTTATCGGCCTCATTTAATTTTGTTTCCTGAAGGGCAATTATATCAAAACCCTCCCTCTCAATAAATTCAAATAGAATATGTTTATTAGATTTTATCCCTCCCGAATTCCAAGAGGCTACCTTTAAAAATTCTGGAACCTTTAAACTTAGTTCTGTAATTTTAGTGGTAAATTGAGAAAAAAAAAATTATTATTATTTTTAGCGATCGTAATTAAAGTCAAAACCTAAAAATATTTAGTTTATTAGGAAATGAGCTGTGAGAGACTGTAAAAGACCTAAAATTTGATTTTTGTCCATTGCGCTGAAATTTAAGGACTGCGCGGCGGCGCTTGGTGTTTTTGCGGGGGCGGCGGCCAAAGTGGCGGCGGCGGGCCTTTGTTTTGAGGCTTGGGGGATGGGGGCAGCTTGTTTAGTGGCGTTCGCATATGACCCGTTACGGGGCATGTTAGTATATGACCCGATACGGGGCATATTCGGACAACCTCTATAATTTGCCGGGTGTTCGCCGCGGCAATTTGCGCATGTCGCCTTGTTAGTTTTAGGTCGCGAGCATTCTGCGGCTCTGTGTCCCTCGCCGCATCGTACACATCGTGGATTAACAAAGCACGACGATTGTGCGTGGTGAAAGCCCTGACATTGATAGCACTGGGTCGCGTGAGTGCTTTTGCGTTTGTTTTCCACTGACACTACCATACTAGCGCAGCGATTTACCTTTAAAATTTTCTCTTTTTCTATTTCTAGTATTTCTACTAAAAATAGAGAAAGAGGTTTTTTGTCCCGTCGGGACGTCATGGCGTAGACGTTTAAGACGTCTATGCCTTGCTCTTTTAGATCATCCTTGATCTCGTCGATGGGAGTATCATGAGGTAAACCTCTCAATACCACCTTTGCGTTTTTGCTCTCTGGCATATCAAAAACGACCCAGTTTATATCATTGTCGATGTTCTTCATTTCGCAAAAATAGTTAGCCATTTTGCGATGATCGTCGACTGTTAGAGGATGTATCCTCAAGCTTTGCTTGTTTTTAGATAGCACACAATCGCCGAACTTTATGTCTCGTGATTTGAGACCTGCTTTAAGCCTATTCCAATGGGAAACAGACTTAAGGATCAAGGGGGCTATTTTTTTGGGAGCGGGTGGCGTCGCGACGTTCCCATCGACCTCTGTTGGGGCCGACGGAGCGGGGTAGGAACGTTTTCCCTTAGGGTATTCATATGATTCGAAGAAGGTTTTTACACCTTCTTCGATTTGTACTTCATTCGGATTTTCATTTAAGTTTATAGACTCAGTATATTTACTTAAAATGACACCGCTGTTTCTGTTCAAAAGAAACGTTTAAAATACGGTCAAAATTTTATACGCAACTAATGGTACATAATATAACCGACGTGGCGCTGACGATCGTATGTTGAAAAACTGTCTGTAGATTGAATAGATCCATAATCTCAAATAACGTTTTTTATTTAATGAGCCACCCAATTTTTATAAAATACATATCTTTTAAAAGTTTACGTAATGAATTAAAATTATTATTTAAAAAAGTCAAAGGAAATGTCAAAACTCGCTTAAACTGTCATCAACAGTCGATCAACAGCGCCACCAAACCGGCTTCCAAAATCAGGTCAAGAAATATATTCAATAACAAAACGTTATTGAACTAAATAGTGCTCGTTTTGCCTATTTTTCGTTTGTGCGTGGGCTGGTGCCACTTTTAGCACAATTGTGTTACATTTGACAACCCTGGAAAACAGTACGGGTAAAATGGCGTCATGGTTAAAAAGATCAAACAGACCGCCTGAGAGTCGCCATGATGATAGAATATATGTACTGTAGGCGCGTTCGGATATTACCTCGAAACATGTAAGTAGAGAAGATGGATATGTTGTCACGTGATGTTTGAGCAATCTTTAATAAACGAACGGATTACTGGTAAAAGTGACAAATAACATATCACATTACATATTATTTTCATTACTAGTTATAGAATTACCACTTTTAGTGGTAATTCTATAACTAGTATGTTTATTTTTAACGGGTGTTAAATTTTATAATTTTAACATAAATTGTAATTCTGTAAAAATAAAATTAACATATGCGCTAAATTTTCAATTGAATAAACATACGTTAAGAGGGGCGTCGAAACGGGCTGTCACGATTTCAGTTGAATGGCAATACTGAAATTGACGAGAAAAATTGACGATTTTGTAGAATACAAATCTCGAGAACGAAAGTTTTGTTTGTAGAAATATTTATACCTATAATAGCTTACACATTGGAATAGGACATCTCCTTTTTTGAACTAAATCTAAGCAGTAATAAAGAAGATATCAATCATTTAGTGAAGGTGTGTTTTTGACAATTTGTGATCACCAATTTTAACGTGAAAAGGAGATGTCCTATATGAGGCATCCAGTATTAATTTCTGAAAATATTAAATCTCAAAAATTTATATTTCTCGAGATTTGTATTCTAGAAAAAAAAACTTATGCAACTTGAGGTACACAAGTTCAGGCATTTTCTGCGTGAAAAGTGGCGCTTTTTGGTTAGCATTTTTAACAATTTATACAACCAAGATTACAAATGAAATTTATTAAAAATATGACCTGTCATTAGTGTTATTATCATTATCATTATCAGCTGACTGTTTTGTTAGGTTATAGAATCATGTCGTTTATTTTGCAACATATTTTAAACTATTTAAACAAAACAAATTACAATTATCTAAAACCAGTTCTTCAGTTTCAAGCATTTTTATTAAGTTGAATCGTGCGAATTAAAACAAACGTGATCAAAATACGTTTTGACAAGTGGGACTTTGGTGATTGTTACAATAATCTTATGAAAATGTGCATGTGATGTGTGTTGTGTAGTGTATAATAAACTACAGAAGAGGTGTTTCTTACTTCCTTACTAGAAAAATCTTAACTTTTAAACAATATGTATTGGCGATCTTATATTAACATTTGGCATAATTTCCTTGAATTTTTCATCATATACTTATTACATTAAATATGTCACCAAGGAGAAAGAGAACAACGAACCTTTATATAGTGTTAGTAGTTTTAAGCGAATAAAACAAGAAAGTACTACGGTAACAGAAATTGTAATGAATGGCCAGTCGCACAATGTACTCAAAAGAAAGACTCATAATATAAGTGATTTTAAATTCGGGTATAACTCGCAACAGTACTGAGCAGCCCTGTCACTGGTATTTCACTTCTGCCTACTTATTTTGTATGAATATGTGAACGTAAAACTCAAAAACGCCGAAAAAGACTGTTATAAAGGTAATATTAATTGTTAAAATAAATATTTTGTATGTACTGAAAAGAAATAAAAGATTTGGTTTAAAGTAAATTATTAAATTTATTTTTTTACAAATACTAATTTTACAATCATACTAATGTTAAGAAAAATATATACAATAAAATAGTAACAATATTTCAAAATATGAACAAGAAAGTGATTAAGGGAATTTATGATCCAATACTAAAAATCTGAAAGATACTAAAAGAACTTTGTATTAATAAAATTGAAGCCTTAAAACATAAGAATCTGAAAGAGACGTTTTATTAGTAAATGAAATAACAAAATAAAAAGGGGGTAATCCCACCCACCTTTTTAAACACTCCTAGTAAAGTAATTGTTTAATCAATTCTGATAAAAATTTTAATGAATATTTTCAATACTCTCTAAAATTAATAGTACACGAGATACAAACAAAAAAGTTATTTTGAAATCATACATACTCTTAATTTCATCCTGTATATCTTTGATATCCATTTATTAAGTTTATTAGATTTAGAAACTTATATCAAGTGTGAAATTTTCTGTAAAATTAATAGTATAAGATGTACAAACAACAGTTATTTTATAATTTAAAATTATGAAACATTTCATACACATTTAAAAATAACTATTATAATGACAAAAATTTGCTATGAATCTATTAACACGTTTAAATGTTATAGGGGTGGCCCATAATGACCCATTTACACAAGGTATAAAAAATTAAAACATTTTTTGAATGATTTTAAAATCAATAAGTAATTCATATTTCATTCAATTTTATTCAAAATGCGAAGCAAGCTTTTTTTTTAGATTTTCTGGATCAAAATGCATAAAGTTAGTTTAAAAAATTAAAAAAAATCTAATTTTTTGTCAAAACTTTTTACATTTTTGACTTTAACTTCTACAAATGATATTTTAAAATTATGAAAAAAAATATTTGTTTTATACTTTTTGATAAAACAAAATTACAAAAATTTAAAAAAAAAACATTTTTTGAAAGGTGAGAATCCCATTTTAATATCTTTAATGTTTTTAAAGTTATTCAATTTAGTTTAAAATCGTAATACAATTTAAAATTTTTTTTAAAAAATCCTACAATTTTTTTAATAAAATTTTGAAAAAAAAATCGTAATTATATAAAGTTTTTCTTACAAATTTAATAGTATTTTTTTTATTTTAATATTAAAATTTACCTAAACAAAAAAAATAATTTAATAGGATAAAAAAATTTAAAAAATTAAAAATTTGACACAGACAGACATCATGCTAAAAATGGTATAAATGGATTCAGGTGACCTCAAAACGTAAAGATCTGTTAAAATCTGGGTATGGCTAAAAAATCATGATTGCAATACTTTCCTTCGATAAAACTTTGTTGGGTTCGGCAATTAATAAAAGTTCCAATTAGAAATTAAATGAAATAAAATTGAAAAGGACTTTATATTATTTGTTAGTCTCAAAAACCTGTTAATTTTTTTTATTGTTAATTGTATACATTAATGGAAATTTGTTACAAATATTATTTATTGACGTAATAAAAAACAGTTAAGTTGAAATAAATAAACAGTTAAAATAATACTTAATTTTTAGGTCACTTAATAAATTACATAAGGCATCAAACACTTTTGGATCGGGTAAACCTGTATTACTATCATCTTTTATAAAATCATAATCAAAATGTAGTCTTATGTTTTGTTGAATAATTTCAAGTTAGTTGCTTTTAAAAAGTAATTTTGTTTTTGACTTAAGAATTTCCTTAAGATATGTTGGTTCTTTCAAAGTTTATGGAACTTCTGCATCTTGTACATCTTCACTCGTTAAACAATAACTAAAAGACAAAATACAACAATAAAGTCCATTCATTTAGTTTACACCGATATTCAATTAAGAACTGAAATAAGCTGCAAACTACTTATTCTCGTTTATTTTTTCTTGTTCAAAATGAGACAGGCAGTGAGAGGCTTCTATTAGGTCAAGTCTGAGCTCTACCTCTTAATTGAATATCGGTATAAACTAAATGAATGGACTTAACCAATTTTCATTGATTTGGTAACATTACTTACGAAGTACTTGGTTGTTTATCATCTGATATTAAGGATTCATTCTCCTTTTCTTAATTGATGAAGTAGGTTAGCTCCCTTTGTAGCTGCTGTCTTAGATTCAATACTTTCAGATGGCCCTGCTACCTCTGAGTTCAAAGCAGAGACGAAACTGTCATCAAAATTTTTTATCTTTGCAGTTCGTTTACTAAAAAGAAACATAATTATTAAAAATAATAAATTATCATCTTTTTTCATGTTTAATTAATGTAATATTATGACATACCGTCTTTCTGGAGATTCAAAGTTGAACACTCGCTACACACTAAAATCGAATAAAGTTTGTTTATTTTTTCTATCTTGTCTCCTGCAAAATTAATTTTTACATTAGAATGTTTTGTTTATGTATTAATAATAGTTATACATAACCTCAAACTACAAATGAAAATATATCTTAAGGCGGCATCCCACGGCGTGTGTATCGGCGATCCTGGCTCGTGGCTTGAGTTCGTCTAGGCTCGCCTAGGCTTGGCTCGTTAATCTGGGCTTGGCAAGTGGATGAGATCCCACGACGCGTGAAATGTCGTGAAGAATGCTCGTGTTGGTTTGGCAAATTTATTTTTTAGTCGTGCCAGTGGTGTTGCAACATGAACATGAATAATCGACGAAGACGAAAATATGTCCTAAACCTCTTAACTTTTGAGCTACAGTTTTAAGAAAAAAATCGTTTTTTACATTGCAGTAGGCTGGTGCCCTATTAAAACTTTAACACCCTCTAGCTTAAAAGTTAAGAGGTTTAAGACATATGTTCAAATTAGCTGAGGAATCATATTGTATTTTTATTTTTCAATTCGTCATGGACCAGGTTCCTATTTTTGTGGGCTGGGTCCCTTGGGTTCCATATCGCCGGTTCACCTTCGTAGAAAGATAAAAACTCGAGCACCAACTCGTTGGACCACTCCATAATTATTTTTTCCGTCATCCTGCCAACCGTTCGCAGCAAAAGTCAAGACGCTACTGACCTGAACCGAACCTCCGTACTCGTTTCGAGCGACCGTTGGATCGGGTTGAACATGACACGAGCCGAGCTCGAAGAGGCTCGCCTTCCTTTGAGTATCGTCAAGTTTACCGACAAAAAGCGGGTACGTCCAAGCCGCGCCAAAAATGACGAGCTGCCCCATAGCTGCCCGGTCCCACGACTCGTGTATCGGCGAGTCTTGCTCGTGGCTTGCCGATACACGCGCCGTGGGATGCCGCCTTTACCGTTCTCTTTCATTTGTGTCTTGCTTGAGAAATATGCCGAACCCGAGAGTCGAGTCGAAACAAAAATTCACTTGGAAGAAATAAAAATAGCAGGTAGTCTTGAGTCTGGTCAAACAAAAACAAAATAACATCTGTTTTGTGGTCGACCTTGGGTTGAAGTGGGTATCCGATCGGAAAATACGAAAATACTCAAAATATATTTTAACTGAGAAATTAATATTTTAATACTGCTAACGCCACCTGGTACACAGAAGATTAAATAATTTTAATAATTTCGTCTTTCTGTTGGTATATATGAAACACAGTGCACCTCTTTTATTATTGCTGAAAGACAGTGATAGACTGATGAGACTGACAACTCGAGTAACACAACAGAACTTTGATTTTGCACATGGTGCTTGGAATTTTAGTGTTGTCAGTTTGGTGTACCTGTTAAGATCCCCATCTTAAAAGTAGTTCAAATTAATAATAAAAAGAAGAAAAAGTATGGTTAAGGTTTATGATATGTCAATTGAATGTCATTCAATCTGGAGGGCGATTCTCATTCATCATTTCGGGACGTTACGTATCGAGTTGGCGTTTTGAGCGATTCGCATGCTAAATCGCACTCGAAAGCTCTCGACTATAACTGTCAAATTTACTCGGGACATCTTTAGGTACCGAATTCAGTGAAAGCGCCGAAAGAGAGAAAGTGAATAGTAAGTAATAAATAACTTTGTAGCATATTTGAAAAAATGTCTTTTAAAACCAAACAAGAGCCTTGTTATTTTGAATTTTATGTGGCAATAGGTGGTTTATTTTTATAATTTATCTAAAGAAAAATATTTTTTCATTTTTGACCTGAAAATTAATTTTTTTTTTAGACTTGGTCACTTATAAAAGCAATCTTAAATTAAAAAAAAGGCATGAACTAGGGACTAGGTAGTCCACCAATTGATAAAAAATTATCCGAGTTGGAGATTGATGTGTTAAATCTGGTGGGTAAAACATTTTTTATCTTCAACACAAACTCGACAGATGACAGAATGATAATACTTTCTCTATGGAATGATACTCGTGAAATCGTAGTAAACCGTAGTATTTCGTAGCTTCAAGTCGAGAGATGACAAGAATCGCATTCTACTCGGTATCGAAATGGGTCCCGAGCGTGAGGTATCGAGACGGGACGTAACGTATCGAGTAAAGAGAATCGCACTGCTGTGCTTTCTAAGTGATTCCATCAATTTCATCCATTCTATTATTTATTGTTTATATAAATAAATACAACTTATGGAAAAAAGAAGCAATCAAATGACCAAAGGAGGGTATCGTTTTTTGGGTTTTTTGCGACCCTGTACGAAATTTTTCTCATTAAAAGATATTTAAAAAAAAATGAATTTCCCAAATTTTTTTTCTTTAAAACGTCCTGGAACATACTTTTTTTTAATTTTGAAATTTATTTTTTGACAAAATCACAAGGACTGACAAGGAGGATTTGGCAACATGACGACCGGCTGTCATTTAGCATAATAGTATACCGGAGTGCTCGAAATAGACCAGTTATCCACGAATTCTATTTTTTTTATTGTTGCACTTTAAATCCATAAATACTGGTATTATTACTACAAAAAAATGGAAATAAAGAACTAATAATGTAAAATGGTTGAATTCGTGATGTCATCAGTTGTCATCGAATGATAAATACAAAAATTAATTTGCAATCTGTCACATAAGATGTTTTGTTGTCACCACAGTTGTTATTGGTTGTATATTGCTTAAAAATAAGTTCTAACATTGGATCGCGGTTAATACAGCAAAAATCGGAAGAAGCTTATAAAAAAGAATACGACAAGTTCATCACATGGATGGAAGAGCAAAAGGTATTAATTTGAATAGCATTTCCTCTAATTTAAAATACCGAAGTTTTAATATTTCAAACAATACTAACTATACTTTTCACGTTAAATTAAAAAATTATGATTGTTAAATATTTGAATAACGCTTTTAAAAAATGTGTTGGTAATATTTTATTTGACGTTACAAGGTACTCCTGTCAGAACAATAATAAAAAGGTTATTTCTGCCACAGTATAAGACTACTATAGTAGCTGAATTTTATTTGCAGTCGGATCAGTTCACTTCTGATCTAGATTACTTCAGATACAGTTTTCTTTGTAAAATAATCGGAATTTATCCGATCTGGATCACTTCCCATTTACCGATGCTGCTCCACCCGCAAAAATTGTTCAAAAGTGAACTATAGAAATGTTAAGTACAAGGGGTAATTAAATATATATTATCATCTATAGACCAATCCAAGATGCTGTCAGATGAAATTCAAGATGGCCGCTGGTAGGCACACAAACCCATGTCTTTCACGTAGTTAACATGAAAAGAGCAGTTTATTTTAACATATGAAACGATTGGAGCTTAAAACGGACATTTTAATTTAGAATAGTTGTGTGACTAACTACTCAGGATGCATTATTGATATTTAATGAAGTGAAAATGTACAGAAAAAATATTGTTTGTTAGAAAGAACTAAACATGCACACTACTTGTTCTGTAGTCAATTGTGGGAGCCGAAGAGGTCGTGAAACTGTTAGATTTTATAGAATACCTAGTGAACTACATTTTTCACATAAACCAGAACGGAATGATCTCTCAAAAACCATGAAAAATATTTATATGCTGACAAACTCTTGTAGACCTTGACTTGTTCTTTGCTGTAAAAACTATGTGTGAGGACCAAATATTAGATCATGTGGAAAGCAGTAAAGCAGTCACTGATGATGGAAAGTCATCTTCTCGAGTTTTACATCAATTCCAGGAGTATTGTATATGTATTTTTTTTATACTCTCATTATGTATGTAATAAGCTGTTATCTTTTTTTCTTATTTGCTTATTATTTGAAACAGCAATTATTTTTATTTCAAACACTTTCTAAAAGCACAAAATACATCAAATAAACATAAAACACATACAAAATGATGTTTGGTCCCGTGTTCTGGATTGCCTTATTTAAACGTTGTTTAGGTTTAAGGTATAACCTAAAAAAAATATTTACATCTATTTGGAGAAATATTTATTTCTTATTACGAATGCTTATTCTTCTTGTTACATATACTGTGGTTCTGTGTTAAGACATGCGTTGTTGCCATATTTACAAATTGGCTTAACAACTGAGATTTTAATAATAAATGTCAAACTTCTCCAGTTCTTGGATTTTTCAGTTTACAATTGTTAAATATTAGAGCCATTTCAGGCAGATGTAATATTTTTAAAAATATTAGTGATTTATTTTTTTCCATTACAAAGAGATTTCTTGCATTAAATATGTTTAATTTATTAATAATTTTAGCCGTCGCGTATACACCCTAAATATCAGGTAATTAAGAATTTCACACAATGGAAATTCATTTTAAGCTCATAGTTTTAGTATAAAAACAAATTTTCATTTTCCTCTCTTTGATTTTCAAGTTTTTGAAACATAAAAATTGTTTTTATGAGAAACCCAAAACACCCATTTAAAACGATATCCTCCTTTCAAAAAGAGTTTATGGTAAACTACTTGGAAGGTCACAAATTAAAATGGATTGCTGGCGTCTCGCAAATTCCTGGTTAATTGATTATTTCGCCTTCTACAACAAACCCATGATTTAAAAATTACACAGGTTAGACACTCAGACGTCCCAAATTCGTCCAAGTTTGCGCATGACGTCAGCTGGAGTCCAAACGAAATAATTTAACATTAGATTGCATAGGGTTATTGTGTCTTTCGAGTGGTTTTTATTTTTTAACGGCTATATATTTAATAAAAATGTAATGTAAAGTATTGTAAACTAAAAAGTGATAACTACTTTAATAAAGGTATAAACTTTTTTTACGATTCCGATGTGTTTTGTATTATAAAAACTATTTAATTGCTAGATGTAAAAACCAGAAAATGCCCAATTATGTTATGGCTAATTTTATCGTGAAACTAATTGTCAAATATGTAACAAATACAATACTTTAGATTAACTTTAGTGAGTTTATAAATGTTTAATCAAAAAATTATTTAAAAATGGTGATTTCAAATAGCTTATATTATCAGTGAAACTTTTTGATGCACATTGTTATTGTAGGTTTATGTTACTTAGGTTTTCATATACCTAGTGCTTAATTTACACGCTAGAACGAATATGGAAAATGTAAATACGAGTATAACTTAGATTTACAGTCATACAAGTTGGTATGTAAAATAAATGTTATAAACTTTTTCATAAGTTGTGCAGTGCTTTATTGCCATTATTGAATAAAATGCTAACTAATAAATGAATACGTAACTACTTAAAACTATTACACAATACATCTTACAGAACTTTTTTTGTATTATTTAAAATAAAGTCTAAAAATGATAACATGTTTATTCATATAAAACTTACTGTTTTTGTAATAAAGGGCACTTCGAAAATCGAAAAAACTTTGTACTGTTTTTAGAGCGAGTATTACTTTTACACCAAAAATAGCGCAATACATTTTTAATCAGTTTATAGGTGAAATTAAATAAAAATATGTCAAAAAAGATAATAACCTCATATAATGACACATTAAAATTTTTTGATGGGCACCAGGTGACGTCACATATCCTGCGCAATGTCTAACCTGATATACTTCAACCATGCAACAAACCCATACTTACTACCTATTAACAAAAGATTTACATGGGCTACAAATAAAATATCATTTCTTAACTATTCAAATTACTTATTGCAAAACCCTTATTTAAACTTATATTCTCAAATCATAAATGAAAACCCCAAAATCATGTACCACAATAACATTTATTAAAAAAAAATTTTTTTTCTTTAAGGCAACTAGTTTCGGTTAAATAAACATCTTCAGGCCAAGAGATTAACAGGAATTAAATGTTAAATAAAAATTAGCATGTTATAACAGGGTGTGCTGCTACTAGTTGAAGGAGGAGGTAGGATAGTAATGATGGAAAGGGGGGTACATGAAAAAGTAAAAAATTAAACCCAGGTGGGTAAAAACACTAATTAAAGTAAAACGTAATTAAAATAAAAATTGAGTGGTAAAAGGGGGTTGTGAACTTGGTCACAATGGGACGCCTCAATTTTTATTTTTATTATGTTTTACTTTAATTAGTGTTTTTACCCACCTGGGTTTAATTTTTTACTTTTTCATGTTCCCCCCTTTCCCTCATTACTATCCTACCTCCTTCAATTAGTAGCAGGACACCCTGTTATAAATATGCTAATTTTTATTTAACATTTAATTCCTGTTAATCTCTTGGCCTGAAGATGGTTATTTAACCGAAACTAGTTGCCTTTAAGAAAAAAATTTTTAATAAAATGTTATTGTGGTACATGATTTTGGGGTTTTCATTTATGATTAACATTTGACCACATTTGAGATATGGATAACTTATTTGATTTATATTCTCAACTTATTTACATGATTTTCTTTGTAATAACAGATTAATTAATCCATCAAAAGCCATATTTTCTTATACGTTAAGTTTTAAAGCCTACTAATAGGGTACCCGTTAATTTCCAAAATTTAAAACGTCAAATTAACACATTTATGTTAAATTTTTAACATATTTCTGCTTGCGGAATAGATTTTTGCGGTATAAATGAACTAATATGTAAATTGTAACATGTTAAAATTAAACATGAATGTGCAGAATTGCTTTCCATATTTAATATACGTTATATTTTTAACGCCCGTTAAATTTTAACATATTCGTTATAGAAAAAAATAAGACTACGACGCATGCACGAACCATTTTATCTGCTTGCTCGATCTGAAACCTCCGATAAGATCGAGCGGCCTCGAAGTCCTCTCATAGGTAATATTCGAACGATGTAGATTTAGGTCGATATCCTCGTTTTTCAATATTCGAATGATATCGAGCACCCTGATAGATTTGATGTAATATCCGAACGCGCCTTGTGTATCGAACCATTGTATATAGACTTCCTAGTAGGATACCCTACGTGTAATTATTGTTGGAGCCACTTGCGAGCGACATCTATCATAAATTTTGTTAACTTGACACTATTTTAGCCTGTACAGATACGCTCTCTGGGAGGAGGAAATTCTAACTAATGAGTATGGCAATATAAAGTGCCAGAAACGTATTTAGGGGTCGATTCTTACATTTATATTAATAAAAAATAATAAACAGCCCAAGTAAAATTAATAATTTACTTTTGTAGGAAATTTTATGTTCTACAATTTTTACTTATTCTAATTTTTCATAAAAATGCATATTTTTGGCTAAACATTTAAAATTAATGGTATTTTTTTCAATTTTTTAATTTTAGTATTTACCATTAAAAACATTTTTTTAATAACTTTAAAATCAATAAATAATTAATATTTCATTCAATTTTATTCAAAATAAGAAACATGCCTTTTTTAGGTTTTCTGGATCAAGATGAATTAATAAAATTAGTTAAACAAAATCAATTTTTTCATTAAAAATTCATGGCTTTTGAATTTTTTCAACTTTTTACAATTTTGGTTATAACATCTACAAATATTATGAAATAATTCACACATATATATAGTACCTTTTGCTCCCTTTCGGGTACTGTATTTACTTTTTTATTTGTTGTATACTTTTTGATAAAACGAAATTATAAAAATAAAATTTAAATTTTTATTGAGCAATTTTTTTAATAATTCCACAATTTTTGAAACAAAAATTTGAAAAAAAAAATACAATTTTAAAGTTTTTTATTACCATTGTATTATTTTTAATTTTTAATATTAAAATTTTGCAAAGTTACTAATTTTATGTTCTACAACTTTGGAATCTTATTATTTTTCATTAAAATGCATATTTTGGCTTAAAATCTATCAAAATGCCCTAAAATATGTATATATTTCTTTCACGCCCTCTAGCGGTAAAACTATGCGGAATTCGAAAAAACAGTTACGGATAAAATGTGTAGAAAATTTTATGTTCTACAACTTTGATAATCTGTAATTTTTCATTAAAATGGATAATTTTGGCAATTTACAATAGTTTGAAAACAATAACTTTTTCATAGATTGATAGATAAAGTTTATTCATGTGAAATCGGAAAGTAAAAATTAAAAGCATAACATATAAAATTAAATTTTTAAATTCGAAACATAAATTTTGGAACTTTGAATTCTTAATTTTCTTTTATTGCGTTTTTATCATTTAATCTATTTTCTTATATTAAATATATACAGGGTAGCTCAACAGATATATGAAACACTTTATAAAAAGTTTTTTATGTAGATATATGCAGGGTCTATGAGTACAATTTAAATTTGTTTCGATTTATACAGGGCGTCTCAAAATAAAGATTTGCATTATACTTATATATTTTTCATAGTTCTACAACTCTCATTGTGTAAAACTTACAGATTTATTTGAAAGGTATTAATGGCGGTTAAAAGCAAATATTTTAAAATGATTTTCATGTATACAGGGTGGTCCATTAGTAACCTAGGCAAATGTGAAAAAACACATTTTTGGTAAAAATCTAAGTAGGGTGTTCTCGCTTTGGATCAAAAGTAGATAATCAATCAAGTATCCTTATCATAACCAATTTTCCACGCTTTTAATAAAAGGATAGTATAAATAACAATTCTAATTTACGGAGAGTAAATTGCAGTGTTGAAGGGCAAAAAATTCAGTATCCATTGATAAATACTTACACAAAGTGTCTCATTTGAAAAAACTGTAATGAAAGTTTTTGGAATGTCAAATGTATTTTAGATCAAAAATAAAAATAAAAAATTTAAAACTGAGTTTAAAAAATCTACAGTTTATTGTCTTTGTACATCGGTAATTTTAAAACTTGTATTTTTTTAAAAATGTCGTGCTCACCCTGTATACATGAAAATAATTTTAAAATATTTGCTTTTAAGAGCTATTGCCCCGGTGAGTCAAGTAAAAATACCTAAAAAGGTGCGCTGCGATATTTTTTAATATAAAATTCACAATTTTTAAAATGGGTCTTTGATTTTTTTACACTAAAAGTGTGTTTTAAGTACTACCTGACAACATTAAAAATATGAACAAATAACTTCAACATGGTCCAGAAAAAAAATTATTTGGTTTTAAAAATGATGATTTCGTGATTCTTATTTTAAACGCTATAGGCACTTATTGTTCAATGAATTTAAAATTTTCTTTTTTTATTTTTTAAATAATACATACTTATACAATTTGTATTACAAACATATCAAGAATTAAAAAAAATAGAAAAATGGGAGAACACTAATTTTAAACAAATTTACTTTAATTTTTGCTCAAGTAAATTTGTTTAAAATTAGTGTTCTCCCATTTTTCTATATTTTTTTTTAATTCTTAATATATATATTGGAAAACAATTAAAAAAATAAAATTTTTTTCCATAGAAATTCATGTGATACCAATTATCTACAAACTGCTTGAACTTTTTTTTTTATTAGATTAATAGTACAATCCTTAAAACGCCGACCCATGGTCACATGTAAATTAATTTTTTTTCTTGATCATATTGAGTTTTTTTGCTTATATTTTAATGTTGTCCGGTAATCCTTAAAACACACTTTTGGTATAAAAAAATTCAAAAACCCATTTTGAAAATTTTAAATTTAATATTAAAAATAAATCTGTAAGTTTTACACAATATAAGAGTTATAGAACTACGACAGAGGTTTACCGAACCCTGTATATAAAATCTCAAAAATATATTGTTACCTACGGATGCTGTAAAATTAATAAACAACACAAAATAAAAATATAATATAATGCTGATCTGACCTGACCCTAAAAGGGAAAACTAGGTATTTAAATAATTGTTCAAGGTCAGCGGATCCAACCCTCGACAAGCGATTATGTCCCTTAATAGCAAGCTGGCATCCAAATACAAGTGCTGCCATCTATACTTAGCCTCCATCTCGGTCCAACGTAGTCTCCATAAGAGTATCCTACTAGGAAGTCTATATACAATGACTGAACGTACCGTGTGTAAAAGGAAATTATTAAACCATTTTTAATAGTTCCACTACTTTTCAAGAGATGTCGCAACTCTTTCTAAAACGAAAAATTTAAAAAACTCAGTGGCGCACTAAGGATTAGAAATAAAAAATATTTTAATTGACAATATCGTACGACTATCGAGCAATAATCAATAAAAACGTTAAAATATCAAAAAATGGAAAAGGAATGTTTTATTGTATCTGACATTTTCTACAAAATTGTATTAATAAATCTTTGATACGTTTCGCTCTTAACGTCCACCTTGAAGTTATTTTTTTTTTTTAATACGGATCTACCTTTTTTAATACAAAAATAGATAAACCGTTAAAATTCACATCGAGTGATATATCACACTTGTCATTTTAACGACGTTTTATCTAAAATAACTATCATCAGTGATAATAATTTTTAATTACGGTCCTGTCGTAGTTATTTTGTAAATTTGTTTACAATATTTATAGTACATATAAAAAAAAAATTAGTATTAGGTCTTCGGTATAACCGGATTTTCTCTAGTTTAATTTTGTTTTGAGAAAAACGGGAAAACAAGGGAAAAGATTGCAAAATTAAGAAAATTAGGTCATAATAGAGAAAAATGGGAAAAATAGGACAAAATAGGAAAAAATAAAAACAAATCGGCACATATAGAGAAAAATGAAGAGAATATGAACTAATGAAAAACAAGAAAAAATAAAAAGAAATAATAAAAACTAGTAAATATACAAAAAATTGTGAAAACTATAGAGAAAAATATGGGAAAATAATGTAAAATAGCGATAAATAAGGAAAATAGTGAAATTAGTGAAAATATGAAAAATAGTGAGAAGTTGGAAAAAATAGAATAAAAAATAGGGCAAACTAGAGAAAGTACGAAAATTAGAGAAAAATAGGGTAAAACGGGAAACATATATGGGAAAATAGTGGAAATAAGAAAAAGTAAGATAAAATTAGAATATGGAAATAAAAGTAACCTAGGAAAAAATGGAAAATAATAGGAACAAATACGAGTAAAAAGGGGAAAACAGGAAAAAATAATGAAAAACAGAAAAAATGAGGAAAATAAGACAAAATAGGTACAAATCAGAACAAAAAGGGAAAAATATGGAAAAATAAAGAAAATAGGAAAAACTTATGGAATACAGGAAAAAATAGGAAAATAGAGAAAATAGGGGAAAATATGGAAAAAATAGGGAAAAACAGTATGTCATTCGGCCAGACAGGACGTTGCCGATTATATTATAGATTGGGACAAAAAAAGAAAAAATAGGAACAAATCAAGCAAATTTGGGAAAAATTATGAAAAATAGGAAAAAATAGAGAAAAACAATAAAAAATTAGAAAATTAGTTGCAAATATGTACAAATATGGAAATTTGTGAATAGTGAAAAATAGAAAATAATTGGTAAAAATAGGGAAACATTTTGAAATACAGAAATTTGGGAAAAAAGAGGGAAAACAGGAAAAATAGGGACAAATTGGAATAAATAAGAAAAAAATATGGAAAAACAGGGAAATTAGTGAATAAAGAGGGAAATATATAGAAATTAGTGAAAAATAGAGAAATACAGGGAAAATAAGGATAATTGAGGAAAAGTAGAGAAAAATGGGTAAAATAGTGAAAAATAAGTACAAATAGGATAAAATAATGTAAAAAAGGAAAAAAATAGGGGAAAATATGAATAAAATAGAAAAAACAATAAAAAATATTATGTCATTCGGTCGGTCAGTCAGGACTTTCACGCTTATATTATAGAATAGGAAAAACAGGAAAAAATGGGAACAAATAATGTAAATTTGGGAAAAATAGTGAAAAATACCCAAAAAATAGAGAAAAACAGGGAAAAATAAGAAAAAATAGTTCCAAATATGGACAAGTTGGGGAATTTGTGAATAGTGAAAAACAGAAAAAAATAGGTAAAAATGGAGAAACATTTTAAAAATTAAGCCAAATTGAAAAAAACAGAAATTTGGGAAAAATAGTGAAAAAGAGGGAAAACAGGAAAAATAGGGTCAAATTGGAATAAATAAGAAAAAATAGGGAAATTAGAGAATAAAGAGAGAAATATATGGAAAAATAGTGAAAAATAGAGAAACTACAGGGAAAATAAGGAAAATTGGACAAAAGTAGAGAAAAATAAGTACAAATAGGATAAAATAATGTTATAAAGGAAACAAAATGGGGGGAGAGAGAAAAATAGTGGGAAAATAGTAAAATTTGCGAAAAATAGGGAAAATAGTGAAAAATAGGAAAAAACATGAAAAAATAGGAAAAAATAGAAAAAAACATTAATAAAAAAGTGAAATTGGAGACAAATATAGTTGACACTAGCCAATCGTCACTTAATTATAAACTAGACTCCCTAGTTACTGATTTTAACAAAACACTTGAACATCTACTTCTTTAGACTTTGGTACGATTTTTTTCCCATTTTCCCGCTCGACGTGCTAGGCTCAGACATTTTCGGAGATTCAGAAAATAACAAGATTGCTGTTTTTTTTCTTTGTGAAAACCGTGAAAGTGGTTTCAATCTGTGGGTCCAACTCCATTTTTTTGACAATCAAAAAATCTTGGTACTACTTTTGGTTTAAGTCTAATATTTCCTCTCTTCATGGTTTGTATGTACATATAATTTTCTATGTCATCTTTTATCTAAAAATAGATTATATTTATTGTTTGGCAAAGTACATAATTGTCATATATAATACAACGAGTGGCATTTTGACTATCGATAATCCCATAAGTTATTTCATATAAAAGGTCTCCACTACGGGATCTTGATTAAATAATAACAAGAAAACAATTTAGAAAAATACGACACTAATGCAAACAAGCCACTCGCGAATTAATTTTCGTTTTTGGACAATTTTAGGTCATTTTAGATTATTTTGGACAATTTTAGGTCATTTTAGATTATTTTGAATAATTTTCTGGTCAATTTAGGTAACTTTAGACCGTTTTACTAATATTTTAGACCGTGTTTGGACAATTTGAGACTATTTGGACAATTTTAGACCATTTTAGATTATACTGTACAATTGTCTGATCAATTTATGTGACTTTAAACCGTTTGATTAATATTTGAATCCATTTTTAGACAATTCTCAACCATTTTGGATAATTTTAGATAATTTAAAAAAAATATCTTATCAATTTAGGTAACTTCAGATTGTTTTTTGGTGAATTTTAGACCATTTTTCGACAATTTTGGGCCATTTTAGATTATTTTGGACAATTTTAGGTCATTTTAGATTATTTTGAACAATTTTCTGATCAATTTAGGTAATTTTAGACCGTTTTAGCTATATTTTAGACCGTGTTTGGACAATTTGAGACTATTTGGACAATTTTAGATCATTTTAGATTATACTGAACAATTGCCTGAACAATTTATGTGACTTTAAACCGTTTGATTATTATTTGAATATATTTTAGACCGTGCTTGGACAATTTGAGACTATTTGGACAATTTTAGACCATTTTAGATTATACTGAACAATTGTCTGATCAATTTATGTGACTTTAAACCGTTTGATTATTATTTGAATCCATTTTTAGACAATTCTCAACCATTTTGGATAATTTTAGATCATTTTAAAACATTATCTTATCAATTTAGGTAACTTCAGATTGTTTTTTGTGGAATTTTAGACCATTTTGGATAATTTTATGCCATTTTAGATTATTTTGGACAATTTTAGGTCATTTTAGATTATTTTGAACAATTCTTTGATCAAGTTAGACCGTTTTATTATCATTAGGATTATGTTGGACAATTTAAGACCATTATGTTGGACAATTTTAGACCATTTAGGACAATTTTAGATTATTTTCCATAATTTTAGACTATTTGAGATAGTTTTCAATAATCCTTTGATCAATTTAAGTAATTTTTATTATTATTTTAATCTGTTTTTGGACAACTTTAGACCATTTTAGATAATTTTGAACTATTCTTTGATGAATTTTGAGAAGATTTTGGACAATTTAAGACCATTGAAGGTTATTATGAACATTTCTTTGATCAATTGAAATAACTTCCGACCGTTTTTTATTAATTTAAGACAATTTTGAGAAGATTTTTTGCCTTTTTGTTGCTTTTTATCCCTTTTTTGAGTTGTTGCCTTTATTTTCATACTATTTTGCTTCTTTTTTTTTTCTTTTTTGGCGTATTTTGGTTATTTTTTGGACTTTTTAAAACTTTTTGGTATGTTTTTTTTCTTTTTTGGCGTATTTTCTTTTTTCACTTTACTTTGTCTAATTTGGCCTTTTTTGAACTTTTTGCTAATTTTTTCCCTTTTCTTTTTTTTGTCATTTTTGCCTTTATTTTTCCTCTGTTTTGCCTTTTTTTTTTAACTTTTTTGGCGAATTTTGCTTTTATTTTTTGTCTTTTTTGCCTTTATTTGCTTCTATTTTGCCTTTTTGTTGTTACTTTTTTACCTTTTTTATCTCTTTTTACCACTTTTTTGCTTTTTTAAAACTTGTCTTGCTTTTTTTTACTTTGTTTTTACTTTTTTGACGTATTTTGCATTTTTTCTCTTTACTTGGTCTTATTTGACATTTTTTTTTGACTTTTTGTTATTTCTCCCCCTTTTCCTTTTTTTTTGCTTTTTTTGTTTTTTTTTTCTTTTTTATTAGTTTTAAAATAATTAAAAATAATTTAAAATAATTTTTTTGCAAAAAAAATATTAAAAATAGCGTCCCGAATTTCGAACATTAAAATCTGGTCACCTAATTAAAATCAAAAAATATTGAAAAACTGGAAATGTAAGTAATTAATTTTAAAACAAAACTTTAATTTTATTTTTTGGATTTATTTTATCCCTTTTTGGTGATTACTTCTTAAATAATCATTTCCTGATAAAATTTTTGTATAACTAACAAATAATTTCCACAAAAGTAAAGACTTCTGTTACTGAAAAAAATCATTATAATATAAATCAAACCGAGGTTATTTATTTGGAGAAAAGAATTAAAAAAAAATTGTTTACTATACACATCAGGTATAGATTTAGATAAAAATATTGAAAAAAAATATTAAAAGATACCATTCACAGGCAAGTTTATATATCGGAATATAGGCCACAACCATAGATAAATATGCCACAACCCATATTTAACTTTAAAATAGTTTGGTATGATGAGATGCCATTACTATGTTTTAATACTTTTTTGTATTAATGTGCCAATTTTTAATTTAAGGCCGCAGTGGCACACTCCAATATTCATAACAATAACTAAATGTGACATATGTCATATTAATGTCAAATTTCATAAATCTATTATTCAACAGATGTAGCAATATGTCTTATTTACGATTTATTTCAGCATACATTTGACCAAATTATTTACTCGTTTTAGTAGTGATATTTTATTTCATATTATTTATCTGGTCTACTATACAATATAATTTTAATCTTATTTCATTTTATGCCAAGAGCAAGAAAATCTCTGAGCTCTGCTAGGATATGGCAATGCTGTAAAACTAACTTTGTTGTTTATCTTCGATAAATGCGTAAAATCATCATAAATATAAATCCCAAATATATTTTATAGATATTTCATTTTTCATTACGGACGGACAGATTTCGTTCAAAATTGCCATTTGGGGGTTTTTGGGGTTGGAGATTTCAAATTTTTTCTCAAAATTAATAAATTCAAGACGGCAAACGAGATATGTGATTATGATCAGATTCTTTTCAAAATTGGTATTGGGGGCTTTTTGGGATAGGAGATCATGATTTTTTTTTCAAAATAAATAAATTCAAGATGGTGACTCCAAAATGGTGGACGAAATTTATGATTATTAACCGATTCCATTCAAATTTGGTACATGGGGTTTTTTGGTGTTGGAGATTATGACTTTTTTTTAAACTGCACAGAATTTTTTATTTACATTATCAAAATCAAAAAATATTTCTCCTGCAACATATACAGTAAACCATGATTGTTCATTTTTTCAAATATAAATATGAGAGTGTCTAGAGGTCCGTCTAGTCGGACTCGGTGAAAACCCAATAGGTCCGTCAATCAGCTGTTAAGATTAGGATTAAAACATAGTTTCGTAATTTTGATATTTATTTTATTAGAAGTTTTGACTGACCAAAGCTAACCTGTAGAATTAAAAAAATATTTATTTTATTAAAAGAAGTCTTAAAAATCCAACTTGAGTTTAAAAAAAAAATAAAAAAAAATTAGGGAGATGTGGGATTCGATCCCCGGATCCATTGCACAACTAGCGGGCACTATGCCACGCAGCTACTTCAGCTTTGTTTAAATATGTTCAAACTTATTATTTAAGCGAATCACGTTTCATAATAAAATAAATATAAATTAGTGTTTCGCCTTGTATTTTAATTATTAATATTACGGAACTAAAGTATACACATTCACTAGGAACGCTAAAATAAATATCAAAATTACGAAACTATGTTTTAATCCTAATCTTAACAGCTGATTGACGGACCTATTGGGTTTTCAGCGGGTCCGACTAGACGGACCTCTAGACACTCTCTATAAATATTTCGGTGTAACCTAGCAGATAACAGATTGATGCGCTCGGAAAAATAATAAAAATTCGGTTTACTCGCGAGTCCCATGATCAATATCGACATCTTATCACCAGCAGCAATACCGAACGCAGTGCGAAACTGGAAAGTTTGGCAAAACAGTTGCGCCTATTGGGAGACAAATATTCCCTAATGAGAGACAAATATTCCAAATCTGGAGACAAATATTACATAAAAATAATTTCTTCTGTATCATTAAATTAATTGCGTGAAAATTTAATATTAATTAATTTGTTTTGTTAAGTAACAAAAGATTATGTCATAGATAAGTTTCATTTTATGCGTTCGCGGTACATAAAAATCCTGAATATATTCCGAATAGGACATGCGCAAATAACTTGTCCCTTTGTGGCCTTTCTAATCCTTAAATGTGTTCTGAACTAGTTCAGGATTAGCTCCGCGAAAATACCTAATATTCAGATTTTTCTAAAAGTTTGGCAACATGGTTTTTATATGATTGTCATCTAATTTGATTGTCGCGACATCTTTTCGAGAGGGTATGAACTAAGACATTACAGGAAATTATTGAAAATCTCCATTATGACAAATAAATTTGACATATATTTCTCAATCGTATTTCCAATTAGATTTAATAAATACTGAATAAAATAAAGAAATATTCAAGGAGCTAACTAACAAAAATACGTAGAATGAAGTCTCCTACTTTTTATCTCTGATTTTAAAAATCACTTTTTTTATTTTTTTTTAAACTCAGTTTAATTACAGGACAAATAAAAAATAGGAGACTCCATTCTTTAAACATTATACTTTAAGCTGCCAAAGTTTAATTTTCCTTCGTTCAATAAAATTTAAACGTAATTGGAACTGGTAAACCCGTGTTTTTATACGTCAAAATACAGTGAAACTGCGGCCTTAAAAAATCGGTTATGTCGCCCCAAAACATTCCCGACGAATATCTACAAGTACTTTTTCAGATATTTAATGTTAAAGTTTCAAATTTTGTCGAATTCCGTGACATATTACAGCTATCATTTTTTGATAGGGACACTTACGTTTGACAGATGTCATACAAAAACTAATGAATCATTCAGACGGGTAACCCAAACCCATATACCAAATTTCAGCTCAATCGGATCAAACGTGTAGGTTACAAAAGTTACAAATTTTGACATTTTTCAAATGACATATTGCAAGTCAAATTTCCTGACTAATGGGTTTGGTAACCCAAGCCATATATAAATTTCAGTTCAATCGGATTAAACTTGTGGCCTCTATCGTGGAAGAATACACACACACAGACAGACAGACAGTCTTCCATTTGGAAATGGTTTTAATCGTCTCAGGGGAACCGAAAATGGATATTTCCGTTTTTTTAACTCGTTCACAATACTTTCCCTTCTCGGGGTGGGTCGGGAAAGTAAAATAGTTTAGTATGGCGTGAGGTAATGTACTGGTCACATCAGAGTTTTGAATTCAACTTCTCAGGACGAATGAAAATAATTTTAAAATGTTATCATAAAGACCCTGAATATAGCTGCATTAAACATATTTTTTATAAAATCTTCAATATAAAAATCGGCGCGTATACGGTGGGTCACCCTGTATATCATTTATTTTGTAGTCTGTTTTCATACTTACGTTAAAATGATCCTCACAGCAATGAACATGGGATTTGTCAGAAACAAAAACATCCCGACGCATAGCTTTCTGCCAAACTTTTCTAGTTGCAGGATCAAAAGGTACACTTATAAATAGTTTTTCTGGGGTATGTCTAGATGTGCTACGGCATTCAGGAACCACACAATATTTGTTTGAAGTTTTTTTTTCACTCGGTTTAAACCAACAAGAATCTAGAAAAAGATATAATTTAAGTGCGCTAGAATAAATTGCTAAAAATATAGGATCTTCATATTTATGCTAATACATGTAGTCAAATTGACATCTTGAGTATTGGCCGTTTAAATGAAAAAAAATTGAAGATTCTACATTAAGAATGAAAAACAAATGTATCTATCTGAGATAAATGTATGTCGAATTAAGTCGGAACCATATGTGAAACTTTTTATTCTTAGTTTTATGAAAAAAAGTTCTGTATGGTCTAAAACATGAAATCAAATTTTTTGAGCTGTATATAAGGATTGTCAAAAAATATAAATTTTGCTAAAGAGCAAAGTACCATTATTTTAACCTCGGTGATCTTAGCTCCCGGCCGGATAGCTCTAAGCTTATACTGAGGTAATCTTGGCTCCCGGCCGGCCAACTCCAAGCAAAAATCACCTGATTACATAGAGGAATGTAAGGACTAATTATACAATTTAGGTTAACTAGTCTTCATTAAAACTAAATCGCATTAAAAAAAATGAGGGGTAATCCCACCCAACTTTCCGAACACTCCTAGTAAAGTAATTGTTTAATCGATTATTTTATTTTTCTGCATCAAAATACATTAATAAAATTACTTTACAAAAATTAAAAAAATTTTTATTTTTTCTAAAAAAATTTTTTCACTTTTTATAATTTTGTGTAATTTCCACAAGTATAATTTTAATATTATGAAATATTTCTCACATAATGTACTTTTTGATTCCTTTCGGAGGTATTGTTTACTCTTTTCATTTGTTTTACCATTTTCAATAAAACAAAAGGACAAAAAAAATTAAATTTTTTTTATTTTGTTTATAATAATTACAATGTTAAATTCGAAGAGACTAAAATATTTTCTAAATTTAGAGTTTTATATTACCTATCTAATGGTATAAATCCCATTTTAATATCTTTAATATTTTTAAAGTTATTCAATTTTTTTTAAAACTTATACAGGGTGTTCCATTGGGAAAGTGAGATACGTTAACTGCAGATAGGGGACACCTAGGTGATCTCAAAAACATCATACTTATATGGTCTTACTACTTTAATAACCAAGATACAGGGTGTTTTATCTACTTTGCCAATTTCTTACATGGTTCATAAATTTCTAACCACACTGTATATTTTCATGATATTTGGCGGGCATATTTTGTTTAAAGTGCCCAATCGATCAATATATTTAGAATAAAAGAAATCCAGGTCCGGATTAAAAAAAATATTGTAAAATATTCCGACACAAAACCAATACCCTGTATATCAGATTTTTCTAAAATAGATTCTGTATTTAAAAAGTGCAAGAAAAATTTAATTTAATGATATACTTTGTATTTTCGGCAAAATGTTTTTTCTTGTAAAATTTTGAGTTGGAATTCTGAAATGGTGTGAATTTTAAGATCCCAAAATTGAAACTATTTTTTTTTAATATGATTTAGTTTTAATGAAGAGTAGTTAACCTAAATTGGTAAAAATTTAATATTTTAAGAATTGTTTCATTGTTTGCGATAAATAATCCACAAAAAACATTCATCTTTAATTAAGGAATAAATAATAATGAATACACCAAAAATAAATAACTTTAATTAATGAAGAATTACACAAACATTTTAAAAAACGCCAAAAAAATATTACACGGGGTAAAAACATATGACGTTTTTAGTACTTCGGACCGAAAAATTCACTTTACCAATAAACACAAGAACTATACACAACACGAAATTTATGGACAACAAAATGGAAAAAAAAACATCAAAAGTATACAAGAATATTCGAAAAATTTGTAAATTACAACTAAAAAAATATTTTTTATTGGGTATAATTAATTTCTTACAAAATTCTATTATCCACAAATATTTTCAAATCCATTAAAACATAAAAAAATATATAGGGCGTTTCATTAATAATTGTAACTGGAGCCTATGATGATTTAACATAAATTTTTTTAATAAAATATTTCTTCTAATCTGATTTAAAACTGAAATTAGTATTTTAAATTTTAAACAAAAAAAATTACAAACTTCACTCACTTTTTTTAATAGGTACAAACTTTTGGTAAGAAATTTTTTGTTTTTTATTAATAATTCAGTCCCCTGAATTTTTGATCTTAATGGCACATAATAAATTTAATCTTAGAATTTTACTAAAGTAAGAAAAAAATTTCACAAAATCTAAAATTCAGACCCTATAACTTTCTTGTTTTAAGGGGGTTTTACACCTTTGGGCTTGATTTTAGACTATATTTCCAAGAATTAATTCTGAAGAACCAAAAAATTAATTCTAATTTTTACGATTTTTTACCATATTTTACGATTTTTACGTTTTTAATTTGAGATTTTTTTACAATTTTATACGGTTTTTTACGCTTTTTACGATTTCTTACGTTTTTTACGATATGACCTGTTTCGATATTTTCAAAAATAGCGGATATTTTTTTTTTAATATTTCAACCCCTTCCAGTTTCACCCCCGTAGGTCGGATAAAAAAAAGTTTTATACAAATTGTATTTGAAAAGTGTTAATCCATAATTGTTTTATTTTGTTGTCATTAATTTTTAGATGTTTTTTTTGTAATTTTTGTTGTTTTTCATTAATTAAAGTTATTTATTTGTTGTAAATTTATTATTATTTATTCGATAATTAAAGATGAATGTTTTGCCGAAAATGCAGTATATCACTAAATTAATTTTTTCTTGCTCTTTGCAAATACAGAATCTATTTTGGAAAAATCTGATATACAGGATGTTGTTTTTTGGGTCGGAATATTTTATAATATTTTTTTTAATCCGGACCTGGATTTCTTTTATTGTAAATTTATTGATCGATTGGACACTTTAAATAAAATATGCCCACCAAATATCATGAAAATATACAGTGTGGTTAGAAAGTTATGAACCATGCAAGAAATTGACAAAATAGATAAAACACTCTGTATCTTGGTTATTAAAGTAGTAAGACCATATAAGTATGATGTTTTTGAGATCACCTAGGTGTCCCCTATCTGCAGTTAACGTATGTCACTATCCCAATGAAACACCCTGTATTAAATTTCCAAAAAAAAATATGTATTCTACAATTTTTTTAATAAAATATTGAAAAAAATCACAATTAACAATTTTTGATATGATATTGTCCATGGAATTCTGAAAATATGTTAACATTGCGCCAACCCCCAAATATGAACAGTTTTTCTGCTAGGGGGGGGGGGGGCTTAAATTCACATATTGCCCATGGAATATTTATTTTCGAAGGCGGGAAAAATATTTTCAAATATTTTATTCTAGTTTATATTGCACAACAGTGTTCTTAAAAAATATATAACCCCCACCCCACATATTTAACCCCAACCCATATTTAAAGAAACCTAACCTAACTCAAAGTCGAGTACCACAATATATTTTAATACAAAAAATATTGGCGACTAGTTTCGGCCACAGGCCATCATCAAGCCTAGAATACATCGAATCTTACAATAGGAAAACTATAAATTAAATTTAACACTTACCAGAAAAATATTGAAAATACTGATGTTATTATTGAAAATTTTTTCTAAGAGGGAGAATAAATTGCAATATTTAATAAAAGTCCGTTCACAATACAAGTTTACTCAATTTTTACCAGGTTCGGCAAACACCAAATTTAGCCTGCCTTTAAAATATCAACATATTTAAGACAAAACTATGAATTTGACCCCTTACCGAAAAAATTGTTTTAATAGGAAAGTGGTGTAAGAGATAGTTTATATTATTTTTATCAAGAAAGAACAACATGTGACATAAAACCGAATGAACCATCTTAAAATATTGTTCCAGGCTTAAAAAATAAATGGTATATTATGAGCAAAATGTAAATGTAACCCCCCTATAGCACAAAAACCGTTCATTTATGATTGGCACCCAATCAATTTTTGTCAAAATTAAATGGACTATATCATACTAAAAATTCAGCAAAATCCACCGATATTTTTAACTTATTAAAACATTCTCTCATAATTTTTAAAGTGAGTCCGCAATTCATATTTTTTAATTTCTATAAATAGGGATTGGGGTTATAAATGTTTAAAGAACACGTTATGCAATATAAACTAGAATAAAATATTTGAAAATATCAAAAATTAAAACAAATCCACCGAGACCCAATTTCCATAAGGATTTTGCAGGGTCCTTAAAGGGTAATTTTTTTAAATTTTTAATATTAATATTAACCTTAAAAAAAGTAAAACCTATTTTTGAATAATTTTAAAATCAATAAATAATTAATACCTCATTCAATTATATTCAAAATAGGAAACAGCTCTTTTCTTTAGGTTTTCTGGATTAAAATTCATTAATAAAGTTAGTTTAGGAAACTAAAAAAAAATCAAATTTTTTGTCAAAAATTCATTGAATTGTTTTAACTTTTTTCATTTTTGCTAGAACTTTTACAAATACTATGTTAAAATTGTGAAATAATTTACACACATAGTACTTTTGGATCCTTTTCGGATATGCTATTTACTTTTTCATTTATTTTATACTTATTGATAAAACTAAATTACAAAAAATTTTAAAAAAAAATTTTATTTTGGCTATAATAACTACATTTCTAAATTCTAAGAAACTAAAATACATTTTAAATTTAGAGTTTTATATTATCTTTAGAGTGGTGCAAATCCCATTTCAATAGCTTTAATATTGTAGAAGTTATTCAATTTAGTTTAAAATCATAACATAATTTTAAATGTTTCTTGCCAATTTTTAAAAAATTAAACAATTTTTGTAATAAAATTTTGAAATAAATTATAATTATAAAATTAATTATTACAAATTTAAAGATATTTTTTTTAAATTTTTAATATTAAAATTTAAGTAAAAAATAATAATTTAATAATGATAAAAATTGCTTAATAATTAAAATAAAAACTAGCGGCGAAACTATGCGGAACTCAAAAAAAAACAAAGACAAAATTTGTAGAAAATTTTATGTTCTACAATTTTGATGTTATGTAATTTTTCATAAAAATCCATAATCCAAAATTACTTTTTGATAAATCTGGCAACAATGGCAAAAGTTTTTAAAAATTTTAATCATTTGAAATTAAACTATAATAAAAAATATATACACACACAGACAGACATCATGATGCTAAAAATGGTATAAATGGATTCAGGTGACCTCAAAACGTAAAAATCCGTTAAAATCTGATTATGGCCAATAAATCATGATCGCAATACTTTCCTTCTTTGTTGTTCGGAAAGTAAAAATTATATTCATTTTTAGGCATTTCACCATTTCAGAATTCGAACTCAAAATATTACAAGAAAAAACATTTTGCAGAAAATTCAAAGTATATCACTAAATTAATTTTTTCGTGCTCTTTGCAAATACAGAATCTATTTTAGAAAAATCTGATATACAGGGTGTTGTTTTTGGGTCGGAATATTTTATATTTTTTTAATCTTAACCTGGATTTCTTTTATTGTAAATTTATTGATCGATGAAAATATACAGTGTGGTTAGAACCATGCAATAAATTGGCAAATGGTAGTTCCAGAAATTAATAAATTACGACGGCCCGCCCACACTTCACCTTTGGTGAAGTTAGGCAAACCATAGTATTGAAATCGTGCAAAAATCTCAAAAAAATTTTTTGCTCCAAATGACTTAAAATGTCATGAAACGAGGAGAAAATTGATTGTCAGCAAAAAAATCGGTTGTCTCGCACCAAAACTTTCCCGACAAATATCCACGAAGACTTTTTCAGTTAAAGTTTCAAATTTTGACAATTTTTTATTTTTGACAGGTGACAGTTAGAGAAATAATTTTGACTGTTCTGAATAGAGATTTTCAAGGGCTTTCAAATGACATATTGCAAGTCGAATTCCGTGACATATTGCATCTGTCGTTTTTGGATAGTGACACTTCCGTTTGACACATTTCATACAAAAACTAATGAGTTTTTCCGACGGGTAACCCAAACTCATATACCAAATTTCAGCTCAATGGAATTAAATGTGTGGCCTCTATCATGGAAGAATACAGATAAACAGACGGACAGACTTCCATCTGGAAATGGTCTTAATCATCTCAGGTGACCTCAAAATGGATATTTTCATCCTTACCTCGAAATTTTTCGTTAGCTCGTTCACAATATTTCCAGCGTATGGTCTGTCTTTGTGTCTGTGTGTAATCTTCCACGATAACTGCCGAACCGTTTGACCAATCAAGCTGAAATTTGGTATGGAGGGTCGGTGTGTGCCTAGAATGCGACCATTAGTTTTTGGTTTAAATTGGTACAGTGGAGGGTCCTCAAGACCGACATTGGTTAAATATACATGTAACAATTTTTTGCTTTATTAAAATTTAAAGGACAAACAATACATTTTAGTGCAAAATGTAGTACGAAGTTTTAGAACAGAAAATTACCTACAATTTTTGTCTTAAGCCTTTTCCAAAATTTCCAATAGTTGCGCCACTGGAGGGCGCGTAAAAAATGAGCATGTATGTTTTCTATAGTTTTTCTTGATTTTGAAAACAAACAATACATTTTAGTGCAAAATGTTGTAGTACAAAGTTTTAGAGAATAAAATTCTCTATAACTTTTGTTTCAAACTTTTTTCAGAATTTAAAATAATTTCGCCACTAGAGGGCGCGTAAAAATGTGCATGTAGGTTTTCTCTAGTTTTTCTTGATTTTGAGGACAAAAAATGTATTTAGTGCAAAATTTTCTTGTGCAAAGTTGTAAAGCATCAAATTTTCTTCAATTTTATGTTTAAATTTTATCGAATTCCTTATAGTTTCGCCGCTAGATGGCGAGAAAAATACACATTTAAAATTCCCTACAATTATTGTATGAAAATTTTTCCCGAATTCCCAATAGTTTTCACACATGATTTTAGGGGATCCTAATTGTAGCAGTGTGATATTTAACGCTCGCATGCGCAGCTTATGTCATTACCAACATTGAAATATTAATTCACCATAAGTTCGCTATTTTTAATGTGTTCCATAAATCAATGTAATGCTTAGTATTTTGTAATTAAAATAATAATAATAAATAACATATTCTCTACGGTCGAGCCGGGAAAGTCCTGGGGTGACACAGCCGATTTTTTAATTTTCTCGTCAATTAGTCTCGATCCAACATTTGCGGGCGATAGACGTGTATCTCAAACTCGTTTTATTTTTGATAAATAAAAACACAATAAAAACTGAATATCAAGCCAAAGTGATAAAAAACTAAGTGATAAGTGATATCAAGAACCAAATTAATATGTTCCCTACGGGGAATTTTACCGGCTTTGATAAGAATGGACAACCGATTCATCAACAAGCCAATATCATACAGGATGTTCCAACAATAAACAGTCAAATTTTTCAAACAAATGCACTAGCAACTCAACCAAATTTTAGCCAACTATAAATATGCCAATGACACAAATACCAATGTATCCCAGTCAAACAATACAAACCCCTATATATAATAGTCAGCTTCCCATCAAACCAGGAACAGTATAAATCAATGCACCAGCAGCAACAGAAAAATCAACCAATTGTGAGAATGATTTCGATTAGTGGCAGCAAGTAACAAGAATAGTTAAACGAAAAAAAGTAACCACTGACAAGGATATAACTACAAGCAACAAATACAGTGCGTTATCAAATTTCGACCCAGAATCCTCAAATGATAAACACAAGAGCGATGAAAAGGTAACAAAACCTTCACCAATATTCGTACATGGAGTAACAGATGACTCAAATATGATAACCAAAATAAATGAGGTACTAAACGCGGAGGAATATATTACTAAAACCCTAGCAGATAATAGCATAAGAATAAACACCACTTCTCCTCATGCCACCTAGAAAAGATAACAACATTGCGCAATGAATGAGATGCCAAATATACGGCCACACAAAATCATATTGCAACCGACCTATGTGTGAAATGTGGAGGGTCACACAATACCAAAACCTGCAAAAAAAGTAGTGAAACCCCAGCAACATGTGCCTTATGTGGTGGTCCATATCCAGCTAATTATAATGGATGTATCATCACAATTATCACAAAAATAACAGAAACAAATCGAACATACAACGCCCACAACTAATTCAACAAACACAAAACGAAATGCAGTACAAAATTCGGGAAATCGGTCAACAAAAAATGAGGAATATATGAGCAATGTCTTAAGTAAATTCCTTGAAGAATCCAAAGGTATGTTTAATCAAATTATACAACAAAATAGCATAGTATTAAACATGCTAATATCCAAATTAAAGTAATGGCCAAGTTCCTCAGAATAGCTTTATGGAATGGCTCAACATAAAGAAGAAATAAACAAATTCCTACATCAAAACCTAATAGATATTCTACTAATTAGTGAAATTCATTTAACAAGCAAGTCACACTTCAAAACACTCTACTATACTCTGTATGATGCAGTACTGCCCACCCCGGTACAACTTAAAAAGAGACGACTTTCAAGAATTCTTCCAGACACTTTATAGCAGGTTGAGACTATGATAGCAAGCACACATTATGGGTCTCCAGAATCACTACAACCAAAGGTAGAGAATTATCAAACGTTATACATGAAAATAATTACTTCTATTTATCAACGGGTACTTCGAATTATTATCCGAGTGACACTAACAAAAAAACCAGACCCTTGTTAATGGAATAACATGAACTTACACTGATGTAGTTCCCAGTTATGACATATCCTCTGATGACACGCAAATTATTGCAACTATCACCTCATCCGTGATAAATTTCAAAAAGCAAGTGTTGGGAATTCACTATAATATGCTGGTGTCTATTTTAATAAGAGAGAGTCACCTTACTAAACGCGAAGAAAGAGAGGAAGATAACTCGGGGAAATTACATTTTTTATTTTTTAAGTAGTAAGATCTGAACCACAGACAGTGGTAGTCGCAGTCGCCTGTCGCAATATATTTTCTGTTACTAAAAATATTTATAGTTATTATAAGTTTTTGTGAACAGTGTGTTTTTTCTAAACCTTTCATGGGAATTAATCTCCCAACAAAACAGCAAGCTAAGCTGCACAACACAAAAACAAAGTGGAAAAAATTTATTGATGAAATTAACAATAAAATAAACCTAAATGTTAGTCTCAAAACGCCTGAGGAATTAGAAGAAGCAACCAACACAATAATCAATATTATGCAAGAGGCCTCCAAACAAGCAACACCGACTAGGAAGCTCAAGAACAAAAATTTAAGATCCACAGTAGAAATTAAAAAACTCATAACAGAGAAAATAAAAGCAAGAGCGAAGTGGCACCGATCACAAATACCAACTGATAAAACAACTTATAATCGATTAAGTAATATACTAAGAACAAAATTAAAAGAAATGAGGGACAGCAACTTCTTTCAATACATTACAAATCTTAACCACTTTGACAATTCCATCTGGCGACCAATTAAATCACACCGGAAACTTGTAACAACATGTCCTCCACTACGATAAGAAGCAAATACACCTTCATGGGCTAGAAGTAATCGAGAAAAGGCAGATCTACATGCACAACATCTAACCAAAGTATTTTCGCTGATGATAACATAAAACGAAATGCACAGGACCCAAACGACAATGCAGACATGCTTCATATGAACATAAAACCGATAAATCCCAAGGAGATAAAAGAAATAAGCGGTCAAGTGCGTGTCGGACTTCGCAGATTTAGGGTTCCGTACCAAATGTAAAATATAAAATGCGTTTTTAACCAAAACTAATACGATTGCACAGATAAAAATAATAAGATATCGAATATCACAATTCGCATATATATACGAAGGTACGGAACACTAAAAATGGAGGAATGGTAATGAAAAAGTCATATTTATTAATATATTAGTATTTGTTGGTAAAATATACGTAACAATAAACATTATCACCAAATTTCAAGTTAATAGGTCAATGAAAAGTTAAAAAATACTTCGGAACAAAATTTTGTAAAAAATGCTAACTTTCACGGCTTCTCATGCCTTCGTATTACAATATATTTTAAAACAAAAAATACAGCTTTTATCTACTCAATGAGTTCTATTCAACGATACCTCACTCGATGGAGTATGCCAAAAAAAATTTTCAGCGCCCCCCTTTATCTGTATGGGAGCCCCCTTGAAATTATTTAAAAATATTATTTACAATTTATGTGGCTTTGGGTAAACAAGACGCATATACAGTAGTGAAGTAAAGCCGATTCCAAATAAAGTCAAAAAACTGTCACTAGATGGCGCTGCTGGCGGCGCTGCATCGAGGTTGGCGCGCGGACTAGCGAGCCAGCGTGGTGTATGTGTGTGACGTAGTCATCAGATCCCTTAGAGAGATAACCAAGAGTATTGGAACATAATATATTATGAAGACGCTGCATCGGGGCCGGCGCGCGGACCAGCGTGTGTGACGTAGCCGTCAGATCCCTTACGGAGATAACCGTCGGTGGCGATGCGCCGTCGATCCTGCGAGCCAGCTTGGTGTGTGTGTGTGTGTGTGTGTGTATGAGTGTGACGTAGTCGACAGATCTCTTAGAGAGATAACCAAGCGTATTGGAACATAATATATTTATTATTTTTTTTATAGAAAAATTTAAACGCGATGCGCCGCCGATCCTGCGAGCCAGCTTGTTGGGTGTGTGTGTGACGTAGTCGACAGATCTCTTAGGGAGATAACCAAGCGTATTGGAACATAATATATTTATTTTTTTTATGTGGAAAAGCATGCGCTCTAGAAAAATTTAAACTTCGTACAATGTGTAATATTTTTTGAAAAACAATAAAATTTATGCTGGAAGGGTGTATAATAAATTAGTTAAAAAGGTAAATAGAAGGACGTTAAAAAAATATAAATCAGAAACGCAATGAGCTCTGACGAGAACAGACGTAAACTAACAAAAAAATTTTTAGACCAAATAGTGCAATTACATACAGATATAAAATTATATAAGGACAAAGAAAACGTTATAAAGCAGTTAAAAAATTTCAATTTGGATAATAGAAGAATACCCCAAGTATGTTACCCGTTGAGACGAATACAACCAACATCATTGGAAATGGCCGTAAAGAAGATCAATTAACAGATAACATTAACAAGACATTTGCAATATCCTGTCTCTCATTATCAGCCATATGTGTTTTGTTATTAAAAATTTTATATAAATGTATGCAAAGAAGGCTTCGATCCTCATGTAATGTTGTAATAAACGATTAATAAAACTTAACCTTTTTTCATTTCATTTCATTTATTAACGTTACATAAAATACATTTTAATTTAAGCTTTTAACAACTTCACTTAGAGGAAGGTGCTCCATCAGACAGTCGTGAATTATGATGCAATACGCCTTGCTGTTGGCTGGAAATCCAATGTCAGTTTCGAATTCAAGTCTCACGTCTACAGTGGAGGACTTCATAGTCTCTTCCTGCTTCGAGCAATCAATGACAAACAGAGCTCTCTTCTTAAACTCTATGTAGCTCAGCAACGGATGTTTTACATAACTGTGCGAGTAGCTGGGATAGAATTCAGCATAGTTATGGTACGCCATAGCGTAATCGTTTTTACTAAAGTCCAACATGTTTCTTTCGTTGGGCCAATACTCGCCGTTCAGTGATAGTCTAATGCTAGCTATATTAACATTATCAAAAGTTGTAGGATCTTCTGCAACGTTGCTGCGTTTGTTGGTTTGAAAACATACAATTACAAATCTAGGACGTTCGACAACGGTAGTGGTCTTTACAGCCCAAATTTCTCTCTTTGTACCAGACGTAATTGCGGGCAGCTCGTTAAGTTCCCATTTTCTGAATGGAATCAATATGGGAGTGTCGCTTCTGATGGCTTCCATTAATTTGATTTTAATTTCATCATTTGGATAAATGTGCTTGATTTTCAACTCGATGGTATCGATCTTTATTGCCACAGATGTCACAGAGGTAGAGCCAGCTTTTTCTTTAATAATAAGACAATCAGAGTCATCACGAGCTCGAACCAATCGAATCGTTTGCCTTCCGCAAGTAATCATTGGATAATCGTTGAAAATGTTAAAAACATGTTTGAGAGGTATCATAAAACTGAATGTTTTCCCAGTGTCATCCAAAAATGGTGCTAAAGTAGCATTCCATCCTCCTATCGCCATGTGATTTGTATCCAGTGAACTGTAGTTCAGCATAGCTCGAACACCGCTCACTATCCCAGGATCACGAACAGTTTCAATCTCTCGACCACTCTCACTGTATGAGCAAGAGTCAAAAAGAAAGGCTCCAAAATTTGGTACCAGGGAAACGTCTCCTCCCCCTTTTATCTCCAATTTACCTTTGACTATCAGCAAGGACTCGTTCATAGCGAAAAATGAATCCACTTGATTGATGATAAATTCCACTACATCATTGTTGTTAAAGGACTTGATGAACGGTGAACACGTACGATATTCAGCTTTTTTAATAGATTCATCATATTGAGGTTGTTGAAAAAGATTAAAACTCGGATCGATGCTTTCGTTGGATAAACGTGAACGTTTACCATATTCACCATCCTTTACATATTTTCGCTTTACCATATTTGAGAGTTAATCCTAGAGATTGAAGAAACAACTTATTGGCAGCGGTGAGCAGTAGGTCTCGACGGCTAGATGACCTATCAGTAAATGATGTTGTTGAATTTGTTGCGTTTTTCTTATAATCTATAACTAAACCCATTTATTGACCTCTTAGTTCCAGATGAAGTACACTTTGTTCCCCACGAAAATTTACAGGCTTAAAGTTTTGGTCGACGACTAGCACTGTGATGTTAGTAATTTCTCCTGTATTAGTAACTGGTAAATATATAGGGTTATTAGGTTGTTCAACAATAGCGTAGCCTGCGTCAACTGTAATAGGAAATTCGTAGATGGTGTGGACAGGTCTATTCCCGTAGAAGGCTCCCTCGGTAATGTTGGTCTCGAAACGAATGTTTGATACTTTTATAATGTTGACTGGGAGATCTGAAGAGTGTACAATCCCGGGGGCTAGCACCTTCTTGGAAAACCCCAAAATATATCCAAGACTATCGTCCCTCTCAAAAGTAATGGCGTGATTTTTACTATATATTTCACACCTTAGAGTATTGTTGTTGGGTTTCAACGAAAATAGCAAATCACCCGTATTTGGAGCAATCGATTTTTGAATTAACCCCTCAATATCAGTTATTTCATAGCAGCCGGTGGGAAGTGCAACTTCCTTCAATTTTGCTCGATCGTTGTTCTCGTAATAAAAAAATTTCTCCCCATCAATATTTGGAATGGAATTGTAAGAATGAAAGCTAAGCACTGCCAAGAAGTACTTTTTTTCAGGATTTAATACAATAGGTGTCTGAGGTGTAAACGAAAACACGTGGTTATGACTCGCTAATGACAACAGCAGCGACATGACTGACGTATTCCACTAAGGGCTGGTGCTTAAATAAAAAATAATGTACACTAAAAAATTTATTTATACATAGTTCCACAAAATATACATGATGGTTGCATAAGCCCACAAACATCACCCCATCGATGAAAATCATTATTTTGACATGGTAAAAATTGTTTCAGTTCTTCGCGATATTTATCGGGAATTTCCAGCCATATTTCGTAGGTAATGTTCTTCATCAAGAGTTTAACGACTGCTCGCATTTCGTTGTTTTCTTGAACCTCAATGATCTTGGTACAGAAATCGTAAACAGAGGTGTCCACAGTTGGTTTGCTTATAGTTTTGGTACTGGTCGTTGTTGTAATAGATCCAAACATTCTTCCCCACATATTTCACGAGTTCTTTCGGTGGCTTCAAGTTACCAAATGAATCAAAATACTTCACAGCTTCGTTTATCTTTCTATATGCTACCCAATGAGATCCAGGATTTTTTGAATCATCTAAATTTAAAATGGCACATTCACGTTGTCGAGGACCTTCGATTGGTAGAGAGTCGCGCATGAAAACACCTCTAAAATATGGAATTTTTAGAAGTTTAGCATATCGCAAAAGGTCCACGTCATACAACGGTCTATTGGGTAGCTTTATTGGTAGTTTTTTTGCTTCTTCAAGTACAATCCGAAGCCTCCGCGAGCGTTCTTTTTCATATATAGACCAGATCCCTTTGTACCAATAACTTCCATAGCTTTATTGTGACGTTGCTCTTCTTCCAATTTCTTTTGCGCGTTTTTGGCATCGATTACTGTCTTAGCAATTCCCGCAGCTCCTCCGCTAAGGGCTCCAAGTGCTGAGAGTCCTGCAAACAGAGGAATCAGCGGAAGGAAGCCGCCGGACTTTGCTTCAAATGGTATTGTTCGAGGTAGTCGAATTTGTTTTTTTCCACCAGCCTGTCTGACAGCGATCCTTGCAGCTTTCAAAGCTTGCGTAGCAGCCTTCTGTAAAGTTGTCGAAGGTGATTTTTTCATAGCCTTTTTAACCTTACCGATGACGTGATTTCTAAAGGAACGTTGCTTCAACCCCATTCCAAACTTGCGTTTAGTCTTCATGCTTCCTGTCACTATCAGAGCTGCCGATCTCTCACCAATCGTAGCGTCTTTTGATTTAAAACGTTCCCAAGCTTTGTTTTCAAGAATTTCGTCTGCTTTGTGACGATCTTCCAAAGACTTGTGTTGAGAGTAAGCAATGTCGTGTTGTTTGCAGGCTGCGTCCAAAGGATTAATGCCTGGATCACCGCGTGCTAAGCGTTTTTGTAGCTTCGTTCCGGGACCGCAGTACTGATAAGTTGGGATGTGAAGTTCAAAGGGCAGCTTGTTTATAAGCGAGTTTAAGACACCCTCACCTGAGTAGATATGCATTTGAACTGGTGTTATTCACATTACCCTCCCACTTATTTATAACCAACCAACATGCTTATACTTGTCACACAATGAAAGTCATTCAACAAAAACAGACGCTTCCGATTGAAAACTTGGATTTTACGTCCAAGCAAGAGAAAAGTAAACATGGTGACTTGCTACCAAACTCGTTTCGTGCCATCATATGTGGTCCTAGTGGGTGTGGCAAAACAAACGTTATGCTGTCGTTGCTGTTTCACACGAATGGTGCAAAATTTAAAAACGTTTATGTTTACTCAAAATCGTTGTACCAGCCGAAATACGAGCTGCTTAAAGAGGTGCTCAATAGCACGAAAGGTGTAAGCTACTTCCCATTCAAAGATAACGATGAAATTATAAGTCCTGCGGAGGCTAAACCATGTTCCATATTCATATTTGACGATGTTGCATGTGATGGGCAGCAGAAAATTCGAGAATACTACTCGATGGGACGTCATAAGGACATTGATGCAGCCTACCTTTGTCAAACATACTCAAAAATACCCAAACAATTGATACGAGACAACTGCAACCTAATTGTACTCTTCAAGCAAGACGAAATAAACTTGAAACACGTATTCGACGAACATGTATCACCCGACATGAGTTTTGACGATTTTAAAAAGCTTTGTTCTCTATGCTGGAACGATAAATATGGTACTATCGTTGTGGTAAAAGATTTTGCTCTCAACAATGGAAGGTATCGCAAGGGGTTCGACTCATATATAAAAATGTAATACAATACTTCAAGAGTTAAAGTGCATCAAGCTGTCCGACAAACAGGACGCTCGTAAACGTAAAATTCTTCAACTCTCCCGTGCTATACGGAAAAAATATTTAGCACTCAAGACAGGTAGATCTGAGCAGGATGAATCAATAAATAAATTATTTAAACCTTTAGTAGAACCTCTAAGGGAAATTGTTAAAACGTCTCATCAATCTGCTCAAGTTTTAAAAAATATCAAAAAGGAAGAACCCCAGGTGGAAGAAGCACCACTTAAAAAAGAAGAGAAAAAAGATGATGATCCTAACTTTATTACACCAGAGGAGACATTTCAAACGCTTGGTGATGATGATGATGATGATGTATTTGAAAACGAATATGGTAATGATGCTGTTGCTGATGATGATAATGGTGATAAAAATGTTTCTGTACAAGCTATAAATGAATATTTGGATCAGTACCCTCGCATTGCACAAAAGTTCATTAAAGAACATAAAGAGGGGGCTAGGGAAATAGATAGAGGATATGGTCCTATTTACGATGCAACACATTCTAAATGGCTTCTTGGTAGAAAAAATATCAATTTTGACTTAAAAACTGGAAATATTATTGTTGATGGAAAGCATGCTAAAGGAACACCTGGTCTGTATGAATTAATATTTTATGAGAATCCTCAAAATTACAACGATGAAGATTTAAAATTATATGCGTCAATTTTAGAAGCAACTGGTGTACATAGAGATACTTTGGGGAGACTGAAAGCTTCCGCCAGAATTAAATACATAGATATAATTAAACCTCTGTTTCCTACATCAAAACTGACAAAATCAAGCAAACCAGCGAAATCTACTAGTAGTTTACCTAGACCTGGAGCTGGACTTGCAATGACCTACAATGAAAATCCCATTGATTACGTATACTGGGATGATCCTAATGAACTTGTAGAACGTCTCAAGCTTTTAGTAGCCTCCAAACATGCTGGAAATACATCGCACAACAACGAAATAGTTGCAATCATCAATGAGCTGAGAGAAGCCGACATTATATACTAGTGTACACATCGTTTTAAGCTTATTTACAAGATGAGCCTCGACAAATTCGGACGTCGGTCGGCAACAAGAAGACTCCCCCCTTCTCAGCTTATGTTCCACAATAGTAATACAGCTTTCAAGTTTCCACAAACAGTAGAAGGTAGCGTTGATATAGGGAATTTGAGGATAAGTAACGTTTTGTTACCTTCAGCTAGTTCCGACGCTGCCAGTAAGGAATACGTTGACGCTTTCAGAAATCAACTAAAAGCTGAGTTAGATGCGTTACAAGCTAAAACCAAGGAAATTGATGACTTTGTAACTAAGGAGCCTCCTGTATATGCTAGGGATATTGCAACAAAAAAATATGTAGATTCCAGCATTGTAACTGCAAAACAGCATGTAAGGGGTGACATAAAAAATGCTAAATCTAGTGTTGAGGACCGATTGACAAGTGCAAGTAAAGAATTTAATCAAAAACTTGGAACGTCTAATTCCAACTTTGTGCAGTTAACACAACTTTTTAATAATTTAAAAATTAACACTGATGCTGCGTTCAAAACGTTATATGATAAGGATTTACAAAACTTAGGTGATCAAATTAGAATTGAAATCTTAAACCAGTTGACTGTAGCATTTCAACCGACGAAAGATCTGACAAAGAGTGTGGAACGAGAACTTAACCAATTTCGTTTCACCGTTGTTCCTCAAATATCTGAACTAGCTCTAGATATAAAAACTCTGCAAGATGCTGTAAACAAATTGCAGCAAAAAACTCCTTAAATACTTCAACACACTTACCTTATAGCTATTCAAGATGTCGAAGGAAAAGATTCAAGTTGTTAATGAACTCCATGCTCCAGCACGTAGGAATTATCCGCGACGTAGAACAATCATTAAAGGTCTCAATAATTTATGGCAAATGGACTTGGCTGAAATGCGACCCTATGCACACCAAAATAAAGGTTACAAAATGATTATGGTTGTCATTGATTGTTTCTCAAAGTACGTGTGGGTGATGCCTCTAAAGACAAAGACTGGAGTCGAAATTACCAAAGCTTTCTCCAACATATTAAAACAGACCCGACTTCATCCTAAAAATCTTCAAACTGATCAAGGTACAGAGTTTTTCAATACAAATTTCCAAAAATTAATGAAGCAATTCAACATTAATCATTACAATACGTTTAGCGTTACAAAGGCTGCGATAGCTGAGAGATGTATTCGAACTTTAAAGACAAAACTATACAAATACTTTAGCTTGCAAGGTACCTACCGGTGGATTGATATTTTACCGAAAATTGTGGAAGAGTATAATAACACGAGACATTCGAAAATACGATGTAAGCCTTCGGAGATCAACACGTCAAACGAGAAGGAAATTTCTCGAAAATTTTACTCACATTTGAAGATTGCTGGCCCGCACAAACTTAACGTTGGTGACATTGTGCGCATAAGCAAAACCAAGCATATTTTTGAAAAGGGATACACCCCTAATTGGAGTACCGAGCTCTTTAAAATTACCAAAGTCAAAATAACTAATCCAGTGACTTATCTGCTTGAAGACATGTTGAGTACCCCAATCAACGGGGCTTTCTATGAGGAAGAATTGCAAAAGACGAAAGCACCCGATGTCTACCTCGTGGAAAAGGTGCTTAGAAGAAAGGGTAAGAAGGCGTACGTGAAATGGTTGGGTCTTGATAGCAAGCATAACAGTTGGATTGAAAACGCTGATTTTGTATAGGATTTTATGTAAAATACGAACAAATTCAGCAATTCAAGAGGCCTTTTTGAATAACCTACAAATTTATCGTTTCAGTTTCGTTTTCCGTCATAGTGAGGACCTATAAATACAAGTGTGTGTGTGAACCTGCAATTTAATCATTCGTGTGTGAACCTGCAATTTGATCAGTCAACATGAGTAGTCAGGATAGTGGTTATAGTTCTTGCGAAATTGTTTTTGAAAGTGAATCGTCATCGTCACCAACACCTTCTCCTCCAGTGTCTCTTAATGATTATGTTGAGGAAATCAACCAAGCTTTAATTTCATACGAGAATGCTGCGAAATTGGAGCGATACCATCTACTAGAAACGAACTTTTCTTTAGGAAGTTATGCACTTTTGTGTGGAATAAGCCCAGCCAGAACCTTCAGTCCTGCAATAACACTAACACCTTTACTTCGACCTGGAAGAATTTCGTTTGGTACATTTGAGTGGGCTACTTTTATTGAATTGTTACGTCAGAGATATGATAACTTTTTCCATGAGAATCTACCATCGTATCCAGACGAATACGATCCGGTAGTTTTCCCTTGTGGAGACTTTTGTAAAGCCACTCAATTAGTATATGACGATACTAAATTTCTACTTGTAAGCAAACATGGAGTCGAGTTTTATCTGGACGAAAATGATGTTTTTGATATCCTTGAAGCAAATTGCTATTTGGTGAACAACTACATTTCGCTGCTAGAAGACTTGAACTTTTGTGCATTTTATCACAATTTAATAGATTCTACACGAGATTATTTTGCTGTTAATTTCAATAGTATTTGTGACATTAGTAAATTTAATACTTTAATTTTAATTTGTACTATTATGCCAAATTGTTTAGAAAAAAATGCATTACAAGAGTACATGTATCACTATAAAGATAAGGTTGTTAATGACATAAACATATGTGATAATGGTCTAAATTAAAAAATTAAAAAATTTATTAAGTTTTTTTTATTTAACCACGTGTGTGTGTGTGTGTGTGAGCGTGTGTGCGCGTGTGTGTGCGTGTGTGTGTGTCAAAAATAAAACACTTCTTTTATTTTTATATTTATCTTTTATTACGTACATAAATTCATTAAATACATTACAACAATCAGATTTATATTTATCTTTTATTACCTACATAAAAACTACAAATAATTCATTAAATAGATTACAACAATCATATTTATATTTATCTTTTATAATCTACATAAAAACTACAAATAATCCATTAAATACATTTAGTCTGAAAATCGCACTCGTTTATTTTTATGTAAATCATTACAACAATCATATTTATCTTTCAATTCGAATAGTGTATGATCAAAAGAATTTTGACACCATGAAAATCTATCCTGATACAGTAAATGTAATTCAGATGCTAAAAAGCTTTGATGGTAGTTATCAGAGGAAAAAGTTATATTTTTATTATAACATTCTAACATTGCTTCTTTAATTCCATTAAAACAAAATTTGCAAACAAAAAGATTTAAGTTTTCTATCTTAAAATATCGAAACCAAGCACAATAGTAATCATTTTCAGCAAATATTTCTAAATTAGGGCAATCTAATAAAGCGTTGCGAAGTTCTATGCTCATATCGTTAAACTCAAATTCTAATAGCACATCATCGCTATAGTAACCAGCTTCACATCTTAATTGTTTCCACTTATATTTATTAAAATTTTGAAGAACTTTTTCCGTTAAACTCCATGGTAGAGGCGATTGATAAATGAATCTGATGACGTTAGGAATATTTTCGCAAATTTTTTGTACACAAAGTTGGCTTAAAGTTAACATATCTGAAATAGATAAAAAAATTAACTTTTATACCCCCACGGAAGGGTATCATGTGACTGGGGAAGTAATTGACGTTTATCGTCATAGGGGCTAAGTCCAATTTTAGTTTGACTAATGCTGTAAACATCATGTAAATAAGACCTAATGGTATGCTGAGTAACATATTTTTTAGTAATATTTTTCAAACAATTTACATAATCATTAAAAGTTATTTTATTTTTGGCAACATTTAATTTAATCCCCTTTGATTTCTTTACAACTTTACCGCCTTGAATTTTGTAACTGTACATTTTCGATCGCAAGCCTACAAAATGTGTCATAATTTTACCATTACATTCGTCCTTCATTAAGCCCGGTATTTTTTTGTTAACTAATGGAATCATATACGTGTTATTGGAGGGATAATCAGAAGTGTCAAATTTTTCTAAATTATATTTAATAATACTTTCGTAAGCATCATCACAATTTAATTCGTAAATGAAACTATCGGTGTCGGTGTACATTAATTTTAAATTTTTCACCCCCATAGTTGGTAACATGAAATTATAGTGAAACTCATACATACAGGTTTTAGAAATGTCTAGGATAGCCATACCGATATACAGAGGTTTGTTGAATAGTAGTTCAGCCTTTTTTAATTCGATAGCCATCAGTTTGTCATCAAAAACTCTTCGATTATGAAATCGGGGACTAGCTATCAAATTTTTTGCACCAAAACGACCCTCGTATTTAGTAAGTAATTTCACTACCCTATGAAGCCTAATGTTTTCCATAGTCTTACCGAAGACAGCGTTATTAGCAAGTTTAAATTGATTTTTCTTAAAATTACTTACAGCTGCAGTCCTTAAACGAGTATTCAGCTCGATATAGGGCTTCAGCCAAGCTGATTGTTTAAATTTTAATACTTTGTGGATTTTAGTCAATTTTAGCCCGTGTTCGAGAGCTTGCTTCAAATTACGATAATGCAGAGTATATACTTTTTTGGGGTAAAGGGTGGTCATTAATTTGGACAATTTGGAACCTGGAGGTTTGCGGTGTTCGGGGCAAAATGGGAAATCCTTGTGCTCGTCATGTAAACTTTCGGGATACTCCAAATCTACTTGTAAAATATATCCGACTGGTGAATCGTCGGGAATCATAGTAATGTCGATGTTTGTATTTTGCTCCCATTCAAACCCCCCGTAGGGGAGGAACTGAGACATAGCCCACGCATATAAATTGTTTACGTCAAAGTACATAAGGTACTTAGATGGTTTAGAAGGATCATATTCAGACATGTATTTATTGTTAGCTTCAGAGTATCGATTTGAACAAACAGATATTCCTCCACGTATTGATGACTCAATAAACAGCAACATGTCAACATCTTTTAAAATTTGCAATTTGCATTTAGTGTACTTAAGCATACAATCCCAAGTATATCCAGGCATAGTATAGTACCATGCCGGATCTAAATGGTAAATTTCTAAAGCAGTTGATCGAAAGTTTTCCATAACGTCACAAAGAAGGAGAATGTCTGTTCGCATATATAAATCTGCATATTCACCTAAATTTCGAATTTGAAAAGCTTGCCAAACGTTTTTCGCATGAGCGTAATCATCTGTACAAATGTGACAATCATTTAATTTGTTGTAAAAACTCTCAATTGATGGAAGACTCGTGGTATCATTTAGCTTTTCAATACTATCAATATAATCATATGGAAAAACACCTTTTCTCGTCAACAATTTGAACATTTCATTATTCAAGTTACTAAATTCCTTTTTTAATGTAACCAACTCCTCTATTTTTAATGTAGACACCAACTCATCGAGACTGGTACCCAAAAATCTAAAGGAGTCTATGTATCGAAATTTAATTTTAGTGTTTGGTTCATATTGTGTAAAAGAAATATATTTTTCCATATTCACAGGTAGTACACTCAAAGGTCCACGTTTAGCAAGATCTCTTATTATAAAATGGGAATCATATCCACTAAGATTATGGAAAACTATTGGTACTACAAAGAGTTTTTTAAATTTCAAATTGCATGTCTGATGTGCGAACCCCCTAAATAATCCTGTAAAATGGTCATGATCTTTAACGATAATGTCTTCATTTTTAAACCGATTCTCACAAATGTGACAGCAGACACTGCCAACATGTAGGGGCGTCTCTGTCATAAGAATAGGAACAATATTCAATATTTTTGATTCAATAAATTTTGCGACATCCGACATTTGATTCGCAAACCAGTCCATGCAATCTTCCCCTCTATAACTATTGTAGTAGGAAATCTGATTATCGTAGCTACATTTTAAGTAGAAGCCTGCACTAAACGTTTTGTGATGTTGATACTTGGTAGTTGTTTGAGATATCTTTTTATCACACTTTTCTAATATTGACTCAAAATCGGCATAAATTACAAAGGGACATTTCTGTTTGTATACATGATTTTTAAATTCAACGTTATCGTATGTTGGAAAAGAAATTTTACAATCATTGGTATTCCTACACAAAATTTCGTGGTCCATTAGTTTTTTTTCGCTCTGAAAATAATTTATACACCTATCACAAATAAACTTTGAATGTCCCCGCTTGCTAAGTTGACTTGAAACTAACCTAGATATATTTTTAATCCAACAATAATGGTATTTAATGGTAATGTCATCATTGTCGACGGGGGGAGCCTCGTAGTCGTTTAATTTCGGAAAATATTTATCTTGAATTAAAAGTAAATTTACATGGCGTGGAAGTTTATTTTTGGTTAAACGTGCAGGTACCACTACGTAAAATGAGCTTTTATTAATTTGATTTAGTTCTAAAGTGTAAACGTTTACAGATATATCATTTAACTTTTCAAATTTTGATATTTGTGGTAGTTTCATAGGCAATTCTAAACCATCTGTATTCAATACTGTTCTGTAGTGAGGGTAAGAAAATATATGTGCTGAGTTATTTTTAGCAGGAAACAAAAAACTCGTTACGGCCCAGTAAAAACACGCTAGGTCTGCATTTTGAACGTTTATGCAAGCGTTTTTCGCTGATATTTCTTTTGGTAGCGGAATGAAGGACGAACCGTTACCGTTCCCAATTTCAAATTTATTAATAGCTACTTCTATTAGATTTATTTTTGACAAGGCCCACCCACTGTCTTTTTCTTGAAACTCTGAAACCCTATTTAAAATAAAGTCTAAAACACTTTTGTTATACTCCTGAGCTAAATCCGTCCCCAAATCAACAACGAAATTTGGGGATCCAAAGTATTTGATGTCAATTACTTCCTCGTCATCGCTACCATTTTTCAAAAAATCAGCACAAAACGTGACATTTACTTTTAGCGATGGTGTATCGTTTAAAATTTTAGAAATTTTTATTTTAAATAAATTAAAAGCAGCCTTCAAAAAATCTTTAATTTCTTTATGTTTTAAATTTATAATTACCCCAGTTCTAATTCTATTGTTAAAAAGTGCATTTACATCTTCCCATTTAACGCCACTTTTAGTACCCCTTCCCTCTCTAATGCCCTCCCCTACTACATGAGAAGGCGTTAATTTTATAATACACCGTAACCTTTTTAACTGCCCTATTTTGGTGTAAATTTTTCTTTTTTGCCCTACAGAGAAATTGCATTTTTTTACCGCTAAATAACATTTTCTAAGGTGGTTATTAATTAGCAATAGCCATTTGTTTTTATCTGAATATGATGAAATATTATGCTGAGCTCTAATAATATCTTCAATTTTTTTTAAAGTGAGTGCGAAATTCATGAAGGAACTAACCTAATTTTCCACTATTTTAAAAAGGGTCCTAGGAGCACATTTGCTGGATACCTCCTGCAGCCCAATAAAAATCAAACTGAAGTCCCCAGTGTTTAGATCATCAATGTGCTTCTTGTAGATTGTAGTAGCCCTTTTGGGGAGAAAGGTGACGTTCTCATCCAGTTTCACTAGAATGGATTCCCCAAATTTGGATTTGGTGAGCTGAAGACGATAAATCTGATGTGGAACGTCGGGTTGTAGGTCCTTTAGCTTAATAATTGGCTTGTTTTCTGTATCTGTAGATGAGGTAAATTGGTTTAATTTTTCGAGAAAACTCATCTAAAATAATAAAAAGAAATACTGTTCTACTGTGTTGACTTTTACTTTATAAAAATACATTATAATATTTAGATAAATAAAACAATGTTTTATGATTTTCACAAAAATATAATAAGTTATTTTTACTTTTTAGTGAGTGACATGTTTCAGTCTGATGATGTTGTTAAACAGCGAAACATGTCACTGATTAAAAAGTAAATATATTTTGTTAAACAGTGAAACATACCGCTCACTAAAAAAGTAAATAACTTTTGTGAAAATCATAAAACGTTGTTTTATTTATCTTAATAAATGAAATACTAGCATGAAAATAGAAAACAAAACACTTACTTTAAAAGCTTAAAGATGACACCAAAAATACAATTGAAGCTTAACAGCAAAAAATGTAGATCACTCTGCTAAGATTGGTGTGAATTACTAAAAAAATATCATTATTTAATGACACTAACAAAACTCGTCCTAAAATAGTGAAAAAAGAGATACTAATTAATTATGAAGTGTTAAATTTAAGATTTTACTTTTAAAAATAATTTAAAGTTGAGTAGTTAACCAAGATTATATTTAAAATTTGTACTGTTAAGTTGACTGTTATAAAGATTACAAAAAATTTCAAAAAATTAGCATTAAATATACTTACAATAAAAAACAACTGGGAACTATTCACTGAACACTAACTAGCTCCGGTGAAGCGACTTTTATGACTGACTCGATTGTTGAAAAAAACAACTCATTTTCTGCGGATTTGATAATTTTTACATGTGGTTTCCTGGTTTGCTTTGTGGGGAAGATAGCTAAATTCTATAAACCGCTTGCGGACGGATGTAGATTGCTGCGGTAAAAATAACTAGAATTAATTTCTTGCAAATATGGTTAAGTGGTTTTATATCGTCAAATGTTTTTTACACTATCACTCTTATCTAACTTTTTAAAATCCTGTATTATGAGTTTATCAAGGAGGCTTCATCCGGTATGGTAGTTAAAAGTCTCTATTTTGATAACATATTAAATTATTAAAAGTAAATATTTTTAAATTGTTTAAAAATTTTATAAGAATTTCTTTGGAAACGGTAAATGTAAAATTGGTATTAATTTAATAATATATATATACGTTCACATTTCTTACATCTTCATTTTTATTCAACATGTGCGTTGGTAAAGTACTTGCACTGCTTCTCTTAGCAGCCCTCGCAAATTCTGTGACCGTTAGTCAAGAATATGTTGTATCATTTTTGGAACGGTTTGGTTATATTAATCAAAATGAAATCGTAGGTGATAGCTTTAAAACTGGGTTAGCAAATTTTCAAGAAAAATATAATCTACCTGTGGATGGAACTCTGAACGCTGCCACTATTCAATTAATTAATAGACCTAGATGTACTGTTGGCGAAAATTCATTTACAACGATATCAAGGTGGAAAAATAAAACGAGTTTGCGATGGTATTTTCCTCAAGCCCATTCGGAACATCTTTTAACAGCTCAAAAGGCTTTTGATATTTGGGAACGAGATTCAAATTTCAATTTTCAATTAGTTCGATTGCCAATACCAAAACCTGATATTACTATAACCGTCGTACCCAAAAAACATGATTTTCGAGAAAGCTGCACAGGTCGCCGTCAATGTCCATATAACTTTGATGGACCTGGGAAAATATTGGCTCACGCACATTTTCCTAGTGCTGATGGATGTATTGAAATTCATATGGATGCTGGCGAACAATGGTATTTTGGGGATGATGCTAATGTTCCTGATGGTCAAGTAAGCTTTCTTATGGTGTTGATACATGAGATCGGACACACCCTGGGGCTAGGACATAGTGGAGTAGAGTCTGCAATTATGTATCCATGGTATCAGCAAAAGTTAGCTCCTCTAGATCAAGATGATAAGAATGCATTAGAATTCCTGTATGGGCCACGACGAACGCCAACGACTACAATTTATCCTCCAAAAAATAATCGAACCACAACCACTCGAAAACACATTTCTTCTGTTAAGTCGTCTGTTTCGTATCAATACAAAAATTTATGTAATATTAAATCACCCGATTTCATGTTTCTTGCAACAGCCTCATCGTTTCCTAATTATCGACTATACGTTGGATTTAATACATCTTTGTGGAAATTTGATTTAAATGACATGCTCATCCCTTCAAGCCCCGAACCGTTAAGTAATTATCTTCCCAATGAACTTAAGACTTCTTCAATTTCTCATATTTTTCAAAATTCAGCGGGGGATTTAGTAACGTTTGACAATCAAAAATATTATGTAGCCTCATTTCCAAATTTAAATATTCAAAATGATTATTATTTACCATTGCCTCCAAATGCTTATATTAACGCGTTATTTCAAACAAATAGTGGTAGAACTTTTATTTTCTATAACAACGCTTCCTATGTAGAATACATTAATGATCCTAAAGAAATAATTAGTCGTGGACGTATAACAGATCAATTTCCAGGTATACCGATGGACTTGACATCAGCATTTAGATATATAGATGGTTTCATTTACTTTTTCAATAAAAACGCATATTACAAATATAGTGAATATACGAAAAAAGTTGTTGAAGCTGGACAATTTAGTTGGAATATATTTAACATACCCTGTCCAAATGTAGGGTTAAAAGAACAATTAAAAACACTATTGACAAAAATTATATCTTTTTATGAATAAAATGTATCACGTAATTTAAGTTATGTATTAGAAAATGTAAATTGAATATAATAAAAAAATAATTAAATGCTTCGTTCTTTATTATACACCCTTCCAGCATAAATTTTATTGTTTTTCAAAAAATATTACACATTGTAAAGTCTCTTCTGTACGAAGTTTAAATTTTTCTAGAGCGCATGCTTTTCCACATAAAAAAAATAAATATATTATGTTCCAATACGCTTGGTTATCTCCCTAAGAGATCTGTCGACTACGTCACACACACACCCAACAAGCTGGCTCGCAGGATCGGCGGCGCATCGCGTTTAAATTTTTCTATAAAAAAAATAATAAATATATTATGTTCCAATACGCTTGGTTATCTCTCTAAGAGATCTGTCGACTACGTCACACTCATACACACACACACACCAAGCTGGCTCGCAGGATCGACGGCGCATCGCCACCGACGGTTATCTCCGTAAGGGATCTGACGGCTACGTCACACACGCTGGTCCGCGCGCCGGCCCCGATGCAGCGTCTTCATAATATATTATGTTCCAATACTCTTGGTTATCTCTCTAAGGGATCTGATGACTACGTCACACACATACACCACGCTGGCTCGCTAGTCCGCGCGCCAACCTCGATGCAGCGCCGCCAGCAGCGCCATCTAGTGACAGTTTTTTGACTTTATTTGGAATCGGCTTTACTTCACTACTATATACTGTGAAAATTTGAAGACTGTAGCTAAAAAAGTTTAGCTGCTAGACCGGTGTGACAGACGGACACACGAGTGAGAGCAATAGGGTTCCGTTTCGACCCTTTGGGGTACGGAACCCTAAAAATTAACCACCTAAACAATGGGAAAGCACCAGTAATCAACCTGATAACACCTAAAATCCTGAAAGAACTACTTAAAAAAATCGATTGTGTCGCCCCAAAATTTTCCTGACGAGGATCCACGAATACTTTTTCAAATATTTAATGTTAAAAGTTTCAAATTTTGACATTTTTCAAATGACATATTTAAAGTCAAATTTCCTGCTCAATCGGACTAATCTTGTGGCCTCTATCGCAGAAGAATACAAACAGACATACAAACAGACAGACAAACAGACAGACAAACAGACAGACAAACAGACAGACAAACAGACAGACAAACAGACAGACAAACAGACAGACAAACAG